>JACJUY010000235.1:179090-261712 GCA_014220935.1 Platorchestia sp. MABIK
CTTGGATGCTGGGTTCAGCTGAGGCTTGACTGCTGGGTTCAGCTGCTTTTTGAGCTGAGGCTTGGCTGTTGGGTCCAGCTGCCTTTTGAGCTGCGGCTTGACTGCTGGGTTCAGCTGACTTCTGAGCTGAGGCTTGACTGCTGGGTTCCGATGACGCTTGAGCTGAGGTTTGGCTGCTGGGTTCAGATGACGCTTGAGCTGAGGCTTGGCTGCTGGGCTTAGATGCTTTTTCAGCTGAGGCTTGGTTGCTGGGTTTAGATGCTTTTTCAGCTGAGGTTTGGCTGCTGGGTTCAGCTGACGCCTGGGCTGACGCTTGGCTGCTGGGTTTAGCTGTCTTTTGAGCTGAGGCTTGAATGCTGAGTTCAGAAACTTGACTGCTGGGTTCAGATGACGCTTGAGCTGACGCTTGACTGCTGGGTCCAGCTGACGCAAGGGCTGATGCTTGGCTGCTGGGTTCAGTTGAGACTTGACTGCTGGGTTCAGCTGACTTCTGAGCTGAGGCTTGACTAGTGGGTTCAATGGACTTCTCGGATGAAAATTGAGTGCTAGATTCAGCTGATTTCTCAGCTGAGGCTTGACTGCTGGGTTCAGCTGATTTCTCAGCTGAGGCTTGACTGCTGGGTTTAGCTGCCTTTTGAGCTGAGGCTTGACTGCTGGGTTCAGCTGACTTCTCTGCAGAGGCTTGACTGCTGGGTTCAGCTGACTTCTCTGCAGACGGTTGAGCTGACGCTTGACTGCTGGGTTCAGCTGCCTTTTGAGCTGGGCCTTGACTGCTGGGTTCAGCTGACTTCTCAGCTGAGGCTTGATTGCTGGGTTCAGCTGACTTCTCAGCTGAGGCTTGACTGCTGGGTTCTGCTGACTTCTCAGCTGAGGCTTGACTGCTGGATTCAGCTGACTTCTCAGCTGAGGCCTGACTGCTAGGTTCAGCTGACTTCTCAGCTGAGGCTTGACTGCTGGGTTCAGCTGACTTCTGAGCTGAGGCTTGACTGCTGAGTTCAGCTGACTCTTGAGCAGAAGCTTGGGCGCTGGGCTCAGCTGATTCTTGAGTTGAAGTTACAGTGCTAGGCTCAGTTGATTCTTCAGTTGAAGTTACAGAGCTGGGTTCAGCAGACTCTTGAGTTGGAGTTACATCGCTAGGCTCAGCAGCCTCTTGAGTCCTGGGAGCGAGACTCCTCTCGAGAGCCAACAAAATGGCCTCTGCTTGCTTTCCAGCGTCTGCCAACTTCGCCTGGAGTGCGATGGCCAACTCAGGAGGAATGTCCGAAGTTGTTTTCTTCTCAGCCTCTACTGCAGACGGCAAAGCTTCTCCGTGAGTTGCAGCTGTTGCAGCATCTTTCTTTATATCGGCTTCTTGAACCGATTTCGCTGGAGAAGTCTCAATTTCTTTCAAAATCAATTTTTTCTTTTTCATTAGTTCTCGTTTCTTTCGGGAAATTTCTTTCTTTTTTGCCATTAAGGCTGCCTTTTCTTCAGGGGCCAAATTCTTTTCAGATGAGCCTTGTAGAACCTCATCCAAAACCTTATCAGCCGCTTCTGAAATGTTTAAGTACTTCTCGAGATCCTGGGGCTCTAAGGCTCCTCCTTGGGCCTTCAATATCTCCTCACAAGCAGACAGTACTGCCTCGGAGGGAATTGAAGCCTCTGAAACAACTCCAGCTTTGAAATCTTCATCAGGTGCAGGTATCTGATCACTAGCAGCTCGTTCAGCCGAAGCTCCTTCCTTCACCTGTTCAACGGCTGATGGTTTGACTTCTTGTCCAGCCTCACCCTCAAGTTTAGTTTTCAATACGTCGATAACGTGAGGGGAGAAAAGCAATGCAGATTTGCTGCCATCGCGTTCATGCTCTTGAATTTGAACCAATTCACCAGCAATAGCATTCATGCACAAGTCCACTAGTCTGTTCTCGTCAAGAGCAACACTGCCAGATTCACTGGAAACTACCGTTGCCGTATTAAGGCTTGTTTTACGTTTGCGTAGATTACCATCTTCAAATACCTCTGTTATTTCAAAAACTGGAACAGATGATACATCGCTTCCTGCTTTCGCGACTTCTCCCAATTTCTCTTTCGAAGGGCCAACTACTTTATGAACGACTTCAACAGACCCTGAAGCTTGCTCCTTAGCTACCACAGCTACTTGCAAATTATCTGGTAACTTTTCCAACGCTAACACTTCGATAAGTTGCTCTTCTGGAATGTTTATCTTGCCTTCGGATACTTCGAATGTTTCTTCAGCTTGAGGAGAATAGTGTTCTACGATAACCACCGGCTGTTGAGCTTCTTTTAACGCAGTTACAGCATTAACTACACTTTGTAAATCATCTGGATTTAAACTAGATTCTTTTTGAGCTACTGCATCCACAATGCGGTCCTGAACAGCCTTCAGTTGCTGCACTATCAGAGGTGTTGCTTCTGATTGTTCCATTTCCTCAAGTATGGCACCAATTCCACCCGATTCGGTAGTTTTTGATTTTTTCTGTCTCTGCTCTTCGTCCGGACTAATAGTTTCTTCTTTTTCGGACCCTCGCGAATCCGGACCGAGCGCAAGTTCGTCGAGCGGAGCTTTCGTATCGCTCGCCACTTCCATATCAGCTGATGGTTGATCTGAGCTGGTAGAAGTAATATCTTTACCTGTTGTCGGCACCAGTTCAACATCGGCCGGAGGTATGGAGCTTTTAGAAAGAGGTGTGACACCCTGTATATTTTGGCTGACAGTATCGGATACCATTTTCTGTTCAGCGGTCTCTGCGATGTTTTCACACAGAGAAGCTGTACATAGAGTAGCCAAAGCGACATCGTCAACCACTATTGCCTGGTTTTCAGACAGGGCGATCTTTACTTTCTTCACTCGCAACTTGGTTTTTGTAACTTTGCCTTGCTTGACCGTATTAGTGACCTCAAAGACAGGAATTTCAACGTTACTGCGGTCAGCAGCATTCTTGAACAGCTTTTTCAGCACCATCTCTTTCTTAGGAGTTATTATTTTTTGCACAATGTGCTCCTCATTGCCAATATTTTCCGTAACTTCTACGGAAATATAGAAGTCTGTTTTAGGGTTCTTCAAGGCCTTCATTGCTTTTATTTGGTTCTCTGGAAGGCTTAGAGAACTTTCTTTTATTGATATGGCAGGTTCTCCCTCCACTCCCGTCTCCACCAAGACCTCTACTGGGGCGTTCAGAATGGCGATCTGCTCAACAGCTTTTCGTAATATTTCTTCATCATTACCAGACACATCGTGTTTTCCTTTTTTCAAGGCATCCGAGACATCCTTCATAATCTTTTCCTTTACTAACTCTTTCCTGTTTGGCTCTTTTTCGGTAGAGTCATCTCCAGCATCGGTCCCTTGCGCCTTTTCAATAGGAGCTTGCTTCGCATCTATTTTCACAGCAACATCTTGGTCAAGTTTACTGCTCTCATGCAGAGGAGGTGCAACAACCTGAGCTGTGAAGAGCTCATCCTTCTGCAATAATACATTCGAAACAGCAGCCTGGAAGCTATCCAAGAGCCCTGAACTCTCGAAGGAAATTGGGTGTGATTCGCCAAGTACGACTTTCGCCTCGTTAAGTTTCACTGTTCTCTTGACTGTTTTCCCTTTGTCTAAGACTTGTGTCATTTCAAAGACTGGGATCATCGCAGAATCAGCTTTTGAAGATTCTCCTATGAGTTTTTTAAGCAGTTCTTCATTCTTAGGGCTGATGACCTTATGTATGATAAGTTTGTCATCATCAATTGGCTCTGTTATCTCAAGGGCAATACCCAGGTCAGAAGCAGGGTCTATCAAAGACTGAAGTATTTCGAAATTGTCACTCGACATCTGCACCGAGCCTTGACATATTTCCTGAACCTTATTGCCATCTGGCTTGGCAGTTTCTTTAACTTCAACCGCCTGTTTACCTGCCAAAGTTTGTTCAAGCGCAAATGTCAAAGCCAGTAGGTCTTCATTAGTTAGCTCTTTGACAGGCTCAGGGGCTACTTTCTGCAGCTGCTTGTGAATACTTGAAATATCAAGAGGCTCATTCGCATCAGGAACAAGTGCTACATCTACAATTTCTACATCTGCAGCTTCTCCACGTTCCTCTGCACTGCCTTGGGCTGCATCTCTTTGTTGCTGCGGTTGCGTTTCAACGGTGGGTGTTTCTAACAACTGACTACTACTCTCGTCAAGTTCTGCAGTCAGTGGTTGTTCTAACGAAGTTCCTTCAAAGGTGACTTCAATTTTCTTCCCCTTTGCAGGAAGAACTTGCTTCGAAACACCTTTTGGCATGAGCTCCATAATTACTTCTTCAACAGATGCAGTACAGATTTCTTTAAGACTATTTCCATCCAGAGTATTACACTTATTTTCCTCATAGTTAACTTTAGCTTTGTTGATCTTCATTTTGCGTTTCAACACTTTGGGTCCAGATTTGATCTCTGATATTTCAATTACAGGAAGGGATTTGCTGTCAAGACCCGGCTCAGCCTCACTCAACTTGTCCGCTAATTCAGAAGTCCGAGGACCGATCACTTTGTGGACCACCTTTTTACCGTCAGGGAGGTCCACTTGCACTTGTGCCACCACTTGAACTTCCGAGGGGAAATTATTGAGCTTTTCCAGTTCTTGTTGTTGCGCAGCAGATATTTTTACTTTTGCCTTCTTCACAATGAATTTGCTTTCTTTATCAGTTACAATTTCTTCAACTTCTACCGGTTTCTTTGATAGCTTCAATTTTTCGACCGTTGTTTGAAGCGCAGAAATATCAGTCCCAGATAAGTTCGTCTTCACTTTTCCATCTCCTTTTTTGCTCTTTTTAGCAAGGACTGCTTTCTGACTTTGTGCACTCTCCTTTTCATCAGTCTTGGCTTTTTTAACTTTAGCTGCAGAGTTATCTTTGCCAGGGGTTTCACTACCGCCAGCCTGAGGCTCGTCCGAAGTGCGCTTTTTGCCAGCGACTTTGTCGGTCGAAGATTTATCATCTGTTGGCACTATTTGAGGAGGTTCAGATATTACTGCACTAGAATCAGCACCCTGTTCAACTCCTTTGACTGCTTTTCCCTTCTCTCTTCCCTCTTTCAAATCAGTAACCGACTGTAATTCGGTGTTTTCTGGTGACACGGTTTGAATGGTGGGATGAGGTTGTGCCAATAGTTCGCTTTCCTCTACCACCGCGACCCCGTAATCGACAGGCTGGCCATCGAAAACTCCATCTTGCGCTAAAACAGCTTCAGCTGAAGAAGTGGCTATGTTCATCAACATTTGCTCCATCAAATCCGATGACTCTGCAGCAGCCACACCATAAGTTTCCATTGAAACCTGAGCTGCTTCCTCTTGCAGTGCGCTGTCAGGAATCTGTTGAACGGATTCGCAGATGAAGCTTTCGCTAGCCTGACCAGGTTCTGCCAGTGCTTGAATTTGGCCGACATCCACCATCTGCTGCTCTGGAGAAAGCTGCTCCAGCACTTGAGGGGCTCCTGGGAAATAGCCTTGCTGCATTTGCTGGGCAACTACCGCTGCCGATAACTGCTGCATGACTGCTTGTCGGAACCGAGGGTCTTCGAGATTAAACATTTGACTTTCTGTCCCACACAGGAGGTTTACCTGCTGCTGTATTATTGCTTCAATATGAGATGCTTCTAACACTGAAGCAATTTGACCTTGAATAATTTGCTCTTTTAAGGAGGGTGCTGCTTCCAGGATGGGAACTTCATCAATATTAAATGCACTGTTTTCAACAAAAACAACATTCGCATATTCAGGGCTCAGGGGCGTAGACTCTTCTGAAGATTGAGCTGCTTGAGTGTCAATGACTTTTTTCTTCTTCTTTGCACTTTTCTTCGCGGGCTTAGCCTCATCTGTGAGTGTAAGGGTGTCACTACTCTCCTGACTGGCGTCAAACTCTGCTCCAGTTTCCTGGTCTGGCGCTGCGGCTTCGACAGACTCAATGGGCCTTTTTACTTTCTTTTGTTTTTTAGATTTTTTCTGCAGCTCGTCTTCTTTCACATCTGGAGCCGACACTCCGGCTTGAGCGCCGAAGAAAGAACTTCCTTCATCCAACAATTGGCCATCACCTTGTAGGAGAACCAATCCTTGCTCACTCAGAGCTCTGAGGCTCTGTTCCATGATCTGCGCTTCTGTGATCTGAGCTACGCCTTTGGGATCGCCACTCACGGTGTGGGGGGACAACATTTCCTCCACAACTTCCACGTCTGGCAAGTCGGCAATGTCGGATCTCAGGATTTCTCGCTCATCTACAACGACGGGTTCGATGACAGAAAGTTCTTCTACATCCGCCTCAGTTCTTAAGTCGTCGTAAGCCTGGTCAGACATGCTCATGTATTCGTCAAAAGCCTCGTTCTCGACATCGATGACCATGGCTTCCATGAGAAGGGGTCCTTTTCGGGATGTCTCTCGAACTATTCGGAGAGGAGGAAGTTCTGCTTGATTGCCTTCTTGACCTGCAAGAATTCACTTATTATCATTTCTACTCGAAAATGTAATACCTTCTGCCTAGTTCACATTCAAACTAAAATATCGCATTACGCAGGCTGTGAGATAATTTAGTCTATCATTCATACCATATAAACTTGATTATTTTTATTTTAATCAACGAATGCAAACGCACTGAAAATAAAGCGAAATTCCTTCGCTTACAAATAGAATCAACATGAAAATTAATTCACCTGAGAAATGGTCAGATATTTCCTCTGAGTACATGTCGGCGATTTGCTTGGCATCTCGTTCAGAAATATCCGGAGTGTCGTAGAGAGAAACAGACACATCTTTGCCGTCGATGCTGACAGAGATTTCGTCTTTTTCGCCGTCATCGACCAGAGAAACTTCGGCAGATTCGTACACAGATATTTGAGATGAGCGTTCCTCGTTGATGGTAGAGAGGCTCGGGTTTCTGGCTATGCCCCTGGGATCGTGTTGCTGCTGTTGGTCCTGGCTTTGAGCGCTCTTTTCTTTCCCAATGAGCTGATCTGTAGGCGATAGTGAACGAGGGTTTCACACACCACAGATGGGACATGCTCACCTACTGCTCTGTGACGTGCAGTAAAATGGTTTGCCTAATGGCTTATAAGTAGATCTTTTGAGAGACGATAATAAATTCACTGTACTACTGAACTATGGTCGAAGAAATTATCATGAGTTGAATGAAGTTATTAACGACAACAAGTACTGTAACGATAATGGGTTCAGTGGAAGAAAGCAAAGACTGAAAAAATAATTCTATAGGTTACATCAATAATTCATCAACTGTGATTCACTGAGCGCGTGACAGGGTAGCTGTCGGAATAGAGTGTAATTTTAAATAGTTGTTCTAGAAGAATTTTTCAAAACTCCCACACTATCCGATACAACTCAAAAAACAAAGTTTAAATGCAACCCAAAGAACTACCAGTTTTTATTTTGATAACTTTCTGAGTACCATATTCTTTATGTGCCGCGCCCTCCCCTGACCGCAAACAAGATGCGGCACGATTACGCAGGCTGTTAATATTGGCGCTGGTGAGATCTGATCCAATTTACAGGATTTTTACCTCGATGTTTGCAATGAATTGATGTCGATTTGAAGGCGTTTCACGGTAAACTCTTCTCTTTGAGAGTACCGTGAAAAGCCTACAAATCCGTGAACCTTCAAAGCCAACAAATAGAGATGAGATTTTGATCGTTTTGCTTGTACGCCAAAAAGTGGAACAAATGCTCTGTTGTCATAAATTTAACGAGAAGGCACAAACTGAGCTATGACGCTGTCCTGAACCCTCGTATCATCGCTACAACAAACACCGATGCAATCATAATAGCAGAGGACGCTGCTGTCGTTGCAGGAGACAGACACAGGGAGCACAACTGAAGCGCTACCTTCGAAGCCGAGCAGCGAGGCAGAAGAGGAGGCGGACCCCATACAGTTGGTGGCCTCGCAGGTGTAGGTGCCCAGGCAGCAGGTGCCGTTCTCCCCGCTGATGATCCGGTGGATGTCGCCCGGCTGCAGCTCCACGCCGTCCTTGTACCATTTCAGGCTGGGCTGTGGCACGCCTATCACCTGCCACACACACACACACACACACACAGAGGGTCAAGATGCATTAGAAAAGCTCGTCAATTTCCAACGCTCATCAAAAACGTCTTGGGTCATGGCTCAAAGTCTGTCTCGTACGGTATTACATTTTCCTAATAAATGTAATGGTGTTCACAATACTAGGCAATACTTCTACGAGTAAATGCGATTTGAATTATTCTCTCTAACTAATAGAGGAACACGAAGCTAGATTTCAAGAGAGAATACTGCTCTTACACTCAATTTACGGCGATCTACGTTCTGCAATGGTATGGAATAAAACTTTCGTGGTTTCAGCCCTAATTTTTGGAATTTTTCACGTGAACGGAAATGACTTGCACACTCCTGCAGTGTGAATGATTGGTGTTCAAAAGGACGTGTGTGCAATTATACCGAAGTCTAATATAGAAACCCGCGTACTAGATAGGTGCTAGTTACGTGCTTTACACTCGCTCGAGGTTGCAGGATGTGATCGCTTTACTGTAAGTCAGTGCCATTACCTTGCACTCGAGGTTGCAGGAGGTGATCAACTTACTCCAAGTCAGAGCCCTTACCTTGCACTCGAGGTTGACGGTTCCCTCCTTGGAGAGCAGCGCCCTGAGCGGCTCGAGGAAGACAGGCTTCTTGTAGTGCCGAGGCACCACCACGCGCACCGACGCCCCCGACACGCTGTGGCCGAACTCGTTCACGGCCATGCACTTCCACTCACCCTGAACAATTCAGCTTGTACTTTATGATCAAGAAAATGAAAAGAATAGAGCCTCATGCTCCAAATCAAGCTTAAGTGCACAAGACACGAGTTATCAAAACCTTGTGTGGGCCAGCAGTTGTGGAGTTAGCTTCGGAGCATGCGTGAGAAATGACATTTAAATGCTGTGAAAAGTCGGACATTCATGTTATCACATATGGATATATCGGTTGCAAAGAATGAAAATTTTATTTAAACTTAAGTGTTCATAAGATGTATTGAAATTATTTTTAAAATCGAACGTAATAAAATTTTAGTAAAATATTACACAGTACCTGAAATTTAATCATTTAACAACGACAGAGAAAATGAACACGTCCAGAGTAAAGATTGCTATTTAATTATCTGGCCTGCAACAGTTACGTATTTATCTTCCTAACAGCAAACAATATACATTATTATGTGTGAATTGCTTTGATATATAAATAGATTTAAAAAATAGAGTAATTGAAGCTACCCTTTTTAAGAACATGTTAACGAACCCTAAGATGCATTAAAAATTTACATCAACTTCTATTTTCCATCAAGAAATGAAAGCATGGAAATTAAATCTTTCAGAACATAATTGTAACCTAAGCATTACAACTACAAAAATATCGATCGCAGCAAAATCCTAACGTAACAATTCAAAGAAAAAACATAAATATGTTGAGTTTAGAAGAAACCGTAAATGCATTCACCTGATCGCTGAATTCGAGATTTTTTATCTCAAGACCAAACTTCCCCGAGCCATCGGAAGAGACGGTGAACCTTGTACCTTCCTGGAGAACCTGGTCCTCGTGGTACCACGTCACCGATGATGGCGCTGTGGTCGTTGTCACTGTGGGCAAGGCATTTAATTTCGTCTCAATCAGCGTTCATCATTTCTTCAACTCAACTTTAAATCAAGTAATAAAGTCGTGCAAAAGCTGAGATGTTGCCTTTTCTTAGTGTGAATTTTGCCACTTCCTCTCAGCAACAAGTTTAGGAATTTAGAACACCCGTAAAGTCATCAACAATTTTTTTACGTAATGCCATCAACTAACTTCTTGAGACGAACCTCATGCAACGCTATTTAGTTCATTGTCTTCAAAACATGTAATAATTCAACAACTCTTTTGTTCAGCTAATGTAGCCCATGTGTTTTTTACTTGTGCAACACAATCAGTTGTCATCCACAGTAAATTTAAAATGGTATTGAGAAAAACATTGTTGTGTAATGGAATTTTGACGTTTCCGCGAGTGCTCACCCTGTACAGAGAGCTTGAGGGGCTCCCCGATTTTCCCTTCGAGGCTGAGGAGGCCGTGGATGAAGCGAGGCGGCACGTTAGTGGCGAGCAGGTGTTCTTTTTCATCCTCGTTGAGGTGTGACTTGATGTCTTCGAGGGTGAGCTCCGCGCTCGAGCTGGCTTCACCCATGCAGTTCCTGGCCACGCACGAGTACTTGCCTGCAGGTCCAAGATGTCGAGAGGAGACAATGTGAGGGCAGGAGGTAAGGAAACGAGAAAAAAAAGGTTCCAATAACTCTGACAACTCATTTTCGTTAAAGAAACAAATGAAAACTAAAAGAAGTTGAAATCATGAAAAAATAAATAATGCAAATTAATTTTAAACTAGAGAGAATCAGTGGAAAAGATGTCGCAAAAGAGAACTTTGGAAGAGGAAGTGACGAGAAAGACGCTGAAAAGAGATATTTGTTTAGAAATGCTGGGAGAGAATTGCTGAGAAAGGGATTATGCTAGCCTGCATATTTTAGGAGGTAGATTCTGGAAACGAGGTGTAAAGATTAACATAAAACGAACAAGACTTAAACAAAGGAATGAAGGAAAAGAAGGTATACGAAAATGGAGTATTATGAATCCCCATAATCTCTAGAAGTCCTAGAAAAATAAATTAGAACAAAATAAAATCCAATGACATCTAAAATAAAGGAAATGTATAAGTAAGGGAAGTCACTTTAGGTTACAACTTTGGCCTCTTTGAAAGTAGATGGTCGAATTTCTTTACAGAAAGCTTTTGTTAACAGTAAAGTCTGTCAATAACTTTTTCAGCCTATTTCCTGGCTAAAATAAGAGAAAATATATAAAATAGCTTCGAGCTCAGGGATTATTTATTTGGTTGGTGAACTTTAATTAGGATTTGGAAAGATAACCCCTGAATCATGTTAACGTAACTCATTCTGAAATATTTGCAAGTGAGGGAAACATGTGCACGAATGATACAATATGCTTTTTATGATGAAAAAATTGTGCTGAAGACACTGTATTTACCACAAAACAAAATTATTATAAAGAATAAGAATACAAGATCAAGCTCTCTTCCCAGCGAGAAAGCGAACAAGTCCTACCCAAGGAGTTGGTGCCGGATAGCTGGTAGACATCGCCAGGCTTGAGCTCCTGTCCGTCCTTGTACCACTTGAGGAGCGGCGTCGGGTAGCCCACTACCTTACACTCAAAGGACACGAGGCCTTCTTCCGTCAGCAGCGCCCGCAGCGCTTCCAGGAACCGAGGGACTCTATAGTTCCGAGGCACTGAAAAAAACACAACATAAAGTACAGAATGGGTCACTGGGTTCCCTTTGCAGATACAAGAAAAACTTTAAGAATGGGGAATTGGGTACCGTTTGTAATTGCAAGAAAAACTTCAAATAAAAAAATTTCGAAGGTGATGAATCACTTATGCAGTGAGAAAAGATGAAATTCATAAAATCAATGATTTTTGAGCGTTAGAGTAAGGTTGCTACACTGAAGAGTTGGGTTTCTCATCCAGAACAAAGGGAAGAAAATGAATATAGAGAAGTTAAGAGAAGTCTATCGTGCTCTTTTGAAAAATCTGTTTTGAAAGAAAAAATTTTGTCGGCTCCTTTACTGACATTGAACGCTGCTGACGAACAATGGATAACTATAATTGCTGTAGAATTGTCCGAGTGACTTAGATACATGAGTTACGGGGATGAGTTGAGTCGTGAAGTGCTTCTTAGAAAACTTACAACGATTTATAACCTGGTAGAGAATAACAAAGCAAATTGCAACACCAAATTTTCAACCATAATTCCCCATCTGGCATCGGATGATACAATTGAGATGTTCCCTAGCATTAAAATGATAGAATGCGTCTCAGTCCGCTTCTCGAACTTGCTCTGGTGATCAGCTTCTTCAAATTTTTTTAGAAAGAAAAAGGTAAATTCAAGGGATGAAAATTAGCTTTCTCCAGCACTCCAATTGAGTGCAAATAGCCTTCTACTGAACCTCAATCGAACGCAGACACCCAGAAGCCGACTTATAACGTAAGACAACGTTAAAGCAAACGTTATCGGATGCAGGGGAAACTTTTACATGAATAATTGATTTTTTATTTTTCTCTTTAAAATGAGTAGTCCCATTCAAGTAATCATCATTCATCTCCTATCTGATAAATGAAGAATTATGTAAATCAGCGCAAATAAATTTGATCACCGCAGTTTATTAACGCACGCTGCAAATGCTTACGTTACCTGCTAAAATGCTTCAGCATGCTCCCATCCTCAAACCTCTGCAATTTAGATAAAGTTTTTTCATTCACCTGCTTTTCTTCTAAGAGTGGAACAACACTTGAACGTTTCACTGGACAGATTCACTACAGCTTGTGTTTAGCCGGAAAACGGAATTTCCACGAGAGCATCTCACACCAGTATGGGATTCAATACCTGAGTCATTAAGATTGGATCAGCTGCCTGAACTGTTGACTTCGACCGGCCTTCACCAGTGAGTGTGAGTACCAATGAGTGTGAGTACCAATGAGTGTGAGTGCCAATGAGGGTGAGCACTCACCAATGAGTGTGAGTACCAATGAGTGTGATCACTCACCAGTGATAGTGAGCTGACAGGCGGAAGTGGCGTACCCTCCTTCGCTCTTGACGACCACCTTCCACTCGCCATCGTCTCCGAGCTCGAGCGGGGCGACGTGTAGCGAGTACCGCCCCCCGCCCTCGTCCTTTAGTCTGTACTTGTCGGTGTCTTCGATTGACCGGCCGTTGTTGAACCAAGTCACCCCCAAGGCTTCAGGCGGGACCACCACTGACAACCGAGAGTGAGTATTGTAAAAAATATATGAAATGGCTTTGAGCAAAAAAATAGGAAATTTCAAGTCTTGAACCTCTATGAAAATAAAATGTTGTGTGTAAAAAATACTCCAATTTGCTTCCGACGGTTCAAATGCTATGAACAAAAAAGTAAGAACAATAACGTGGACTAAAGCATCAAGATACTTACTTCAAGTAATACTTACTTGAATAATTAATTCATAAGACACTCAAAATAGATGGAAAGAGTGGAATTACTGTGTGCTGAAAATCTACTAAAGCATTTGGGAATTCGAATTTACCTTGTACGTGGAAATCGACTTTGTCGCCAATCTTGACTTTTTTATCTGCGAGGTTTTGTTTGAAGATCGGCGGAGGACCAATCGGCGATGGTGATCGGCGGCCTCTGTAGATTACAAAAATCACCCGAAATCGGGGGGCTAAATTAGCAAAAAAAAAGCATTTTCAATAGAAAATTCGAATGATTCAGAAGAACTGAATTACTTTAAACAAAGGATGACACGGAAATAAATCGATACCTGCTAGATGCAATATACTTGAAAGAAAATGAGCTTGTGACATAAGAGCAGTATGAATGCAGGACTCACGGCGTGGGGGGCAGCAGGGAGCCCTCCCTGGATGCGACGCGCACCCTGGAGGAGGACACGACGCGGCCCATGCAGTTGACGGCTTCGCAGGTGTAGGTGCCCAGCGAGGTGGGGTCCGCTGCGTTCGCTGTCAGCCCGAACACGTCACCTGACGGCACAACGAGACGTGTGTACAACACGCTACTTGTTATTACACGGCGCGTTCGCGTTTGCGTGTTAGGTACAACACGCTACTTGCCATCACACACGACGTCCCACTCTAACTTTTTCGCCGCCTGCATGCATGCAAAGGGCGAAAAAGTTAGACTGGGGAGTAGGCTACGTGGTATCACACGCTACTTGCTTACACCTACACGTCGCGTGTGATAGCAAGTAGTGTGTAGGTGTTAGGTACAACACGCCACATACTACCACACGCGAGGTGTAGGTGTTAGGTACAGCACGTCACTAGTTTGTTATCCCACCAAACAAACCAGAATGAGGATATCTGTGTTTTTTGCCATTACTCGTATAGAAAACAGAGAGACATCAATAGTATGCTACCACTATTAAAATAGAGTTATTAGTTTAATTTCATGCTATTACTGTTAAAACAGAGTTACAACAAGGGTAAACTACCCCTGCTAATTTAGAATTACATTATTGCTATTTTATTGGAACAGAGTTACATTAAAAGTTAAATACTACCACCAAATAAGAGCTATCGTAGGAATGTTTCGTTATTTCTTTTACAACAGAGTTACATGAATGGTTAACTTCCACTACCAAAATATACTTTCTTCGTTGATGTTGTGCTGTAATAAAAAGAGTGTTTATCATTCAGAAACATAGGCGGTTGACTCACGTTATTTTAAATAAGCTAGTCAAATTCTTTGTCGTTGTTTATATAGGTAATTTAAGTATCTCTTAAATATTTACTACAACATGGAGAAGCTTCAGTCTGACCATACTAATTTATTGAGTTGTAAAAAAAGAAGCATATCATTGAACAGCCTTATGAAGCTCACAATGACTCAATTCATGATCATTTATATTCCCCGTCCCCTCCCCTCCCTTCTAACATCCTTATTATTGAACACTTTGACCTTCATAAAGTATATAATAACATTTAACTGCAAGCGTGAATATTCTTGCGTCAAAAAACAGATCATCAGTCTTACCCGCTTTGATTTCGACGCCGTCCTTGAACCACTTGAGAACAGGCGTAGGCACCCCCACCACCTTGCACTCGAGACTCACGGTCCCTTCTGCCGTCAAGATCGCCTCCAGCTCCTCCAGGAAGACTGGCGGCTTGTAGCCTTTGGGAACTGAAACGCAGGCGGACAGCTTGAGATGTAGTCTCGAAGATGTGGTCATCTTTTGTAAAGTCATTGTGTAAATTCATTTTCCTACTTCCTCATTTGAAATCTGAGGGTTTGAAGGCATTACATTTACTGACGCTCTACATAAACGTTTACAATTAAAAAGTTGTACATAGCTCTATATGAGAGAGTTGGGATAATTAAAGGAGAAAAGTAGGTATCTAACATACACTTTCAACAACGATTTCAAGGAGTGTGAACTAAAACATTTTCCTCAACAGGTTGCCTGCAGTACGACCCTTCGATGGGTCGTTTGAAAAATTTCCAACAATCTTTTAAAATTAATGGTATTTCATGGACCCAATTAATGTTTGGTATTCACACAACTACTGACAACTTTTGACTTTAAATTTGAGTTGAATATTGAGCTTCAGCTTAACCCATCGCAGTGAACGTGTTCAAATGTCAGTATGTGGTGGCCCACCGATGACCCTGAGGGAGGAGCTGCAGGAGGTCTGGCCGTAGCGGTTCTCAGCGACGCAGCGCCAGGTGCCCTCGTCAGCGGCCGTCAAGGGGTTCACGTCGAGGCAGAAGAAGTTCCCTTCGTGCAGCAGCTTGTGTCGGGAGCCTTCTGTGACTGCCTTCTCCTTGTGGTACCAGTACACCTGCGCCAACATGCCAGCATACATTGTCGCTCCCAGCTTTTGCGACTACTAATTTGATTTGTCTTTTATTCAAATTGACCTAAGCTCTCAATAAATTTAGTTAAATGCTGTTAAACTTATTTAATGAGCTGGTATACCTGCCTGATATTATAAAATTATTCAATTGAAGTTAAGAGTTTTATTTTTGACGTATGAGAGTGCAGGGCCAAATCAAGTACTAAATATTTTGTTAAACAGATAATACTCGAGAGGGCTCATCTCTTCGAGTAGCTCCATTGTGTGAAGACGAGTTAACCCTTTAACGTCAGAATTTTTGTCCTCATATTACCGTTAACACGACCACCGTCACTGAACTGGCGCCGGCATCAGGCAGTCACCGATGTCAGGATGAGAAAGGAACTGCCACTCGGCAGTGAACTTCAAAGAACACATTAGGGAACTAATTGAACAAGAAATTCAATATATTGAGGGTATTTTTGAAAGAGGACAATGGTGTCCTCTCGGGCGTTAAAAGGTTAAGATTGAATGAAAAGGCAGGAAAACTTTAAAGATTTAAACTTTAATCACTTTAAGAGGCGGGAGATGCAAAGTTGATTTCATGGTCGATAAAATTAAAAGTATACAGTGTTTGCTGTTTCTCACCTGATGTACTACCAAACTAGCCAGCAGAGGCTAAAAGTATTTTTTTGTAGATATGGAAAGTAAAACCAAAAATGCACCTTTTGAGTTTCCTTGTCCTGCTATGGCCAAGTCAAAGCGCGGATCGTAACCCAATTGAGCATCACTGGGAACGCTTTTAGCGACTGCTGACACAAGGAAGCAAATAAAATAATGACGGAAAGTTTACTGAAATTTAAGACGAATAGAATAAAGTCCCATTTCGGAGCTAGCCATTCGCTAGAGTCGATGCCAACGCTGCAAAGCTGATTTCGATGCCAATGATTTTCCAACAGAGAATTAATCACCTTTTGTGATTTCCATGGACTGTTTTATGTTTCTCACTTTACTTTTTTGTACGGTTTCATAAATGCTTTATAGCTGCGATTCTTATTTTAAATTTTGTTTGTCTCGCTTTAATATTTTTTGTAAAAGAATACAAGAATCGTGTTTGTATTACGTTTTTGTTATGCATTCCAATTTTCCTTTTCAATAGTAAATTCATTTATGAGACATCACAAAAAACAGAGTGTGCACTTCTTTTTCGAGAGTTGTAGAACCCAACTTGCTTCTGCACTTCCTTTTATTAGGAAGCGCCAATGCATGCATGGTTTGAGAAGTTCAAAATTTTCACAGCACCCGTTCCCTTTCTGTTCCCAGGTACGTTTCCACTTCGAGGTACGTTAACGCTGTGCGCATGAGACCAGACACACACACAAAATAACCCTGCACCTTGACGTCCCTGGAGAAGCGAAGCTCGACGAGGAACCTGACGCGCGTGCCCACTTTAGCAGCGAGGTCTGTGAGGGTCCTCACGAAGATGGGCGCCTCTCTGCTGAAGTGGTGCAGCTCTTCAGGAGCCACCACGCGCAGGCCCACTGACGCCTTTGCCTGCACCGCAGTAACACGTTACCGACTGGTGCAAAGGTAACAGGTAGGCTCTATGGCAATAATGGTAATTGTTATTTTAAAGTAGGTTGAACTATGGAAAAACGGATTTCAGATACGAGCTCAAATGGCTCAGAGAGTCTTAGTCTGTTCATATTATTCTAACACCATTCCTTTTAGCTTGAGTTAAGTTCTGAAGAGTCGCATTAACTATGCTGTTATCAAAGGGCTCTTGACCGCAGGTAATTGTAGAATCATTTAAGAGTTTTCAACTGAGTTCACAAGAATTGTACCGGCATGGTAAATTTTATCCGCATTTTCAATCAGCAGAACTGTATACAATGTACTGGACACCAGGGTAAAACTTACCACACTGTGATATGTCTTTTGCTACGAATTTTTCGCAAAGTAATGCAATGTTCAGGCCAGAATAATAATGCATGCTGTCCTCTAATGGGCCGTTGATGTGGTGCACAACGAAAACGAAGAGCAAAATATATAAAAAGTAAAATTATCCATCAAAATGACGTTTAATAATTTTACAGAATGATAAACACCACGGTATTTCATTGTACGCCAAAACTGCACTTATACTCCGTAGTGATCGAAAATACGGGATGAACTGTAATGTCGCTGACAGTGGTACTATGAAACATTCTGTAGGTGCCGGAGTACACACACAACACGCCACATGATCACCTTAGAGCCATCAGGGGAGAGCACAGTGGCGGTGTAGGTGCCGGAGTCGTGCTGGGACGCACAATGCACCACAAGTTGCGCCTCTCTGTCACCCACCACGATCGTGTAACGCTCGTTCGACGTCACTTCTCGACTGCCCTTGTGCCTGAAGAACGTCAAACCAATGTGAGGACAGGGAGCAAAGCCATCTAAAAAACGTTGTCGAATGGAAAAGTTCTACGGATAAAGAAGAGAAAAAGAAAATATAAGAATATAAGTTAATTTAAACCTCTCGTACCACAACAAAAGTGTTTCTCAACAGAGGAAGACTGCAAATATAATTTGTTTTGATAGTAAGGAGAGGGGGACTCTATGCCCTAAGTGTGTACTCAGAGATTGACTATAAAAACCGAAGGTTGAGAAAAGTTTGTGGAACAAGATGAAAATTCACAACTAATTAAATAAGTGCTAAAAAGTTAGGACAGCAAGGATTCAATAAAAGATGGCCTATGACAAAAAATGATTAATTTCAACAAAACAAAAAGGCTTTTCAAACCTTCAGCTTGGGACCTCCCATCTTCCTCCGAGGAGCACTAATTCCAATAAATAAGATAGTTTTATTTTTTGATGGAGGGAAACAAATAAAGAAGACGTTGAAATTATTATAATACAGAGAAAAACAAAAGTTTGTTGCGGGAGAAGGGAATGAAACTTCTTCAGATGCCGCCAATGAAATAACGAAGGGAACGAATGTCATGTAGATGTAACCAATGGAATGAGGGACTCTTATCGTGAACTACGAGGAAAAATATCAAGTAGATGTTCATCGTAGTAGGCTGTGTACTGTCAAAATAAGAAAATTCTCCGAAAATGTTCGAAGGCAATTAATGGGCGAGCTTAGGACAAGCGGTATTTTCAGTCAATATCTAACAATGATAAAAAGGATACAAAATTGTACAATAACACACAGAAGGGCATGACTAAGAATATTTTCAATGGCTTTCACAACACAACAGCGAGCTGCGCAGCATTTTTGCTTATTACAACAAAACAGTTAATGAAACAAAACAAATATGCGCAATAAAAGGTATTCCCTCTTTAACGATAACAACGATAGCCTCATCACACCATTTTACATCGCATGAATAATATTTACGTCTGTATCTACAAGAAACTATCAGCAAAAAAGTGATTAATTAAAAAGTTTCATTCAGACAAAATTTAAACAAACATGTCCAGCTACACCGTCATCACCTCAGGGCCGTCATTGGAATAGTTTTGCATCGGAGGACGCTAGGAACTCAAGATAACTCAATTAAAGGTAGTACAATCAAGACGAGTCACAGTAGAAGTAGTAGAAGAAGTAGTATACGGTCGTCGACATAATACGAGACTTATTAGAAGATGTAGTATACGGTCGTTGTCATAATACGAGTCGTCGTAGTAGTAGTAGTAGAAGAAGAAGTAATACACGGTCGTCGACACAATATACCAAAAGCGGCGCTGTGGAACAAGCATGTTTTGAACTCGCCGTTGTAAGCCATACAAATTTAATGTCCTAATACCTCCGTGATGCCAACTCGTCAGTTCTCAGACACTAACTCCAGCCGCGTTAGATTAAACTGCCGCACAACCGAATTATAAGTACAATTTATACTCATTTCATCAACATCGTGAAAGGCGGAAATCATCTCTCCATTTAATTCTTCGCTCTTCGATTTCAGCAGCTGCGAAGTTGGCTAAGGCAAGTTCTATACCCTCAGTTTGTAGGACTTGCTTGCTGCCACTGCGATCAGCCTGCCCTTACAATAACACGATTACAGTTGCGGCATAGCAGCCGTTGCGTTTGCATCATCAATGGGTGATGTGAATATTGAGGATAGCGGCACGGCAGCTGACGCTCATTGATGGCACGCCATGGAGGTGGGAGAGGATCTGGCAGCGTGCCAGTTAGGCAGGTGAAGGAGGGCAAGAAAAAATAAAAGGAATGAAACAAAAACAAGTATCAAACTTAGGTTTTAAAATTCGGATGGGACTTGGGAAATGGATGAATGTGTTTTCAAAAAATTGACAGTACCGCTATTTCTTGCCACCTGCAAGTAGTATCATCAATAAAGGTAAAATTTGCGTAGTTTATTATACCTTGCTTATTTTTTGAGGAGTCTTCCAGTTACTTACACATGAGAAGGTTCAAAACTCAGTTTAGGTAATGCTTCAAATTTTTCCGAATTATGAACAAAAGCACCTGTTAATGTTGAAATAATCTTTAATTTAACCCCCGTATAAGGGATTGAGACACACAGCAAAAGGAGCATACAGTGAAAAGAACACGTGCAGGTTACTAAGAGAAGAGATGCTTCTCAGTTTTCATGTTTTCGAATTTAATCCATACGTCTACATACGAGACCTTCTTCGCTGCTCCAACTCTCTGAAAGCGTGACTCACAGAGAGAAATATCTTTAATTCAGCGCGAGAGAATCGGAGCTTCAACTCAGTGAGTCGACCCCTCAATTCGTGCTTACTGGAATCTTTATCAACGGCATTTTCACAGAGAAAATGAAACTAAAAACGTCACGTAAGCTTGGAAAATGTGGTGCATGCCTGCGGAGTTTTTCAAAGCCCAGACATTAAAAGTAAAGAATAATCAGACAAAAAAAAATTTTTAAAATATGAAATTAAACAACCAGAACCAAAGTACAAAGAAAACACGAGAGAGAAGGAATAGGAAGGGAAACTTTACCATGAGATGGCAGTCGGTGTGGCGTCGTCGAGCGTGATGACCAAGATGGCGTCCGCCCCTGCGGCCACCGTCACTGCCTCCATGCGGGCTGCGATGCGGACCCCTGCACATAGTGACATGCGTCCTCCTTTTATTCCTAATATTTACAGCTTGGCGACGCACGTCGTCTTTATATTCTTGAGATTTACGACATGGCGACACCCGTCAATTAAATTCATGATATTGTTTACATACCGATACATGCCTTCATTATATTTCTGATGTTTACTACATTGGTACGCGCGTCTTCATCACGTATTCCTGATATTTCCGATATAGCGAGGCAAGTCTGTACAATAATAACGATAATAAACTCAGGTAACGACAACTTCGGCTAATGTCTGTTTAGTTGTCGCTTTGGTGTTTCTACCAAAGTTGCGTTTCAAAGTAACGAGATGACACTATTACTACTAAATGTTCCAGTAGTTTTTATTTCTCCTCCTGTTTCCATTACACATTCACTTTTCAAATCACTTGTCTCGATAAAACCGAGGCGTTCTCACGCATGGGTCAAGTAGCAGTGGTAACAAGGTAGGTCTGCCTGTGCAACAGCTGCTCAGACTTCTTTGGGCCGAATTTATTGTATTCCTGTTATTTTTTACTTACCAACTTGTGCAATCATTAAATTCCTGTTTACCACATGGATACACGCGTCTTCACTGTACAATATATTCCTGGTATTCCCGACATATCGTCATGCGTTCTAATTACATATATTCATTGCGCTCATTGCACATCATGGGGCTCTTGCGCTAGAACCATCGACGACTTGAGCAAAAGAAACAAAAATGTAATCAATCATTTCAAGTAGCGAAGAAAATAGGTATAGGTACCATGTTACTGTATCAAGGTTTTTAACCCCAAATAATATTTCGTAGTAGCTTAATGCCGCAAAGATGGGGAGATTGTAAGTTATGATCGAAAACTGTACAGTGAGTTAGACCTGTGTTTGGCATGTTCTTACGTACATTGTATGTAAATGGCAATGTTTCACAATAATGTTGTACTTTGAAACTAGTAAAATTTACAAATGAAGTGTGTGTTGCGGTTTGTATGCTTGAGTCGGACCACAGAAGACGTCCAGAATTATTCAATTTTAATTAAAATGCCGTATACTAAAATTAAGAGTTTAGAATATCTGTAAAAGTATGAACCTTGTACAACAAAACTGTAAGCTTACAATAATGAATATATGAGTATAACTTGTACGGCGGAATGAGTAACCCATTGAAGCTGGTACATTAGGATGTAGCCAAACTGTGCAAAAATTTTTGGAGCACAAGAGGGCAGATGTCATAGCTGTCAGAAATGTCACCCGACATCCAGCGCCGAGCGTTGAGGGCGAGAGTGCACCTTTTGTGCTTGCTTTACCAACCATAAAATTTGTTGTATTTCCTTTCACTGCCACACTGTAGTTTCCCGTAAGGAACTTATATCAATTTTCAAAAACTCTCAAAATGACTTGTTTCAAGGAGGATATAGATTATAGTAAAAAAGATCATTTCATAAGTTAGTTAGCGCCTCCTTAAACACAATAATGGGTGTTTTCAAGAGAGGACGGTAAAAAGCACCATTTTGTGTAGAGTTAAGAGAACGAAGAATCTATACAGATGGTGAGTTCTCATACAAGATCTCCAGCACATAAAAATTGTAAGTTATGAAGTTAAAAAGTACAAACACAAAATTTTGAGAATAAAAGGTTAAGCGGTGATTTACCTGACAGCAATGAATCGATGAAAAGATAGCCTTTTAGAAAACAAAAACCCAAGCTTTTCCGACAAAACGAAGAACTACCTAACCTTCAGCTTGGGACCTTTCGTCTCCCCCTATGAGCACCAGTTCACCGAGCTGAAATAGTTGTATTCCCCTAAGGTGAGTTAAAACATAAAATTGTCATTCGCAAATTTTAGTAGAAAATCTTGAGCCATTCGCTCAAATATCTTAAGGGAAATATTTTGCTGACAGTTCAGTGTACAGTCTACACCAGTGTATCATGCACATCATTTCATTTACACACATGAACACGTCATACATCAGCATCTGATGTACATCTGCGTATCACATGTGCTTATTCCGCCCGTCAGCGTGCGATGCAGCATGACGTGTGTGTGGGCCACCACCTGCGATATGGAATCATTTTTGTCAGAACTTTAGATCTACCGCGTACCGGTTGCGTCAAGCTGTTCTTTGCGTGCCAGTTTACATCGCGTACTCTAAATTATATAACAATACCAGCGTGCGATACACGTCAGGCTGAGCATCATCCACGCGTATTAGGCCAAACCACAAGCATCAGTAGCGGAGGCAATGTTTATTGATTGTAAATTAGTTTCAGTTCCACTTACAACAAAAGAGACCGTAAAAGAGAGGAAGGATGAAGGACTGTATGTCTTAAAGAAACGCGAAATCTATGCGCAAGGTGTATTCCTACTCAGGATCCCCTGTGTATAGAAACAGAAAGTTGAAAAGGAAAGTCATGAAACAAGATAAAAGTGGAAGAAGAAAGTTAGAGGTGCTAAAAAACAGGTCAGCGGTGAACTGAAAAAGATGGTCCTTGAAAAAACGAAGAACGTATTCTATTTCAACCAAAAGAAGGTTTACCTAACACTCAGCTCGGAACAACACATTTCCCCTGGGAGTGCTGAGGGAGAGGGACGAGAAGGGAGGCAATATCACCTGCGTTGGATTGTTTGAAGTGCCTCTGATGCGTCAGCTGTGTGACGCACGTTAGCGTGTTCATAATATCAGTTGGTTTAAGATTCTCTAGTCACAATAAAGGCGATCTCAAAAGAGAGAAGAGATAGGACCATTAATCATGGACGGTAGATAGCAGGGATTCTATGCATAAGGCGTGTTCCCACACCGGATACCTTTACTTTGCGATAAGTAACCAAAAAATAGAAAAAAGAATAAATAGAGATTTTAGATTAGATATGTGAGTTTGAGTCTTCATAACCACGACAAAGTGGTGCCAAAGAAAGGAAGGAAGGAAGCACCATTTAGTATAGAGTTGAATGAACGGGGAATCTATGATCAAGATGTGTTCCTACCAAAGATCCACTGCACATAGAAACAGTGAGCTTATGAGAGAACATAGAAGTAGAAGAAGAACGTAGTAGGTGCTGGAAAACAGGGCAGCACTGAACCGAAAAAGACGGTACGTCACAACAAAAAACACCTTGTTTTGACAAGGGAAGGCCTACGTAACTTCTGCCCAGGACCTCACAATTTCCCCCTGCGAGTGCAGTTGCTATATGCGCATAGGAGCACAGGTGCGCACGTCGTGCGCCAGAGTGTCAGGGCAGTGGGACACCCAAGTGTGAGGTGGTGCACACCAACGTACCAGACCCGCCCACGGCAGGTGAGGTCGAATCAGAAATACTTCGCAAACTGAACTTTGGCTCTGAAAATTATGCATCTCATTTAGTGCTTCATTTGTGGTAGATATAGCCGAAAAGCTTGTCCTCACATATCTTCAGAGTAATTGCTAATGATGACTGTTGGCTAGGACTGAATTCGAATCGTCTTGTGACTGTTGGAGCTACATCGAAAAGAGTGCATGTAGTGGAAATGAACATCAGCATCTTCAGTATAATCAGCTGGAGTGGAGAACCCTGTGGTTCATGCACGATTTCAAGGATTAGTCTAAAAATATTTTCCTTTATCTTCGATATAGTGTTTTACAATGCAACGGAAGGAATGCCGTGCAGTTCGTTGTCATTTATGTTTGAAAATCAGTAGAGGCTCAAAAGAATCTCTCCTGCACTGTACAATGCTGAATGACAAATGAGATTGATTGATTGATTGATTATAAGAAAGTTTTAGCCTTCCTTTACCACAACAAAGATGTTCAAAGAGAGAAAGGATGAAGGCACCATTTAGTATGGAGTTAAGAGAACGCGGGATCTACGCACAAGGTGCATGAAAACAGTAAGCTAAGAAATAAATCCATGAAACAAGAGAAAAGTTGAAGAAGAAAGTATTAGGTGCTGAAAAACAGGACAGCAGTGAACCGAAGAAAGTTGGTCCGTAACACAACAAAAAATTATTTTATTTAAAAAAAAAGAAGGCTTTCACAACCTTCAGCTCGTGACCTCTTATAATTCCTCAGGGAGCGCTAATTCCCTATGACAAAAGAGTTTGATATGAGAGGAAAGAGGGAGAAGGAGAGATAACGAGGAGGGAGGAGTGCGACAGTTCGTCTAATAATAGAGGGCGCGTCTGGCTGCCGTGAGGTGCCACGTCACAACCTGCCCAGCAGCGCGGCATCGTCATGCTACAGCTTGACCACCTCACCTCGTCCCAATGTGTAGCATCCTGCACTAAGCAGTCATCTCCAGTGAACTAGCAGAAGTTGGCCATATGTTTCTAACTTCAGCGATACGCTTCGCCAGCCTGCTGTACTCTTCAACTGTCTGTGGCATCCACGGTTTGCGAACTTTGGTGTACGCTGTAAAGTCGACCATAGGCTTCCGGAGTGCGCAAAACTCCACAGTAATTCGTTGGACATAGCAAGCAAACAGCAGTCGCTACATTCATAGATAACCAAGAAAGGGCGGTCTAGAACGTGATATTGGAGATGTTGAAGGGATTGACGCATAATGACAAATTTTAAAAAAACGTTATATTTTTTAAAAAGATATTGTTCTGAATACTCGTTATGATGATTTAAACAAACAGTTGTCACATGGAAAAAAACTCACTAGACTGACTGCCAATTTGTGCAAGGATGACTCAACTAGATGTACCCCCACGTTAAATATTCGCTAGATGATTGGAATGTTGAAAAGTTGACAACGATTTTGAACACGCCAAGACCAACAGTGTAGAAAAAGAGCATACATTTCTTTATTTCATCCAACATACGTAGAAAACAGCGTATAAGGAGTGCAGGCCTCAAATTGATGTCAAGTAAACGCAATCATTTGAAGATAGGCGGTAAAATGTTTAGTTTCCTTTCGGGAATAGCTTCTCTCAATTATATTTTAGCCCGTTTAGCCAGAGCCACTTCGTTTTCAATTTACATAAATGAGGAGAAAAATTTGGAGCATTTTATCCCGTCTTGGGCTCAAAATGCTCGAACTGACGATTGTGCAGATTCTAAACAGCTCAGGTTGGTGCAATGAAACTTGAAAGAAGTAGGTCTATCAAAATTATACCTTATTCTAAAAGTGGCCAGCAGCCATGAGTGGTAAGCTGTCATCGAAATGATTGGCTGGGAGCAAACCGAACATGCATTGTATCGGAGAAAAGTGCCCAGAAAGCAAATGCAGCGCATACCATCAAATCGTAGGTTTCGACGAGGATTTTTCCCAATTAGGCCGGCTGATGAAAGAAAATGTAGAATCTCACATGATGATGTAACATCTTCCACCTTCATGTAAGATGTCATATTTTTACACTTATGTCTTTTAGGCTATATCATGTTGTCTCACAATGAAACCTCATTGGAATAAAATGAGTTAAACTACAGACTGTATAAATTAAATATTTCCCTACAAAGTTTCACGAATTGCAATAAAATACATGAAATATTTACGAATAAAATTTTAAGAACGTATAAAGAAAAGAAACATGGAATCTATTAATGCCGATTGCGTGCTTGCGCAGATTTTCTAAGTGCTCACAATTCTTTTTGCCAACATTGATCGATGTAAAAATGTAAAACATTAATTTATACTTATTAGTGTTAGTTCATAAGGACGTCGCAAGTGAGTTTTTTCAGTTTAACCTGAAATTGATCTGTTAATCACTTAAAAATTTCCTTCATTTGAAGACTTTCAGAAATGAATGCGTGGAATACAAAGGTCTGCATAAAAACTTATTCACCCGTATGTTAATCATGCTCTTGCACCAAGTGCGTGGAGATATATTGAACAGAGCGTAATGAGCAGTGCACACTATTCAACTTGAAGAGCCTGAGTGTTGAATTATTACATACACGTAAATTAGGGTGAACGAATGTAAAGCAGCACTTCTTTTCCACGATGTTATGTATTTTTATTGACTCATTTCTGCTTGTGTGATGTTTACGTCATTTGATATTTTTCTCTTAGACATAAGATTTTCCTTTTGAGTGTAAAAATTAAATTCAGTATTAAAGACAGCACTGAAAGAGGTCGGCCTCAAGAGGAGCAGAGCAGAAGAGACACACAGCAAAGGAGCGGGCTAGAGACAGACAATTCCTTCCATCGCGCTTTACTAAAACTAAACTAAACTCTTGTACAAAATTGATAAATAATTTCACACCATAAATCACCAGACGAATGATCAATCTTAATCATCTACGGGGAAAGGACACAATCCGAGCAAATTTCCTACAGACACATTTTTACTATCGCTCTAGTCATCGCTGGAGTAGACTCGAAACATGTAACCTCAACACCGAGCACCACGGGAAAATTACACATTTTCACTTTCAAGCAGCAAATGCTGCATTTCCTTCGTTGAGGTTAATGGTAGCAGAACTGGAATTCATGCAAATCAAGCGAGCAGAACTCATACGATTAAAAGCTAAAATTTATAATTAATTTAGTTTGAAGTCCTCTGTTGGTCTGTGCCATAATCTAGCTATCCTGTCAAGATACAAAATATTACAAACACTTCTCTCAAAAAGACAAAAAATGAATTAAATCACCCTCTGTGGAGGAAGTTTGATCTCGACAATAACTGAGGGCAATAGCCGCCCGCAGCAGCCACTGGCGTTGCAGTTAGGGCTCGTGATTTACTTGATGCTGGAGGCTGGCAGAATGTCAGCGCGAACTGAGCGGAAAATTGTTGCTAAGTCCTCCGGATGATCACACTTATATAGCAAGACCTAGCCAATATCTTCGCGTAGACCTGCCGACTTGCTAAATAAAATATACTGCATTATCCAGCACACGCATTAATTCGAATAAACTCAGTAATATACTCGGTAATTTGAAAGCATATGCAGAAATTATACGCGGGATTATGTCTCACAATACGCAGTAACTTGCAAATATCAGCACTTGCTGATCTCTGACACCGGTCTCATGTGAAGACTCAAATGTCACTCAAACGAGGCGAACACTAGCTAGGCTGGATGACACACATTCAGTCGAGCAAAGCTGCGCAGTTTAGTGTGCATGGCCGGTCATCATGGGGCACCTGCATAGCTATGTGAGCCCTGCTTCTTGGGGCTCGTCCTATCAATCTAACTTCAAATTTATGCGTCAATGTGTTCCGTAAAGAACACAAGATACAAGTTTATAAGAAATTGGGCTTTTATGTATGCATAACGAAATATGACTGGACTTCATAAAAAGGATAACTTTGGTAAAAATTCTGATGAGTTTAGAAGTATTTGCACAAAACATTAACACTTCCACCACACATGTACTTTGTCCTCTGATGCAGCTTACCTCAGAGAGCAAAAATCTTCATTTAATTTAGCACAAAAACTTATGATATCTCGATGAAACTGCCTAACAAGTGAAGGTTTCTGTATTTACTTTGAATTATTTGAAGTGATTTCTGTGACACACATTACTGAAGCCCATAACATTTGAGCACCATTTATATTTTGGTTTCTTTTGAGACTTTCACGTCTGCATCACAAACACGTAAGAACAAAACACACTTCTGGTTAGAAAATCTTCAGAAGAAAATCTGCTACTGACAGCACATTTAAAGCAACTATTTTATGTCAACACTTGATTCGCACAAAATACGGATACGGAACAAATCTGACCTTTTCAAAGGTGAACGCCAAATGAACTTAGTGTAAAGTTAATTTGCGTCCAGAAAGAGCATAAATCTTCAAGAAGCACGTACTGCTATCAAGTCCGAATGAAACGAGTCTATCACTTGTTAAGTACGTGATATGCAGAGGTAGGCTGGCGGGAGTAGGCAGCGGCGAAGGGGCGGCGGCGATCGAGGGCTGTCGCTGTGCCCGGCAAGCGCACCACTGGCGCCCCCTACGGTCGCATACCGCAGCTTTCTCGCACGAGATGCTGCGCCAATACACCAATTATACATGGCACTCTCTTGCTTACAACCCCTCGCAAACTGTTGCCTCTGCTCCAGTCATGTTGTAGGGGCTCATTCTTAACTGAGGGGCCACGCGTTCGGGTGCGGCGAGGCTGTTCAGTGATCCTGAGGTCTTGAAGATAAAACAGCGAGGAACTTATGCTCTTAGTAGAGCTATAAAGAACATGGTATTTGATTTGCAAAGTGAAGTCCCCACTAGACAGCCCCATGAATGGGGCTGCTAAATTTTCGTATACCCTAGTGAATGATGCTAGCTTGGCCTCGTACAGGCTTGTGAATGGAGCAAGAACTGCCCGTTTCAACAACGGGAGAGTTTCTGCGATGCCTTCATAGATTTTACCCATTGTCGTTACCGCAGCTGTTCCAGCACAATATCAATTATTGATGGTGCCTACAACAGCAAAAACGGGAATAGTGGCTGTTGTCAGGTCAAGAACGTTCTTCTCAGCATAGCCTAAAGTGTGTTAGCTTGATCACCGTAGCCAAATGAGCTGGTCTATTCAACAAAATATCAAGATTGAGTATCTCCTCTGAGCACCATAGTAAATGTAGATGAAGTGATAAAGTACCATACCAAAGGAATGAAATTAATGACTCGTTTGTTTCACCTCCCTGTTGACGTTTAAATTCCGGAGCACTCAGCTACACGAGTGCTCGCTCATGCGTGTCTGCAAACGTTGCTGAGCAGACTTGGAATTTTGGCCTCAAGGCCTACAGGAGGGACCTCATCGTTATGAATTCATTAAAAACCACCCAAAGCAGGTGACCACGTAAAACATGTAGTCAACTCGTGTTGCAAGACTATGAATGACAGCATTATTATCTCCCTCAAGTCATATTAGAATTCATATTACTATCTTGCCCCCTGAAAGATGATCACTTTAATCTTCAATAGAAATGCATTCTTTTGTTTTTGTCATCGCAACCTACAGTCAACTGTTACTGTCTACTTACGTGCAGTTGAGGCCAGTGTACAGTTGATGCACTAATCTGAAATTGACATACATCACGAAACTCGAAGAGTTGCAGCGGTCAAAATTGATAAACCAAAATGATTGCAGACACGAAGGTGATCCACGCTTGTTTTTGAGAAAAGTACGTGTTTCACGCACAAGTAGGGTTCTTCGAGACTTTGCGCATGAACGATGACGATAAATCAATTCCAAACGTTCATGAGCAGACTCTAAACTACTGTTAAAAAAAATAGTAACTGCATACGTTCAATTTGTGCTAAAAATGCTGAAACAGACGTACGCAAGGGAGACAATGCAGTACTCAAGTCCGGACGAGGGTGTACTGGACACATAAACACAACGGTAAGCAACAGAGATGGTGTGGTGGACACCCACGCACAGCGATAAAGAAGAGAAACACCGCAGTACTCACGTCCAGACGAGGGTGTGCTAGATGGGCTGGGCGAGAGGGTCTGCAGGGCAGCCAGGGCAGGAGCAGTGCCGGTGGTGTCCAGGGAGGAGTTGGAGGCGCTGAGGCGCTTCTTGCGTGGTGGCGGCAACTGGAGGCCGCTAGAGCCTTCCTCTGCCACCACCTCCATGCTCTCTCCTGCTGCTCGTCACAATGTTCGCAGGCAAGAAGGAGGATAAGATTAAATGACTGATAATGGTTACAAATAGTACCTTTCGTGTTTTACTTCTTTCTTGCCTCGGTTTACTAGGAGCCAGTCAAAAACTTCAGACCGACCGCATGTACAAAAAAAATAGGGGAATAGTTTCGCCTTTCTTCGGAAATTATTTACAAGGACTTGAAAATTACTTTAAATACCTTCTGCATTACTACATCAAAAATGATTTTCATTAGTAAATAGGATTTCCTCTCATTCTATCTAGAAAACCAGCTGCAGACGCAAATGCCTTTCCCATGCCAATCGAAGAAGCAGTAAAATTTGAGTGTCTCTCATTACTTCGTGTTCTTCGGTGCGGAAACACCACAACAAAACACAGTAAGTACTTACGTGAGACGAAGTATTAAAAATAACTTTTCAAGTGAGCGATTATGAACAGCAATAGGGCCAAATGACATTTTAACCTTCATATTCGTTTTTTAACCAAAGTGAAATTTCACTTTTCATCTTAATGTTGCAGTATTTTAAAAGCCATTGATGTAAAATTTCTGAAAGTTAAAAACAAACTCATCCTTCCAGGAGGAAGCAGAAGGGCATAGAAAATTTTCACTTGTCTTTCATCTGAGATTGCGATATTGCAGGAACCGAGACGATGTTGCATTTCACAGCATTATGCTAAAGCATCATTTACGCATCCTAATTTTAAATATCTACATTATCTGAACTTTTTGTTCTGATGTCTAAGCAAGTCAAGCTTGATATGATCGGATTAACAGAAATAGTAATAATAGTGAATACGACACTCAGATTTAGGCTGTAACAAGCTCAAGTTATGCAAGCCTTTTCTAATATAAATTTGAATCACCCACAACTACCACGAAGTTGAAATTAGATTATTCTGACGAAGCCTTGTTTGTGAGTCAACGAATATAAGGATGCAGAAGGAGTATTCTGAAGGAGCTCTTACATCGTTACCACGTTTCATTCATTGATTTGTTCTATGCAAAATGTTTCTCAGAATAAAAGCTAATCGCATGCAGCACTAAATCTGTTCTGAAAATGCGAGCCTTATGTAGGCAACGCCTAACAAAGCTTGGCGGACATACCGAAGATGAGTAAGCATCAAAACGTCTAACGAATTTTAAAATGCGAAAGAGTAACACACATAGAAAAATGTTCTATCATGACTTGATTGTTAGTTTACGACGTATATAATTAGTCATTCGTTGTGCATTCCTGAAGCATTCTATGCTCTAGATAAAAACAGCATGTAAAGGAGTGAGTAGCTAAATAGATTGATATAAAACTGTCCACCGACAACGAATGATTAGGACCTATTAGTTCGTTAAATATAGAATGAAGCTGGATGTGACCTGTTGAGAGAACAGACATTCGACAAGAAACAGTAACCTCACAAGACTAGACGCTTTAAAGCAGTATCTATGAGGAACTAGAACTATGCTTAACATCGTCTAGAGGCAGCGACACGGACGTTACGACAAAAGCAACTGCACTTTAAGTTCGAGAGCGACTGTGGCATAACCAACACGTACGCAAGTTCACCACGACCACTTCGGTCTGGGTGCTGGCTGGCCTCCTCATTCTCGGTGGAGGAACTGGAGTTTCTTCCTCCCAAAGTTCCCCAGTTTCTGGGTCTTCAGAACAAGTATGGATAGACACAGGTTCAGGATGAATAGTTTAATCTATTTTATTTCTGTGTTAAGTCATGATCTGAGAAATCTAACCGCCAAAAATAGACCAGAGATTAAAGAAGGTCTCCATTTATGGGTAAATAAAATCACTGTATTTTGCAGCACTGGATCTGAGATTTTAACTACGTTTGCACTTAGTAAGCTGAGTATATACCAAAATGTAAAGTCTCCGATCGCGTCAAAGTAACACCATTACAAATGCATTAGTAAATACGCAATATTTAATGCCTCGTTGTAAAATACTTACTCTGTTGAAATTTTTTTTCCACATCTTGTAGAGTTTTCTCTGGGTATCAAAACTTATTAGTGAAACTTGCGGTGAAAACCCGTAGAGTTCCAAATAAATTGGAAGAACCCGTTAATTGTATGAATATTTCTCAGTCATCCCGTAAAATATAAATATAGGAACATCAACTTCATATTAAGCTACGGAAAACTTTATGCTTGACGTCTTGCTGTACAATCAGAGTAGTCAGTAAATGTCACGCAATATTTTTCCTTTATAGACAATAATACAACAGAATTAATTTAACTCCTATCCGAACAAAGATATTTCAATTGTTAAAACACTTGCGGTTAAAATTAAATGTTATCGTCAGATATCATTCAGTATTTCATCAGATCAAATTTGATGAGATAATAACTTAATTGAAGCCTCTCTAATCACAACCAAAACGCTCTTTAAGAGAAAAAGAGAGAAGGCACCATTAAGAATAGAAGTGAGGGAGCCGAGGAATCTATTCGCATGGTACACACGGCAAAAAACCATGGACTCGGCATAGACTTGAAAGAAGTTAATAAAACAAAATAGGAGTAAAAGCTGAAGAAAAAGGGATCAGGGCTGATAAGAAAGACAGCAGGGAATCGAAAAAAATCGTCTACGACAAAAAACTACTTTATTTTGAAAAAGAAAGGCCTCTAAAACCATCAGTAGGGGACATCACGTCTATGTTTCTAGGTTGTTATTGACTTTGTACAAATAATAATGTAAAATAAGTAATGACAAGTTATCACTTGTTAGGTCGAGTACTTGTTACTAAACGGGAGGTTGATCAAGACATGAAGGAACCATGAAGTAGCTCTCTCCCTGTAAGCTAAATGATTATCAAAGATGGATCTTGCTACCTGTATGGAGAACACTCTTGATCACCCAGTAGGAGGTGACAGCTCAGTCCTGACCCTCCAAGTATCCCAGGGCTACATTGACAAGAAAAAGATGTCATGTACTCTGCGAGTGAAGCCTCACAAGTATCTCTGGACTACACGTAAAAGGGGCAGAGATCAGGTACACACCGTAAGTAATGATCAACTACCCCAGTGCCTTCCGTACTAGGTACAGGTCACGTACTCACCGAAAGGTAATCCCAAGTACCACACGTACAAGTAAAGTAACATGGCAAACCTATATAACTACTATTAATTCTACTACTACTTGTGCGAGAGATTCTAGGTTACAGGGAGGCTATACATGGTCTGCACCTGACTTGAATCTTGTGCGTATTGTACTGATGTACTTTGGTAATCTTGCACGGATGGTACTGGAGTACTTGGGTATTACCTTCAGTCTGTATCTGACCTGCACCTTCGGTACTGGGGTACTTTGGTAATACCTCAGTACACGTACAAGACACCAAGAGCAGTAACCCATCGAGTACAGCCTCAGCAGCACCCAGGCACAGCTCACACACAGTGGCCAGACACTCACCGAGGTTGAGGTCGGAGCGGCTGCTGGTGCGGGAAGAAGGGCGTTTGTAGCGCGGCGCTGCGAGGGGCGAGCGCCGCTTACCCTCCGTTTCTTCAACAGCTGTATGTACATACAATCACAGAAATGCTAACAACGAGAGTACATTTGTCCAAATGATAGAAACTTCTATTAATCTTTTTGGGTTGCATTCACTTCAATTCTTGGAATTGGTAATTGTAATCATTTTCAATGGAGTAATTATTTCTGATGAAATATCAAATGTTTCAGTCTCCTGAGAAAAAGCTTGATCATGAAATGTCTCCAATAAATCCTTCTCACTCAGAAAGTTCAAAATTAAAGCCATTTACTGAGGCAAAAATCACAATTATTGGAGTTGGTTGATTTGCATCAGAATCGGAAATAATTCACAGAGTGTAAAATTTACTTTAAGCAACAGAAAAAGTATGATTAATTCTACTTAAGTAAGTTTAGTTCTAGGAATGAATTAAGATTCATAATATTGCTGGTTAAATAACTTTTCGTTATCTTTGGCCTAATGAAAGAGTAGCTGTTTACAAAGCTTATATTCTACAGTATAGGATGTCCCAAAAAAATTTACCCACATTATGACTGTCCAGTACTCATGTGTTTTGTTTTGATATAGGTGCTTACTGTCATAGGCACACGTCTACCGAGTCAAATCAAAGAAAAGAACGGAAGTTTAAGAAAACTCAATGTCATAAAAGAATTCTCAGTTGCATCTGAAACCAAAACAAAAAATTCATGAGTAATTGCCAGTCGAAAATGAGTACGTCGTTCTGGGACGACCCAATGGTAACAATGCCTGTTGGTCCTTCACCTTCACTACCTGTTGGTAGTGAAGGTCCGCCTGTGAAGTAGCTTGGAAATTTCTAATTTAACCAACATTTCAGTGAATTGAAATAGACTTTGGGTTTTTCTTTACAATGATGGGCGATATCATGATTTAGGAAATTGCGAGTACTCATGTAAAAATGACTGAGAGACTTCCTTGCTCTGAAGATTCAAACACTACTAATAATATAACCATAAAACTGAAAATTTAGTCCGTGCACTTATTTACAATCCAGGAAAATAGATGCGGGCTTACTAATTTAAATTTTTTTTTGTCTCCTCAGCTTGGCTGGAAGACATAGAAGTTCATGTTTACTGTATATGCGTGAATTTTTATGGGTTGTTAATTCGTCTGAAACAAATCTGCTCAGAAAAATGGAGCGTTCGAAAATGAACTGTGACTAATTAGGCATGAATGCTATTGGGAATTTAAAGCATTGAAGGTATTTACTAAAATACGTTTTAAACACAACGAAAACACGGCCATTCACGTTTTAGTGTGCAAACTTCATTATCTGTCAAGGAACTGACCACCCAGCGACGTCTCAGAGATGGTGGAGGCCCTGGATCCGGATCGCTTGAGGCGAGGGGGAGGAGTGGGGAGTGGCTGAGGTTCTCCTTCCCCACCGATGAAGGAGGTTTCTGACGTGGTGGAGGCCCGCGACCCTGACCGCTTGAGGCGGGGAGGAGGAGTGGGGAAAGGCTGGGGCTCTCCTTCACTCTCTTGAGGGAGACAGTGACACGCAGTGACACACGGTGTACGTGTTAACTCGCAGTGCGACAACGCACGCACAACACGTGTAAAGAGCCAACTCCTCGTAATGTAATTTTTATAAAAAATATAAGTTATCTGAAGAGAAATAGTTATCTAGCTAAAATTGCAGTTTGAGACTACTTTGAATGATAACTTGACTTTCAAAAAGCATTCGATTGCGTAGACAATAACATTTACGCTCGAAACTTCACTGATATGGCATTGGAGGAGTCGCTCACGATTGGCTTAAATCACACCTAACAAATCGAAAGCAATATGCGTAACCATTGACAATGCACCATCAGAACTACTGACAATTAGCCATAGAGTACCACATGGAACTGTCTCTCTTATTTTTAATCATTATCAACGATATAGTTAGTCTTGCTTCATTCTTCAAATTCATACCTTATGCCGACAACAGCATGCTTTCTACGGCTAATTAAAATACCATTCTCATTGCAGAGAGCATAAATAATGACCTACAAATGTTTCAATGTAACTCAAAGCTAATAAAATGGCTCCACATCGATAAGACAAATTGCATTATTCTCTTATAGAAGCAGAATGCTTCTCTTCCACGCAGTAAAATTGAAGATGGTGAAATTAAAGAAATCAACTCCTGCAAGATTCTGGACATTATAGTAAACAAACATCTGACCTTCAAAGAGCATATTGCACATGTAAGAACTAAATTATCTAAATTTGTAGAAATTTTCAATAAAGTTAAAAATGTTTTACCTGAAGTAGATGATAGGATACTCTAGAAGTTGCTGAACTTATTTACTTAAGGACTGTGTCATTATAATAGCCTTAGGAAACAATCTAGTGATCCATCACTAGTGGTAAATAAATTATTTGAATCGTATAGTCACCTGTCATAGACGGAGGGACGGCTGGAGACCGACCTCCTCTTCTGGGTGCTCTTTTTGGGGGCGGCGGCACGTCTGACTCTGTGGAAGAGGCAGCTTGCAACGCCTGTTGTTCGTAAAACTTCTGCCTTTCCAGTAAGAACGCGTCTTCATCAGGCAGGTCAAAGGATGGTCTGTCTTGTTCTCGAAGAGTGGGCAGCTCAGTGTCGAAGGAAGACTGGCTGTCCACATCGGATGAAATTTGCCCCTTTTGCAAAGGGGGGATAAGTTTCAGCGTCGGTAATTCAGTGTCTCCACCAAACGAATTTTGGGACGTCACTTCGAAAGATCGGTTGTACTCGGCCTCGAAAGATTTCCTGAACTCTTGCTCTTCGAAGGAATCTGGCTCTAAAGCCATTCGTTTTCGTTCAGCCATGCGTGCTTTATCGAAAGAACCTGTTTCTGAACTGCCGCCTGAAGTAGAACTTTCTCCTGAGTAAAAATTGAGTTAAAGTAGTCAACACCAAAGTAAGAAATGTTCCATTATTTGAAGTATAAATCCATCTATTTTTATTTCAATTATTGTTGCTAATAATTTCAAGAATAATAAACAAATGAAAAATATGACATTTACAACACACAAAAGCTGATGCATGGAATTCACTGCCTATCTATTTTATTAGAAGACAAACAATTCACGGACATTTTAAAATATTCCCCAAAACATTGGTAAACATGAGGGATTTACCTCTGAGGAGAGCGGTGGCGCGGTCCTGCGGCAGCGATGACCCAGCCACGCTCGTGGACTTGTATGTGTCGTACTCGAATGACGAGCTGCTGAGTATGGGCACAAGGCTGCTCTCATATGACATTATCGGTCATAGTGGTTGCTTTGTTGAATTCACATGAACTATCATGATATTTTCCCAAAATGAAATCGTTTTGAATTTTTACTCCCAATTAAGAAATCAGGACATTGGTTACGTGTGTTAACAAGTATACTGTTAACCTGATGAATGAAATTCGAGATTCAATCGTGGAATAGTGCATGAGAATAAGCCAATAAATAGAAATAAAATCAACGTGTATACTAGTCATTTACTGAAAGGAGCAGTAATGAGGTAAGGGCAAGGTTCAGGCTCTGGGGTGTATGAGATTACACTCACAATTTAAGAGTCTTTTGCATGCCAAATGAAGCCCACGCTTGGCGACTTCCCTTCAGGGACCCGTTGAAGACGTTTCACTATGTTTAGCCCCAAAATCTAATCAATTGCAACACAGAATTTCACTCTCCTCAAACCTTCAATGTGGCAGTGAAAATTTTCTGAAGATGAAAGCTTATCGATGCACCCAACGGAAACACTCACCCAGGAGTCCTGGACTCTTCGATGTGGATGACTTCTGATTCCGGGCTGGCGTCCGACACTCCGTAGGCGTTTTCTGCCTTCACTCGGAACTTGTAGTCGGAGCCGACGATGAGGTCGTTGAGCTGCGCCCATGTGATGCGCGATGTCATGGCCTTCAGCCACACGTCCCAGCCCACCTGCGCCGGGTGCAAAGTACCGCAGCTTGAGGTATCAAGTATTTAACAAATAAATTAAAAACTATAGAATTGCTCCGGCCCCACAAGAGTTTTCTCCTGCCCGTGCCTCGACCTTGGAAGGGTAGGCAGGTGTTGAGGTGTGGTAGATTTCGATCAACGAAGAATGCAAAATCAATCGTTCCAACCATAAATTGCTTTTCGGGTCTTCTGCTCAATATTTACATTTTACAACCTAAATGTACGTGTAACCAAATGGGTTTCTTTTTTAGGGTCATTCTATCAGCAAAATGTATCGAAGTTATTTTTATTGTGCACTGAGTTAAAATTGGTCTCAAATCTCTTCCACTTCAAAAAAAAATTCCCAAAACTACTATACAATCATGAAATGGATCAGGCTACCGCTACTTTACCTTAAATAATAAAAATACATGTACTGACTGAAACGAAAATTTTATATTTTAGGGAGCGATGAGAACCTACAGTAGGTATTAGAAGACAAAGAAGAACCGAGTTCCACAACGCGAGTAATGTAAATATTTCCAACTCGGAGTTGAGGTGCGAGTGAGTCGACAATGCTTCGAATAATTACCCAGCATCACTTTATGTACCGATGGATTTTACGAAGCTGCGTCAACCATGAAAGTCACTGTGACAAGAAAATCAGAGATCATTCAGCAATAGCACCTCTAACTGAAGTGGAAGTCATGGGTGTCGCTGTAGTTTGGAAGGAAAATCAGTAAAAGCCGTAAGTAAAAAATGTATGAGGGAAAAAATACTTCAGCTAAAAAGGGAACTATGAAAGTGAAGAAAATAGGATGGGGAAAAATTAAATGTTTAGGAAATGTAGCTTATGAAATCGAGGTGAAAAAAACAACGGGTCGTTTGAAGAAGACAAACGGGAAATAATAAATGCGGTGGGTCAGTAGTAAAATACGAGAACGGAAAAATGACGGAAACAAAATAGAACGGAGCCAAAATTGAAGGAAGTCACAGCAGTCAACCATAGAATTACAGTGTGCACTATTTATTGCTGGCTGGCCTGCTTGTTTGATTGGTCTGTTCATCCTAACTCTCGCTCCGTAAACTGGATACCTGCATTATAAAATTAGCGGCAATTTTTGTGTATAACTTATTAACGTGAATGAAAATTCTAACATCTGCTATTGTAACATAATAAAATGAAGCGAAAAAAGAAATGATGCACATTCGAACTGATTATTTAAAAACCCTTTTACGAAAGACTTTATCGTAGAAAAAATGCCATAACAATTTTTACGCGAGAACACACTATATATCACAGTACGAAACAAAAATGCCATGACAGAAATAACGTAACATAGTCCAAGCTCAAAAGTACAATGCACCTCATTTTGAATGAGTGAAGTGAGATTCACAAGCCCAAAATTTCTCTTAGTTTATCTTTCGGCAGAGGGAGCTGGACTCCGGAGACTTAAACCTTACAGGAAGAGCAACAATCACACGTGAAATACGAGTACAAACAAATTAGAGTCAGGAAGAGCAACAATCACACTTGCCATACAAAGAATTTAGTCTTGCATGCTCACCCTGAAATACTCGAGGATGTAGGCGTTGACTCTGCAGCCTCCATCATCAGCAGGGGCGTCCCACCGCAGCGTGATGGAGTTACCCGCCAGCTCGGCCAGCAGGGGGCGCGACGGGGGCTCGGGGCGGTCTGGGGCAATCATCCACAAATTCTCCATTGAGCGCTTCCAATTTTCCCTTATTATCGTCACATTTTCCTTCTAAACGGGTCGAAATGCGTAGAAAATGAAGTAAATATTCTCACAGAAGCGAAGTCGTTCGAGGATTTTTTGGCTTTTAAGATCTTTGTTTTTGCCTTCAAGCGGTCGCTCGACCATAAGGCATTATAATCACGCAAATAATACCACGTTGTTCCAATGGAGGTGATAATTTTCATCTGCAATTCTTTAATTTAAGCTTCCAAACGAGGTACGTCATTTATCTCACTGTAGTGTAGCACAGAAACGCATTTAGGCAAGGCTCCAAGGCTCCCAGAAAAATTGTTGTGAATAATGCCATATTATTCGTAACAATGATTCTGAACACATCGAATTAATTTTTTTCCGATCGGTCGACATCCGAATAAAAAGCTAAGAAGATGCGGCATTTGATCTCTTTCAAAGCTTACGTTAAAGTCTCGCAAGAAAGAATTGTGTGGCTTTAGTATTAACGCAGAGAAATGTTTCGATTACTCCCTCAATATTCAGCACAGAGAATGTGACATTAAATACTGCTGCTCAGACTAAGCCGTGTGGTAATGCTAAAAAAGATAAGTTTAAAAACTTGAAAAATTTAATTTTTTATATGCGACAATACCTGGTTCTCAAAATGTAATCAAAGCTGATTAGTTATGTTGAAAAATAGCCAAAACTAGAAACTAATGACCCGAAAATGGCAATTTAGCGGCCCTGGAGGAATGTTTTAATTATTCCTACGATATTCAGCATAGAGAATATGACATTGAATACTATTGCTCTGATTGGGCAGCGAGGTCATGCTAAAAAAGATAAGTTTAAAGAAACTTTAAAAATAAAAGTTTTTAAATGCGACGATGATGCAGCATGGTGCGCACTACCCCACCTGTGACTGTTATGAAGAAGGACGCCTGTGCAGAGCCGTGCGGGTTCTCTAGGAGCAGCTGATACATGCCCTTGTCTGCTCTGCAGCCGCTGCCGATCTTCAGCGTGACGAACTTCTCAGACACATCGCTGGAGAATCTGTCCGTCATTTGTATCTGCTCCGGGGAAGTAGGAAAGTTTACAAATGAGTCAATTGTACTGGACTTAAGAAACAATCTAATGCTGTATCTTGTGGCAAATAAATTGTTTAAATTCCATGATTTGGGGAGTGCGGTTTGTTGCAAATCATCTGTTCATGAAATTAAAGAACTCGGGATTCTTCAAAAGTGTTTAAATTGGCGAGTTGTGTCAGGATTCTTCAACAGCATTGCGTGTTGTGTGATGTTCAACATCATTAGCGACAGTTGACTGACGTTTGGGTCTCACCTGCTTGCCGTTGTGTGACCACGACGCTGTGGGCTGGGGCCGGCCGAAGTAAGGCACCCGCAGCCTGATGAGCTCGTCGGTGTCGAAGATGAGGCCCTGCTCGTACTGCTGCGGCAGCGTGATGCTTGGTGGCGCTGCGCTCGTCAAACGAAGAACATTCTTACGCTCTTGAAACTTAAAGTATGTTTGAAAGACGCCAAATTTCAAGATTCTTTCACTAAACAAAAGGAAAATAGGTTCTCACTTGCTCAACTACAATGGCTCACCCTGACACTGAGGATGACATAAGCCAAAATAAGGAAGGAAACTCACGACCAATGACTTACCCTGAACTTTGAGAATGGCTTGAGAAGACGCAGCTCCAGCTCTGTTGGTAGCCCTGACTCTGATGTCGCCCTCGTCTGCGAGGCATGCCTCCTTCAGCGCCAGCGTGAAGTGATCTCCAGGGCTGTGGTAGAACTCAAATCTCTTCGTGTCGTATATTTCGAAGCCATCTTTGTACCAGGTCACGTCAGGCGGAGGAGAGCCCACCACCGCCACCGTGAATTCCACCTAACAGATGACATCGAGGATGCGATGCAGCATGAAAACCTTTTAATCTCAGCATCCACACCGGAATCTCAATCCTTTGACCATAAAAACTTTGTTACAGTTCGGAAAAGAGCTCAAGGCATAAAGTTATCAGCACCATGGCAAATATTCGAATTGCTTTAACACCTGCTTAGCCCAAACGAAAAAATTAGGTTTTTAATAATGCACATTAAAATTCTTTGTATTCAGTCAACCTAATAAAGGAAATTTCAGGCAATCTAACGTCGTTCATTTTTTCCTCATAGACATGCTTGTTCCTTTTCAATTAAGAAAGTCAATGGCATCTTGAGAGGATTGGGTGAGCTAGAAAATACCATTCGGCTGCGTGAAATTAAGCTATTAAATTATATGTTGCATTAGTTGAGATTTAATCTTTAAATTTCGGTTAACGAACCGAATAAAGAATGAAAAACCCTAGTTAAATTTATTTAAAAAAAATATAAGATACGTTGCTGTATTTGTTCCAACTGCTCTTGTGCTCACATTTCTATGTCAACTCACTTCGTTGCCAGCGATAAAGAAAAAGAAATGTTGTCTCGTCTAGTAAAGAATACGATTTATCCTGCAGAACCTGCAGCGGAGAGAGTCCTGATCCCGACTTCAAAAATTACTACCATCAGCCTCATTTGTGTGATTGGTAAGGTTCAGCACATAGGTTTGTCTTCGGAGGTAATTTAAGCATCAAGCACGGAAGAGTGGGAAAGTAATCGTCAAATTTACTCAAAAGAAGAACAAGTTTTACTTCCTATGCTTAATTCAAGTCGAACTCACTGAGTTCCATCGCCTGTTATTTGGATCATAACTCCACTTCAAATTCTCAGGCCATGCACATCATTAGTTTTAAATTCATGTTAATTCTGATAGAATGCAAGTAGGTACCATGTAGAAACAAAGGACTCATCAGACAACAATTTAACTCCATCACATCACGCCCCAATACTGCGGAACAAAAATTCTTTATTCAAAGAAGCCTTCGATCAGAGCCTGAGAAACAAAGCTCAATTGCGCACAAGCAGCCAGGAAGCTTAGCTGATATTAGAAAGATCACTTTTGTTGACGCAACGAGGGGCTGCTGCATTTTCAAAGCTCTCGCGTTTACTAACATTTTTATTGGCGTTGTTGTTATGTTTATTTCACGACGTCATAGCTTTGATGCCTTGATTCAGGAATTCAATGCTTGCAAATCAGTTTTGGATTCTTTCAGGCAAGTCGTTAAATTTACAGCAGAAGATCGGGCTTGGCATACAATTGAAGGCACTCTGTCGTAAAAATAGCACGCTGTCCTCCCTGACCTAAGAAAAAATGCGAGTGTGTGGCTTGCCTTGCGTAAGTATCTTTAACCCATAGCCTAATATAGATATTTAAGTACTAAGAACATTTGTGTGTCATGCTAAAATTTTTGCTACCTACCATCTCCACTGTGTTTTATCAACGTGTTTTTGATTTCATGCTGGAGAAGAAATAAATAACTACTCTGGGGATAGGTCCTCGTGCTCAAACTTCACAGCATCTTGGAAGACTCAGAGTCGCTGCTCCTCAGTTTAATTGGGCAGAGCGTTGCCGTTGCATTCTGAAGGCAGACCATATATGCGTCGTTGCGCTCCGTCTACTCAGTATCCTGTTGAGTAAAATCTAACACTGTCGTGAAAGACGGAGAAGAGCGATTGCGAACACGCAGTGATGCTCGTGTTTTGTTAGATTCCAAACAGGTTAGATTTCGAACATGCAAAGCGAAATTTGCATATTAAATTCAGCAATCTAGAAGTTTTTTCTTGCCTACGAAGCACCAGTGCATGAATAACGATAAATTGAGCGGCGATTTTCAATTCGTTTTGCCCACTCGCTCCATGTGTTTTGTTTATTAGAATGCAACAGGAAAAAATAGATCTAAAAATAGGTTAATTTTTGATTGCCTTTTTGATATTTTGCAATGTGTGGTTTACGCCATTACATGATTATTTGTAATTTGGAAAGAGTCATCCATATCTGTTAGTAATACTTTCTCCCCTGCTCACAAATGACAGCAATGCTATAAGGAAGAAAATATCTATCTTCTGATCCTGTTCAAAGTAGATCGTCATCAATAATTGAAGCGCAACAGCGGTAACGCAGAAAGATTAAGTACAGCGATCTTGAAATTCTAATAGAGTGGAAAAATGCAATCAAAGAAAGTGGTCTAAAAATCTACGTTGTGTTGTTTAAGTTTACCCGTTTGTCCCTCAAGGGTTGTTGCAAAATCAACCCTCGTGTTATTGCACGATTTGGACAGATACAAACGAAAACATACCAACGGAATTTTTCACAAATGTCACTGATTATCTAGCAAATGTTACGTTTACAAAATTAAATTCCTATTTTAGAAACTGTCAACCCCTGAACTCCTCAGAGGAACACACGGGTTTCGTTCGAAAATAGCCTAAAAATATTGCATTCCTTGTAAAACTTGTCCCCAATGTTCACATCCGAATAGCAGTTCCTATCTCTTCTTGATATCGGTGACTACAGGATTCCAATGCCAGTTTAATGAAAAAAGTTGCAATACAGGTGATATGAGAACAAAAAGGCTGACGTTAAAAAATTGAGTCAATAATATACGTGCCAGTGCGGCTAGAAACACTAAGTTCGTGATAGCATCGACGCCTGTATTTCTAGCTCGGCTATGCGGCCACACCCCCACACGGAAACATTTTTAATTCTGCTATACAATCACACCCCCACAGGGAGACTTACCCTGTTGCCAAGAACCGCTGTGATGTTGCGCAGCTCTCTTAGGAAGTGCGGCTCGGTGGCCTCACTGTCCAGCGCCACCGTCACCAGCTCCGACAGAGGCGAGGGGTCTGAGAGGCCTGCTGCGTTCTCAGCGCACACCCTGGTGACGGGCAGTGGGAATGCTGGTCAGTATTTTGCTGTTGTTGAGGGAGTTATTTAGTTCCTGTTGTTGTGCTTGTCGGTTTGCTTGCCGTTATTGTAATTGTCGTTGTTGTGATTGTAAGTGTTGTGCTTGTCGTTGTACTTGCCGTTGCTATTTTTATCTTGGATGGTTTGTCGTTATTGTTTTTGTTGCGGTTGTTTTTGCCACTGCTATTTTTGTCAGTGTTTTTTGCTGTTGTTGTAGTGCTTGTCGTTGCTGTTGTGTTGTTCTTAAGTCTCGTTGTTATTGTGTCGTTGCTGTTTTTGTTGTCATTGTTTTTGCCATTATTCTGTAGTTACTGTTTGTCGTTGTTGTCGTTGTTGTTTTCTCAAGAAAGTGCAGTCTTCCATAGCCTCTTAGGTAATTGTTGAAAGTATGTCGTTAATACAAGACGAGATATCAAAGCAAGATCAGCCTGTCTTTGATGCTTCATATTTCATCCATAACATGAAGCATGTCGATAAAGACAGCAAACACAGTCTGATGGTAAAAACATCAACTCTTTGCCTGTTTTTGTTATGTCTTCCATTTTAGAAGCTACTTTTTCAGTAACTATGTCCTTCATTTTGAAACTACGTTCTCAGTAAACTTAATTTAATTGTATAATATTGTATCCAAGGGAGTATGATCTAAGCGAACTTGATCCAAGTGAACATGATCCAAGTATCCTGATTTTAAGTACCGTAATCTCACGCAATCGTACGTGGCCTGAGAGAACGGGTCTGACCTGAAGCGGTAGTCGTGACCACCGAGCAGATGAGCGACGGCGTACTCCATCTCCTTGACCGGCACGAGGTTGACTCGGACCCACTGGTCGCCGTCGCCTTCGCACTTCTCGATGATGTAGCCTGGAGGCAGGGAGTCAGAGGTGTTGGTCACAAGGAATCTCCCATTCGAGTAAGTTATTCAGTTACTTCTACCCAGTTGCCAATTTCTAATGATATAGGATAGAAAATTTACTCAAATATTTCCAGGATCGGGGCTGTCAGTACGAGTCTCGTAGAGAAAATTACAATCAGTTAGCTCCTGCCGGTGCAGGTGTGAGCATTGGGCACAGGTATTATTGAATTACACCATTGAGTGAAAGAGGCACAAATCATGTTCCATTTCACCATAAGATTCGGAATCAGACAGATAGAAATTACATTTTTAGTTTTGGCTGTCAGGGTTATCGAACGTAAGAGTAGGGAAATTGGATGAAATAATACTTTCAGAATAAGATTCTTCATTGTAAAAAATACAAGCTGATTAGACTAATGGCTTGATTTTTCATAGTTTACCTTCAGCTCAACACCGCAGCTTACTTTCTTCGTCTCTAGAAAAGTTACACTGAATCAAAAATTTCCGAAGAGATTCCATCCCGGCGAAGCGTCAGTGACACAATGGCGAACACTTTACTGTCCATTTTTGTTGAAGCATGAAGGCTGGCACTATATAGAAGTAATTTACATTATGTTCATAATGCTAGTAATACTAACGCTGTGCTGCTTTAGTTTTTTCAGGATCACTTCTAGAAAAATTTTAATTTTAAAGACGAAGTGTATCTTTGCTACAGCTGAAACGAGGCGTTGTGGCTGAATTGCAGATTTCGTTCGTTTCAAAACTTTGAATCATAAACTTGTCTGGGTGTATTTCCTGAATTACATGTCTCATTTCAAATATTTGAATCCACTCTAATATTCTCAACGATAGCTCTCTTAAAATTGTTTATATTGAATAGGTAAGTTCAGTTGAAAAAAAGGTATTCATTTTCATGTTTTATTTTTCACGATACTCGTGGGTTTTCAAACAGGTCGTGTATAAAAATAATTGTTGCCTAATCTTGCTCTTTAAGAAATCCCAATCCAAAATTTTGAAACTGGTCAATAGCACGCATTTCAATTGTGTTTATGTAAATAACGGTATAATATTTTCTACGTATTTTCAATTTATTACGTTTCTAACCTCATAATGAGCATGTGCCAGCATTGCATATTTTCTACAAAAGGAACTGAATAGCGGTTAGTTGCGTAAGAGAACATATAGGCTTATACAGGATGGTTCAAAAGTACGGGGACAGTGAAAATTTTTTATAGTCAATGTAATAATTGTACAAGTAGGGATAATTGGATGTATGCACCGTCTCAAAATAAATGCTATCATTCACGGTCCACCTACTTTTGGGGACCCTGAATATGTGTGCGGATCGGCGCACCAATGGTGACGCAGCACGTACCGGTGACCGGAGTGCCGCCGTCGCTGATTGGCTCGGACCAGCGCAGCAGGAGCGCGTCGTTCTCTGCCCTGAGGTACGCCAGCTTGCTGAGGCCGCCCGTGTCTCGGTCCACCGCCTCCGGCCGGCCGGGGGGGCTGGGGCGGTCTACAGAAGAGACGAGGTAATTTGGAATTCATCCATGGGATAACTGTTAGTCTCTGGGGAATATTTTAATCGCTGAGCGGTGTCAATGTAGGATCTAATTTGATACTGACTGTATAATCCGCTGTCAATATAATACATAATTAGTTCCACGAATCTCTAAGGAATATTTTAGATAATAAGAGGATGTAATTTGATGTTGACTGCATAATACACAGTTAACGTCACAGGGTTTATCATCGTTTCATGATCACTGCATGATCAGTTTATGAAGCAAAAACAATCATATAAGTCTTTCTTAAGATGGAGGAGATACTTGCTTGCCCACTTTGACAGCTATTCGTGAGATGAAAAAAGTAGGAATCAACAATAAACTATGGATATGGAATAAGCGAGCCTACAGCGTTCAATTTGAAGCTTGAAATACGATTACAATTTCGTACAAAAATCACGCATAATTTTCATTTCGTCTCTCCTGGAAATTACATCTGAATATTGGTAAAATTCATTAGTTTGCCATTTCTCAATTAATTTCCCTAACCATGGAATGGTTTTGAATAGATATTTGTACAATTATTCCTTTCTAATATACGTCATTAGACTGGCGCACATTGTTGTGAAGAACATATCGTGGCAATTTTTCTGTCGATAGCCGTGTCCCAAGAATCGAGTATTCAAGATCCAAAATTTAAGAAATGTGCGTTAAATTTGAGAAAGTTTAAAAAGATTACAGTAACCAAGCCAACGCCCATTTCTACAACATGCAAAAGCCGTTTAGACTCGCAATTTTAGCCCAGAGATAAAATATCGAGTCCGGAGATGGAAGCCCGCTGGTGGCACGTGTGTGTATGACTTGAGCATTGGAGAGGTGTAGAGGCTGAAGGGACGCTCTGGAGCTGCTCTCATGCAGCTTTGTGGTTGCCAATTAGGTGACATCACTAGTGGTTTTTTTAATTTTACTTAGATCGCAGGCACCGATCTAAAAAAGCATTGCCGCAATCCAACGAAAAAACTTCAAAGATCTTCCGTCTCTAAACAATTAACACTTTTGACCGCAACGTCCGCCACGGGTGGCCGCGCAAGGGATTTTCGCAATGCTGCTAACCGACCAGTAGTCACAAACTTAATTTCCATGAATACTTTGTTAAAAGAGTATGAAAGGGTGATTCAGATAATGCTTGCTATTTTCAAATTTGTTTACTACAATTGACTTTAAATTCGAGTTGAATTTAGAACTTCAGTTTTACTAATTGCGGTCAAAGTGTTAATGTCAAAGTCCTCGCTCTTTTATAATCAAAGTGTTCAAGCTGACGTTCAACGAACGTTAGGTACAAAATGTTTGACATAGAGCACAAGTTCCTATATCCAGAGTCATTATCCAGACCGAAAAATAACGCCAACTGACTAACGACCAACTTTATGATCATGTCCCCGTATTGATAGCTTTGCAGTAGTGCTGTGCAACTGACCACACGGCCCCACAGGTGACCCACAATTGCAGTACAGCTGCAGTAGCGCCGCTCACAACACGGCCCCACAGATGACCACAATTCCAGTACAGCTGCAGTAGCGCCGCTCACAACAAGGCCCCACAGGTGACCCACAATTGCAGTACAGCTGCAGTAGCGCCGCTCACAACACGGCCCCACCACAGGTGACCAAAATTCCAGTACAGCTGCAGTAGCGCCGCTCACAACAAGGCCCCACAGGTGACCCACAATTGCAGTACAGCTGCAGTAGCGCAGATCACAACACGGCCCCACAGGTGACCCACAATTGCCAGTACTTCAATGAGGCCGCAGTTGCTGCCAAGATCTGCGCTATTTCAAGCCTGTGTTCGCTGCAGCAACAGCGCTTCTGATCAACTTGATGCGCTCACAGCTCTTGCTCACGCCGCTATTCTTAGGCACACTCCATGTCCTGACTCCGACACTTTGTACGAAAGTCTAAGGAAAGTCCCCTGCGTTTTCCAGCGAACAAGTTTTGAGCATCCTCTTTGTTCCCAGGAGCAGTTCTAACAAAGAGATTACTTGGTCATCGTAAATCACTGTTAATTGTTTGTTAGAGCTTGATGGTTTTCAACTTAAGTTTTTACAGTAGAAATTAAGGACAAAATTCTATAATTGGTCTCATATCTATTTATAAAAAAGTTTAGGAATTCTAAATTGATTCACTAGTATATTAAGTATTGATCTGAGGTTTGATGAATAAGATTTTACGAAAATTTCATTCTAAATTTCATTCAATACTCGAAAAATTGTTTTGCTTAGAAGGGCAGGCAACTGCATAACTGGAAAGATTAAGGTCTCCTCCCAGACGCGAAGACATGGCGGGACACTTCGGACGAGAACTTCAAGAATTAACATTCACGCATCTGTGCGTAACATTTACCAGAGCACGCAGCTGCTCTGGTGATGTAAAAAACAGGGATGATGAGTGAGAGAAATTGGAAAACCCTCTAACCCACTGACCGTGCATTTTACGTCATGTCTTTGTTAAGGGCAAAAGAACCGTTGCTAGCACCAGCAAATGCAGTTATGAATTGGATTGAACAATAAAGTTTGTCCATTTAACAGAGTAACAGAGGGAGGAGCTCGTGGCCAATTGAATTTCTTCGCCAGTGCTGAGTCAGCACGAACACGAACCGTGTCAGCACGAATAAAATGCAGCATGTCGCGAGCCGACGATCCTGGAACCAATGCGTGAGTTGTGACGTCATCTTACATTAATTAGACACGTAACGTGCAATAATAACGATCAATGTTCATTTAGGTGAAATGTGAGAAAACTACTGCAAAAAAATAGTATAGATGAAAGTTGACGCCTATTACTTTATGTATTCTATCAACCTCTTCCGAGCAGCACTCATTTTCCCGGGTGAATTAATTTAATAACTATATGATTTAAGAGCACAAGAGATACATATTTAGATAAAAAGAAAAAATAATTGTCTACGCGAGACATACGACAACGAAAGGCAACTAATATTAGGAGAATCACGTCGGCTTGTCTGATAAATGCGACAGAGTCCCGTGTTGTAACGAGAGAGTGCACTAGCAGGTGAGCATTGCAGAGGTGCATCGGCATCAGACACGAAATGTGTTGTAAATAACAAGTTTACGGTCACCATTAGCTGCTAAGAGCTAGTAACTGTACAACTGCAGCCTTTCTGTAAAACAAATGCTTTAAAGTTGCATTCATTTCTATTTCTCCTCTGAGCTAGCGGCTGACAATCGGTGGGGATCAGGGAATTTCACGTGTTAACCAAGTGTTACAGTGTTTGAAGTAACAAGTGCTGGTTGCCTTCTGTGCTGCATTGCTTGGTTCCTGGCCAAGTTCATTTGCACTTTGATCGACAGGTTGATAGTTAAATGTAGGGCCATTTTAAGAGACGCACATCTTGTGGCTGCAACATGATGATCATAATTCCTCAAATTCTGAAAAAACTTTAAAGATCAGCCTACGTCATCATTTATTGGAAGTACAGTATTCTCCAATTCACTGTTGGAAAATGTCTTAAATTATATTCCGCGCAGGAAAATACGTTCAATCCTCTGACAATGTGAAGACAATTTGAATCATCCACGTAAATAAATACTGGCTAATAGTGTGTATGTGTGACAGGCAGCTAACATGACATGAGTTATTTGTTAACTAAAGGCGTCAATTTAGAAAATAGTCCCTGAGAAAATTTTTATAGAAATTGAAATCAATAACACATAAGTTATTTTCCACTAATTGAGCTTACAATAATTTTTAAATAACAAACATTGATGTTGTAATTTCTTCTTCTCGGCACAAAGCTCATGAATTTTCGAATCATTCACACACTGACACGTGTGTTGAAAAATAATGCCTTTATATGAAAACTTGTATTAGATATGATAGCATTTCATTGAGCCCAAACATCTGCGGCCATTCAATGAATGGCAAGGCGAGAAGAAATTAAAACATCAAATTAAATCTAGTAAAAAATTAATTTCTCATTTATTAACCAAACCATTTTCTATGAGCAATCTATTCCTGACATTTGCTTTTTCCGAGCAGCTGAGCAGCTTAACTACCTACAGGTGTAGTAGTCAAACAACGAGGTGAAAACAAAAGTTTTTGTTGACTCTAATGGTATCGGCCATAATATTGGACCCTACGATGTTTCAAATGTCAAGTTGTGTACATCTAAAAATGGCGTCACATCTAAAAAAGGAAAAATAAATGTCCAAGTACGTTCAAGACGACAGTCAAAGTCTCCGTCATGAGTATTTTGGCAGCAGGTGACATCTCGGCTAGAGGCACGGTGTACAACACGCAACATTTGAGCACGGATCAAAACACAGTTTGCTGCTGCTGCCACCGCTGGCGCCGTGGAGCACGGAACAAGTTCTTGAGACAGGGCCATTCTACAGTAAATTTTAGATTTTAATAAATCTCCCGTTGGTGGCAGCAGCAGATCTGATGCAGTTACAGACGTCTTGACGCAGCTGTTTAAGGAAAAAAACTCGATTAACTTCTGAACTGGTCCTAATTTTTTTCAGTTCCTTTTACATAAATGTTTAAATTTGTATAACATGTTAGTCTGTACATTAATCTTTTGGCAAACAAAAATTGTTTGGGCCTAACGTAAAAAAGATAAACTGGAAAACAACAAATATTTTAGAATTTAAAATCCCAATGAACAAACATGGTCTTACGAAATTTTATTGAAATTTAAAAACAATTCTTTGAGGTATAGGTATTCGCATTAGTAAAAGACCAGAAGCATCATTATGTTCTAGTTGGAAATAATTTGCTACGAAAATGAAAAGAGACCCGATATTCTGCTTCAATTTGGATTCGTCAACTTGCACTGCCTTCTCTTTAAGGTTGTTCAATGAGCCTAGACCCTTTATAACATAATGTACTTCGTTTCACCAAGTGCCAACTTTTCAAGATGCACTTACAATCCAGTGCACTCTAAACGAAATCGTCGAAAAGTGGGGTTATCACACGTAACCCCATGGCGTTATACGTGAAAACCCTTTCAGAATTTATCATTGCGTTCTTTAAATTAAATAACAGATGTAAGATGCTGATTAATCAGAAATTCGATTTTACTTCTGAGAAAATTACTCATAGAGAAAAGACGATAGTATTATTTCAACAAGGTTGTCCGTACTCTATACGTCGGCTTTGCTCTCTCCACTGAATGTTGTTTATTTGAGGGCGGTTGTGAGGACTTCGCTATAGCTGGAAGGAATACTTAAAAATGTGTGTTTTCTGTCCGATATATTGAAGAAGACGTTGTACTTGAGTCGTTTTTTTTCTATCGAGTCATAATAGTAGGAATTAGTATATTCATCATGGATATTAATGTTCGATTTGCTAGTACATTGTAAAAAACAGATGCTACACGTAAATATTTCTTGTCTACTCTGGTCTAAGCCCCATCTTCAGTCAAGTAATGCTCGCCTCATTTGTGTACACAGGCCTTGGAGGTTTAACGTCTTCAAGATTATGGGCTGTTTATTTCAAAACTATCTCATTTCATGATGCGAAAGTACTAATAAGTTTAAAGCTTTACGTCACTTCCGCCTCGTGGTTGAAACATGTACGTGCCGGGGTCCCTTGGTGTCTTGGGCGCACTGAGGAGTGAACAATTTCATCTTTTCATGCTTCTCTTTATTTGGTAAGGCAAAAACCGCCTCTGGAAATGCTGTAGCAAATCTCTGGATTGATTTTACGACTTTCCTTAAAATCACAGCTAATGAGCTCCTAGCAGAAAAATTGGTTTATAGAAAGTAAAAATCTCTCTTGCTAATCACGAAACATCAGAAACAGTGACCTTTACAGTTAGAAGGTCGAATATTTTAAAGCATACTCATTTCTTTTTCAACCATTCATTTTTCGTTTCACTTTCAACCAAGATGAATAACAGTGTTGCCAATGACCCTTTTTTATTCGTCTCTACTTCACGTTACAGGTTAACTGTTATTTAGGATGAAAGAATTTATTAAATACGAAATTAGATTTCGAAATATGCCACGCTGCAAAGCGCCGAGAAACTTCTCTAGAATGTGACGGCCAGCGACGCGTCTGCTGGGAATTTTCAAATGAGCTGTCAGACGCAGCGTGACGCTATGTAGGTTGAGTTGTCTAGTCGCTGTGTTCCTCAAGTGCTACCGAAATGCATGCGGCAAAAACGGTTCCTCATAAACGGTAATCAGTTCGATATCTCAAAGCTGACCGACGAACAGGAAAAGAAGCATAAGAGAGACGTGACATTAAAAGAAAAAAAAGAGCCCTGAAGTTAATGCTTTTTTGTGAGTGTTTGGCCTTGGGCAGAGGGCCAAGGCGAGGCAGGTCTGGGGCCACTGTAATGATCTACCTCTTCTGCGTCATCGCGTCCGGCAGCGATGAATGTAATTTACTCATCACTCACCTACTGCTGCTTCAACAAATTCATATTGCATATGAACTTCAATAAAATGAAAATTTTTCCCTTCTTATGAGTTTGAAAACGGCCAACATTCAGGGACAAATAAACCATTTGATTACAAAAACGTTAAAAAGTGTCACAACAGGAGAAAAAGTTGACACTAACGTAGTCTCTCGTACGCTTAATTCAGCCTGAACTCAGTGCCGACATCACGAAAAATTTGTCGTTATTTACAGTGAGAACACGAGCGAGGGCTGCGAGTGGGCGTCGCATGTCCAGATTTACCAAAAGCTGTGATGATGCAACGCTTGTCGTAAGTAAAGTGAAAGATTTCGGTGGACGCTGCTTCATCACTTCCCTCCCTTTGGATCCTTTCCTCAAGGGAAGGATCTGCTTTTTACATTTCCTCCAATATTGTGTGATAGTTGCGATCTTCTATCGGAACTCAGCGTGAGAAACCTACTCGATTAACTTTAAGAGACTGAAATATTTTTCTGTATGGGAAAAGAGACCTAAAAATTAGGGAAATACTGGTAAATAATTTTTTAAGTAAAAAGCTTTCACGTGCAAGTCATTTTTAAGTTATCAGGATGTATGCAAAATGGCCGTATGATGGCACGAATTCGTATAAAATTTGAAAAAACTTTCCAGGATGTGAAAAGTCAAGCTCTGACAAAGTACTAAAAAGTCACTGCATAGCATACGGAGATAACTCAGTTGAAACAATTTTACTAAAGCCGAGATAAACTCTTGCTATTAGAGGTCTATAAAATAGAATTGCGGCCCGAAGAACAGTTAAATATCGATGAAAGATTCCTGCGTTGCGCAGTTCAAATTATTTTGTTCAAATCAAACGTAACCCTGTTACGAGAGATCCATAAGGTAGAATTGTAGCCCGACGAGTGGTTAAATAATGAATAAAAAGTTATCGTTTTACGAGGAATGCTTCTCTTTACAGACCAGTCATTAAGATTCACTCAAGCACACAAAATGGGAGCGCTGTGGGAAATCTTTATCCAATGTTGCCGTTAGAATTTTTTCTATCAATCTTGAAACTCGATACCAGAACTAAAATGCGGCAGCTAATGGAGAAAGTCTTAACATTGATTTTTTAAAAAAATGCTGTAACTAAAATTGAATTTCATAAGCTTTAGTGTAGCGAAAATGATTCATTTCATTCTCATGAACATTTTAACGCTGAGCAGAAATTGACCTTTGTCCTCGATCTATTTGCGTCGTTCCGAGTGGATGTGCAGCAACAGGTTGGGTTGGGAGAGACGAACACTTCATATGAAACATTGAAAAAGAAATAAAAAACTTGAAGACTACGTTTTGGTTCTGAATTATTTTTTAATGTCTCGTTTCACTTTGTGTTGACTCTCGAATGAATGTTGATGATAGAGTGCTGATGCGTGAGCTAATACGCAAACTAAGTACAAAAGACTTTTTACGTCGAGGAAAATTTTCAAATACTCTACTGCGCAAGATCGTCTGCTGGAATTTCACTGGGTCACACTTCAGTTTTTTTTTTAAATTTACACTTCCACTGTAATTTTTCAGCGCTCGTTCTAAGTTATAGTTGTTAAAATGAGAGAACTTTAAGCTCGTAGACCGTTACGGTGCACAATTCATTTCAAACGACGCTGTCAAATTGAACTTGGAGACTAGCCAGGGAGCTAGTGAGTGGCATAGTAGTCTCCGAGAGTTGTATTGTTGCAGTACAAAATGGAACGCGGTGAACCAAGAATTCAGCAGAATAGTACACTACCTGACGGAGATTCAGCCCATTCACGGCAGCTGTTGCAGCGGCCATCGGCCATAATGTGTTCAATGCTTAATCCCGATGTTTACAACGACTGATGCTTTAGCATCACCACTGTAAACATAACAACCTGCCAAGACCAACCCTAAAATGACAAAACTCTACGGATTCAACATCAAATATTTAAGTTACTTTTGTGAATCTATGATATTCGTAGACGGGCGTGCTTAGGTTTAATATTTCCTTATAGACATTAACATATTTTCTCAAAATCTGTAGCCTAAACACAAATAGAATAAATCGCTCTAGTTCCGGGTGCATCTTATGGGACTATATGGATATAAGTAAAAGTTTTGCTTATTGCAAAGTCTAAGTCAAAGTCTTTTTATTGAAATGTTTTTTAAACAAATATGATTTCAATTAAAGCGATTTTCTTTGCTCTTTTATTCATTGTTATGGGACTATGTCCCACGAGGGCATTTTCAATATTGACATCGAAATGTGCACAAGAGAGAACTTACGATGATTGAAGTGGATAAATATAACTGTGACCAGAGGTTAAGTGTGTGAAATTGATGCTTATCGGACTTTTTACAGAATAACTCTTGAATGAAGGAGAGATAAAGGAAAAGATAAAGCTCATCTAATAACAATCTAAACCTAGAACAACCTCCCCGAAAGAGTTTCTGAAATTTTCAGCAAACTGGCTCGAGGCACCACTGTCTCTGCGGTGTGATAGCTGCGAATTATACCCACAGTAACAGTAAATGTGTTTAACTTTACAATTTTTAACGCAATAGTTAACGATTGGTCTGCCTTACAGAGTTTTTGAAACATAATTTGATCAAAGTTCAGTTTATGGCTCAGAATTATGGTTTTGACAATATGGCTCTTTTAGATGCCCATTTCTGTTAATTTTAAAATTTCAATCAGCTTAAATTCAACTGAAATTTTTGTTTTTAGATGTTAGGGTAACCAAATAAGAAGAAGAATAAGAGATATGTACTTAGTATCGTGCTTCGATTGTATACAAAATTTCATTCGCAATTGGCCAAGACTTGCGAAGTGAAGGATATCGTGTTGAGGTAAAAGCTATGAAATCAAACGGATTCAATCAATGGCACCATCTTTAATGCAGGGATAAATCAACGCAAGTACATGAGTGCGTCGGTATTTGAGACGTTCTTATACATAATCTGATCCCGCTCTGTGAAGTTACGCTCGGCAGACGTAACCATAATCAACTATTAAGTTTAATTTATTTTCTCAACAATACCCAGCGAATGATTGTCGTAATCATACTTGTATGGAAGAGGAAAAAAAGGGGATATGAAAATCTGTAAATAATATTTTTTCAAGTTCTTTTGATTTTTATTGAGACGTCTGTCTTTATATTAATGAAACTCTGCCGGAAGAACTAATCAACTCGACGTTAGATCATCGCAACACAAGTTTGCATTAGTTAATCTAGACGTTCTTAGAGCCTTGTCAGAACTTATGATTACGCTGTAAGGTGCATCACAACACTGATCAGAACAGAATTAAAGATATTCCAATCTAGACGTTCTTAGAGCCTTGTTAGAACTTACGATTATGCTGTAAGGTGCATCACAACACTGATCAGAACAGAATTAAAGATATTCCATTCCTCCTGAATAATTCTTTACCTACAGTTTTCAGGTGAAATCTTGATGCGCGGCATCTGTAATCCTCCTTCAACGTTTGACGCCTCATCAAACAAAGTTTACTATGGAAAATTAAATTGTGAAAAACAAAATTCACAATTTTCATCGCAATAAATGAAGGCAATGCATGAGCACCTGAAACAGACTGTGAGGTCATGAGGTGAAGCAGAATGAGGGGTTGCTGCATACGAAGCAGCGAAATTTGGAGCTTCAGCATGATGTGACGCAGCTGTGTGAGCAGCAGCATTAGTTGCGGTGTGAGGTGCTGCACCGAGAGCTATAACATGAGCTGACTCAGCATAAAACCATGCAGTATGAAGTGATACAGCATGAGGTGATGCAACATGAGGGGATGCAGCATGAGAAGATGCAGCATGAGGTGATGCAGCATGAGAAGATGCAGCATGAGGAGATGCAGCATGAGGTGATGCAGCATGAGCAGCAGCATGTTGATGATGCTCGACTCTGATAACCGTAGTACAGACAACTTTCACCGTAACTCCATGTCGCCTCTGACAGCAGCATGAGCGGCAGCATGAGGTGATGCTGCAGCGTGAAGTGCATCATGAGGTGATGCCGCAACATGAGCATCACTCCACCACTCACCAGCGCCGAGGAACTCGTCATCCTCCGCAGCCCTCGCTCTCTCCTCCACCTCAGAGCCCGAGGTGGCGCTGTAGTAAATAGAGCCCCCGTAAGAACCTCCCTCATCAGCCGAGTAATAAATGGAGCCGGCCACAGAAGAGCCTTCCACAGACCGTCTCTTGTATTCGCCTCCTATAGACGAGCCTTCATCTGCAGTGTGGTACGAGGATCGCAACGACTCTCTGTCGTCAGAGTCTGCTTTTCGCTTCTCTCCCTTCACACCTGCAGCCTGCGCTGGCGCCGCTGCCGCTGGGCTACTCATTTGTTCCACAAACAGAGGTAAATTAGCCACCATTTGACGGCTAGAGCTCGATTTCTCCAACTTTTCTTTCGAAGTTCTGAGGTTCTCATCATATCTTGATGCCACAATTGCTGCGGCGTCGTCATCCTGGTCTTTTTTTGAAGATTTTTGTTTCGTGCGCTTTGGAGCTGAGAAGTCGAGCGACGCATTTCTTTGCAGAGGTTCAATGGGTTCTGCTGCGGGCACCCCTAGAGGGTAGCGCTCTAGTGACCCAGCTCGGAGGTTGGCAGTGTCGCGAACGCTGGAGGCACGAGACGGTGGTTTGGAGGTCGATGACGACTTTTCTGAGCTACTGTCCTCGTACCCTGCGTACCAGCAGTCGTGTTGGTAGTACCCTGGCCCTGCAGAGGCATGCATGTACACAGAAGACCTTTTGGACGAAGGTTCAGACGCTGAGTGGTACCATGAGCCGGGGGCGGACCCCACGCTCCGCTCTGACCACTGCGACCCTGCCTCGCTCACGGCATCTGAAGTGTCATCTCCTGCAACTGTTTCGTCACTTCTAATTCCCTTCTTTTTCTTTTTCTTTTTGTGTTCTTTTTTCTCCTGCTTCACTCTCTCTTTTTCTAATTTAGCTAAAGCTTTTTCTTTCTCTTTCTCAAGCTTTAGCCTCTGTTTCTCGTCAGGAGAGAGATCATGGGTCTGCTTGTTACCCATAATGGAGTCACCCGCACATCGCACAACACACGAAGCTCTTACTACGGCACACCAACGGACACTGATGGGCTCTCATCTGCCGCCAGGGATGTGCCTGAAGTTATACATACTAACTGAACTGCAACTTGGCAACCCGCACCTGCATTGCTGGCTCTGCCTAGACATGCGTGCTGCATAGCGATATCTCACAGCGCATTGTACATCGCCTGCGCCCGCAGCGTAACTAGAGCGAATCTTCTGCGTCTGAGTCGAACAAACGACCTCGAAAATGTTCTCAAGACCAGCGAATGTTATTAAACGCGGAATTTTTCTCTTGAAATTTACATAATTCTCACAAGAAAAGAATTTACTTTTCTCACACCTCATTAAATGTATCATGTAAGCTAGGATGGAAGAAATTTTATGTGAGGCAAATAATTCTGTCGAAGAACGTACGAATTTGTTAGGGAACACAGCACTTGATGTATTTGTGGCTAAAGAATATCAATGGTGCTTGAAAATTTGTTTATGTTGTCAAACACAACATTCTTATCATTTGCCAGTATCTTCCAGAACATGTTATACCTAGAACTTGCTTAGTAAATAATTTCTTAATCATTTGATTGAAGAACAGCTTAGAAACGTTTATCGAGTTTCTACTGGCATCTTATTTTGCGGCTCGTGGTCATAATCCTTATTTACTTCAAATAGAAATATCTTAGATCAAAGTAAATGATACAATTGATGAAGCCTTACATGTGCAAGTCGTCGACTGGTCTCACTATGGAATGCAAATTGTTCTTTAAAATTTGTGCATGTTAATAATCAATGAACGCCGAGTAAGCTAAATAAACGCGTACTCATCCCTGTTCACGCTCCGGTTGCTGCTTCCCCGCTCTTCCATCAACACGTTAAGCAAGTGTGTTCAATTTTTTGTTCAAGTGCACGCAAACGCTCGAGTTGCATGGCAATCAAAGCTGATCGAATTTTTACCCTGCTTTAGGCAAGAGATTTGTAGCTAAATTTGGATTAAAATTTCACTTCCAGAGTCATTTACGCACGATCAATGTTTCTTTCAAAACTTCTGAAAGCTTTACGCCCACTTTATCACTTACCCAAAAATTCTAGTGTACAATACGCCTAAAAAACTCTTAAGTCATGAAATTACCTCCCCTTAGCATAATGATACTTACTAATTTCGGCTGTTACACATGGGGAAGTCTATCAGAGCTATTCTTCATATTTGGAGTATCCGTTGAGATAAACATGCGCTTAGTGTTCTCAGATACTGTTTTAGCAAAACTTAGATAATATGCACAAAAAATTTCATGGTGAAAAATAATTTTTCTGCTGAGCGACAAGTGGGTAGCAAAAAACAACGCATTTTACGTGAGGAAGAATTTCTCCAGCCAAGCGACAAGTGAATAACAACAAACAGCACATTCTACGACGAGGATGTATTTTTCTAGCTAGGTGACAAGTTAGCAGAAGACATTTGCACTCACCAATGCCAGTGATGACCCTCACAGGAGCGGGCAGCAGGATTGCGGCCCCGCAGCCTGCCTCAGTCGCTGCCCTCAGCCTGAAGCGGTAGAGGGCGCCCCGCTCCAGCCCCTCCATCATGTGGCTCGTCTCCTCAGCCTCCACCGTCACCGTCCGTCTTGTGCAACACATATGGAACAAATTCTCAGTTTCTAATGTTGATTCTATTGTTGTCCCACGTATTAAGGAATTTGGAGGTGAGTTAAAAAACTTGACTGAAGAGGTTGAAATGAAAAACGTTTTGGCTATAATCTGACAGTTTCTTTGGATATATGAACACCTTTCAACATGATTCAGATACTGATTGAAACCTCCAGGTATTCCGCTTCATTATCGTCTCTTTACCAAAAAGGAAAAGAGGGAAAAGTTTCAAAAGCGGTACCTCAAATCTAACTAATTATCGAATAAATGTGAATCTTTCTGCAAATTTAAGTGTAATTTAATATAACTGAGGGGAAAAATTAGGATAAAATAGTTCAATCCTTAGTGAAACCTCAATTAGGGATCAACCGTGAGCCTAGCACAAGCAATGATCTAAAGAAAAAGTGATCAATTCTGTTTTAGGTGCAGTTAAAGCGTCAAGGATTGGGTGAAGAAACAGTTGAGTTTGTGTACAATTTATTTCGCGGATGGGCAATGACTGAAGTCTCAATCCTAGTTAAACTTATATAATACCAACACTGTAAAGCAAATTAAAATGACTACCATTTAATTTGAAGTTTTAAAGCTGCGCAAATAACTCATAGTTTTTAACATGCATCGCATGATTTCAAGCGACTGTTGTTTTTTTGTTGTGATTTTCACCTTTGTAAGAGCTATTTGTTTACGTCACTTGTTTTTCCAACCAGAGGTCTCAACTCGTAGCCAAATGTTTCCAGGACACTGAGATTCACTGACATGAAAAAGATGTACTTTTCAGAACCAATTTCTCTCCTGAGTGTTGAATTATGAAACTGTAAGGGAAGTCAGTTTTTCTCCAATAAAATACAAAGAATTCTAATGCATTTCATTACTAAAAATTGCTACATTATCTGTGTTTAGATATCACTCGGATTATTGTGGATTGTAAATTTTGACATTATCGGTGTTTGGTAAACTCCTATTCAGGAACTATTTTAGAAAGGTCATCCATCCAAATCTGGATCACACAATTAAAACTTCAAGTATGCTGATGTAATGGAAGTGTCAGTATATTGCAGTTGAAACTACAATGCAGCCTCACCGGATGGCATCGACGTCAAGTTTCGTGGCTTCCAGCACGTAGCAGAGCAAGGGTCCGCCAGCGCTGGGCTGCGGCGGCGGTTGCCAGCTGAGCCGAATGAAGCCGTCACCCACTTCCAATACTTCCAATGGACTTCTTGGCCGTCCTGGCTCTTCGAGAGCATCTGAGTCATGATGAACATACTTTAACTCATTCACTACGTATTGGTACATACATGTGTTCCGCTTGGTAAGTTCCTCATTTACGTATCAGTGACATGGCGCGGAGTTTGTTCCAGCGCTTTAGCTGAGATGAAAAATTTCATCGAGCAATGTTGACCTCAGCAGAGCGTAGCGCTCAAGTTCCTATCTTTGATGTGGGATTCAAAGTTTAGCTCATCTCTTAAGTTTCACCATTACCACCAACTAGGAAGCAATATTTTGCATTGACTAAAAGTTTTTCTCCGAGTGTACGCGCGTATTTTGTAAGCAATTGATGCGGCCTTGACGCCTAAGTTATCTCTCAAGTCTCGTTTTCCCCTCAAACTAGGGAGGAATTTTTCTGCATAGGTTAAAAGTCCGGATTTTGTGGGTGTAATAAGTAGCCCAAGTTAGGTTGCCATCACTCTTGTCACTTGGGACATGAACAGCAATCTTACAGTGCGTTGAATGAGCTTAAACCAAATTGCGTTTTACTCAGTTACGCATAAATGATTTCCCCAACAGTGTAAATGTGTAGCGAGTGATGATTTCTAGCTCTCCAGCTTGCCTGAAATGACTGAAATGAGGCGCGTTCCTGCACGCTGCTGCTACATTGTCACTCGAAATATACTCACCTAGATGATATTCATTTCAATGACCTTACGTATATTTCGGTACCTTACTAACATCACTCACACAGCCTCGAAATATGTTGCTAATAAACATTCGGCTGAAGTTGAAAACATGGGTCTTATGCACAAAAACAGTTTCGACGTCACAGCAGTAGGAAGTCGGAGCATTTCGATATACTCATTCTTCAAAGCATTCAAGGTGTTAACGTAACTTTCATCTTAAAATGTTCGGTGGTGAGCATTATAGTTCAATCGAGAAAATGCCTGTTATTGTTTACACAATTTCATCAAGAGTTCACCTCACAGACGCATCATGTCGCAAAACTGCGACACATTCATTTCTTGGTTCAACAACCGACGCTTCTAGGTTCGAAGCATCAACATGCGAGCGTGCCTCGAGTACGCCACACCCCCCGTCATTTTATACCTTCACAATTCGCTGCTCGGGAACACAAATAGTACAATGAGTGTAGGGGTTGCCAAAACTAAGGAACCTGATTATTCGTCTAGTGCTTCGGCTCAGGTGGTACGCGAGAACCACTCCGAGAGACTAACCTGGTTGACTCAACCATTCGAGAGTTGTCCTCTTGCCATTTGTGCCATAAATGTGAACAAATTAAAACATGTGAACTGTCGAGTCAGCTTGCTGTTGTATTACAGGGCCAAATTGAGTTTTTTCTTCACTTTATGACGTAGGCAGTGGATGTGAGCAGCAACAAGATTTGATAGCTCTATCACAGTTGTTAAGAGTGTCTGTTATAACTGACGGATATTTAGTGAAATAATTTCCATGATAAAACCATTCATTTTTGTGCATAATACACTTCTATTCGTATTCAGGCATATTGCATGCAAAAAGCATGACGCACCGACGACTTTGATCAAGCTAAGATTTCCACGAGAAAAAGTGAAAAGGTGAAGCATGCAACGTGTAAGCGCACAGAATTGTTCAACTGTATACGTTTCACGGGAAATTGTCAACTCCTGAAAAAACTCTGTAACAGAGCATCCAACATGTAAATTAAAATTGAAATAATAGGAAATTTGGATATGCGGCTTTTACTGATGGATTGCCGTAATATTGTACAAGATTAAGCATCTTGCAAAATACCACACGTAATACTCTGATTGAAAAATGAAAATACGATTCATTTTCCATGCTGTGACATGGAGTTTATATAAGCAAATACGTATACTGGTAGTCGGAGGTAATGGAACGATTCACTGAAGATCGTCTCGCCTATTACTTTCTGGCGTGAAGGCTGCGGATGAATGCCGTGTTCAAATGCGCTATTAACGGTAAAACTTAAATTTCAAACAAACAACGGTTATCTCATCGTGTAACCGTGCTTGTACAACAGCTACGTCTTGATTTAGAAGAAAGTTGTCATAGTTCATCATTTCAAAAATGTATGGAAATGAATGAAAGTTAAAAATTATTTCTACAGTATTCTAAGCCACAGCGTTATTGATGTCGGCTGAAAGAACTATTCTATTTAACAGTTTCAGAGGATTAATTCATTAAATTAGTCTATTGATGAATGAGAGAAAACCTACGTCAATGAATTAACTTTCTTACAGAGACGAATTTCAACCCTCTAGAAAGCACTTAACAAGTTTCTCAGGGAGGTTAAACTTAAGTTCAGTACCCAACTCAAATGATTGTAAATTTCAGCATTCAACGCTAAAAATGGCGTGCATTAAAAGGAGTGTGCCTTTATTTGTCTCTGGCTGAGTATTTATGAAAGTTGGGCTTGTGCCGACCTGTGGGTCGTATTGTAGTATGTAAGAGCAAGGTGCAACCCTCATTTGGATCGCATAGTAAGAAACTTGTTAAAGCCCTTTCGTTTACTACTGAGTATCGAAAATCTCATCTAAACTTACCAAAAAGTATGCAGAGAATCCCATTGTAGTCATGGCCAGCCACATGGCCTTCAAATTTAGAATGTTTCGACGCACCTTCTAGCAACAAAATGTCTCTACACAGTTGCTGTCGTAACTTTTTTTCTATTGTTTTCAATTACCTCGGTTCACCGCTGTCCGAAATGTGTCGTGTATCCAAGTCAACTGAGTAACTCAGGGTAATTTTTCTAGCGATAGGCTTTCTAGTTAAAACTTTTGTGGCATAGCGCAAGAGTTACGAATTTCTAAATTCCCCTTTTAATTTTATTGCTGTGCTAGCAAATGTTAACCTGTAATCATTCGCAAATTCTTCGAGGAGTAAGATGGTCAACCGCTTTTTAAAGTCTACCTCTGCAGCGACGGGTTAAATTGAAAATGCTGAATTTGAGAAAGCGATTGTACAGAATGTTTCAAGAGTTCATCAACATGAATTTCAAAACTCAACTCTATGTCATACCAATTACATTTTTTGGCTGGTGGCTCGAAATTTGACGTACATGAGCCGCACATACTGTAGCAAACACTGAAGTTAGGCTACAGTGAGGTCATTCTCTTTACTTTTACCACCAACTTTTTGGCCTTAGGTTACATTTTTGCTAATCACAAACTAAACGAAACTGGTGCTCAATCACTTGCTAGCCTTATTTACCTTTCAGTTGGAACACATACAGTCAATTGCGACAAATTAATTTAAACTACTCGAATCAGTAAAAAAAGTTAGGGTTGTTGAAATATTCGAATTTCGAAATGTACTTCATGCTCTGCATGCTTTGGACACTCATTATTGATCACTGAACTTCATGGCAAAGATTAACTTCTGCATTTTCTTTGACTAGCATTGGAGTTCAATATTCAGGAACAATGCACCTTGCTAATACCCAGGCCATGTTTGTTTTCCAATATTAGCAAATGAATTCTTAAGCACAAGAATGAGGAAAGGCCATTCATTACATTATGCAAATGACGTCAAGGGTATTATGTGTACTAGAATCGATTACAAATTATGGCACATTTCTCCGCAAGTCAACGATTACCTAATGTAATTGTGCGCTTGTGTGTGTTATTTAGCTTTAGTTAGACGGTAAAATCCTAATGTTTTCACAGCGCTAGGTACACGATGAATAAGTTCACCACCGATATAACTTCCCGGAACTGCTGCTTCATTTGGTTCTTCCGTTCTGCAGCATCAACGCGTCACGGGACTGCGAGCGGACATTTTTTGAACAACGTGCTAAATCCTCAAAACAAACGCATTTTGTGCACACTTTTCTTTGGGCTTACTGATTACCACTTAAAGTCTGTGGAGCCAATCCTTTAGACAACCATCCTTCCTTAGAAGAATTGATAGTATCAACGAACGTCTTCCTTAAGCATTTCAAGAAGTGATCATTAACCGCTGGTAATATCTTTATCTTTCTCTGCAGAATCTCAGCCGGTCTTGAGAAGTTTTTCTTTGTTAGTTCATCCGGTACAGTTTTAAGTAAGCTCATGTGATACTTCCATTCGTAAATTAGAAAAACTATACCAACTGCTACCTCATTATTCATGAATTTCAGGTGAAGAAATAAGAAGTGGATATTTATAAGATACGGACTTTTTAACAATAACTTGTGTTCTCGGAGATATCAAGAACCAGTCAGTATCTCGTGACCTTGACAAATGCATTTGTTTTATGAATTGTTCAATACTCACTTTCCCTCGTAGAGGCATCAAAACTAGGTATTGATAAAAGTCTGAAATTTAAAAACAGAACCAAAGACATTCCCGTTCATGGTTTTTCACCTTGTCTAAGTTAACTTTAAATACTTTCGGTAGATTTTCCCGATTTTGATACAAGAAGATACTGTAACTGCGATTGAAGAGAAGTTTTCAGTGTTTGAAGTGCTAAACATAAACCAATGCATTCTGAATAGAACTTAAAGCGTATAGAGGCAAGCTGCTCATTTTTCGATCATGGATTCGTTCACTTTTTCAATAACATAAGGACGACAATTTTTGCCATTATTTTATTACCTTATTACCATCTCGTACTTATTGAGATGAGATGTGTACTCTTCATTCAATGTGCGGCTTTAGAAGCAGAATAAAAAAAAAATTCATAAACTGGACGCCTCTTTGAAACCTTTCAATGACATTTCTGGACATTTCTTCTGGTAGTAAAATCATGGTCGTGTTTAGGTTAGAAATTTCTCTGTCAAGTAAAGTATTATTTATAAAATTTTACATTCTAGTGCGTCATTCATTCATTATTTCACTGCGCCTTTGATGTCAAGTCCCCTGTTTAAATGCATTTGGAAAAACTTCTCCATAAAATCACAACAGCGATATTTTTCAGATTACAGCACCGATTTTAGGTCATAATATTGACCAGAATGTGCCTTCAGTGGCGGCAACGTATTATTACCATAATCACCATTTATTGACTTGTATTGCATTTCAGAATTGATCGATACATGCGCAAACTAAATAGTTTTCAAGTTCGCATAGACAACTCACCACTAAAAGCGTACTCGACAGGATCGAAGGATGAAAGTACAGGGGCATACGTATACGCTACGAAAACACTAAGGGTGTAACTATTTAGCCGCAGTGTAATGTATTGACAGTACGTGCACGTAGCTAAAAATGCCATGCCTTTCATGCCCAGCTACTTTCAACCTCCGACCTCGCTGTCACAGAAAGGGAAAATAATGCGTAGACAAAAATGATTCATTTTTATTTAATCATTATAGTAGATGTGTAGAGCTCATCTCATACAAAGCCTTTGCTACGGTCACCTTAGGTCAATATCTACAGTAGAGGCAGAGTTCCCTAAGATGGCCGAAATAGACCTCACGAGGTGGTGACAGCGCACCGCAATTGTTGATATGGCCTTGTGCAGCAAGTGAAGGATCTCATATCACCAACGGCAGCGCGCTACACCCCCGGCAAGTCGTCTGAGACTTCTAGTGATTGCTAAAGTTTTCATTGCAGGAAGCTAATTATCACAGTGAACACCACGAAATAAGCGACTTGATGCAACAAAACAAACTTTGTCTCACTTATTTAAAGAAACTTTTACGCTGAAAACAAAAATACTTTGCTACAGTGAAAGAGGATACAGAAAATAGGGTACATCTAGGGTGCTTTTTGGTCCCACTGAGACGGAATTGGCAGGGCTGCTTGCTATGTAAAGCGTCACAGCCACCAGAATATCACACAGAGGAGCAGGTCGATTGCTCAGGGGATGGTGCTGGCTCCTATGTTGATCTTTGCGATCCCGTCTCACCGAAACCAAAAATGCACGGCTCATTTAGCCAATAAATCATAGCTCAAAGACAAGGAAAAGAACACAAGTATTTCAAGGGAACAAGAAACGCATAAATATTGGCAACGCAATTGGTTGAAAGTTTGGTTTTCAAGTCGTTCGACAGAAAAGCGTTCTCTTGTGTGGGTCAAAGCAAGTCATGCTCTGGAAAATATTCTCTTCGCTGACACATTAGGCGTCAGGGAGACTTACCCAAATAGTTAACAATAAAAACAATAACAAGAGAGATACCGCTATCATAAATGAAATCTCTGAGTACAAAAAATTCTAGGGTCAACTAGAGCTTATTTCTCCCCGCTCTCGTCGTGAGATTCTTCACGAATTTGCTGAGTTTGATGCCATACTTTAAAGAAGTATTCGTCCCTGTTGAGGAGTCGGCCTCGGGCGTACGAATAAATGTCAGCATCGACTCCTGCCTCCCGCATCCAGGACAGCGTCTCGGTGGTGCTGTACGACAGCGAGGGCGCCGCGTCTTCCTCCGGCAGCTCTGTGAAGTCTGCGGCGCCGCACGCCGTGTTCCCATTATTGAAAATGTTTACGTAATTTCTTAGACCATAATAATGACTTTCAGGAAATGTATCTACCGGGATTGCCAGCGTAACGCCACTATGCGCCCCCTCTCCCAACAGAAGCCGGAAAACTTAAACCATGAGCCGTGGCGCAAATCTAACTCCCATCAACGATTTGTTTTATTTTTTAATTGAAGTAAAGGTGTTAATTTCAGTAAGAGACTAGTTCAGATTCATTTCAAAAATACATTGATGTACATTGTTCTACAATATGTAATGAATTTTAAAAATTTTTAGATTGAATACGCTTATGACAATGTAGAATATTTTATTATGATATAGTTTTAAAATTTACTGGGAAGAATTCTATTGCCTTCTTCATTGAAAAGAAAAACAAATTAATTCGGGAAACTCCATATTTAAATTAGAGTTTAATATGTTATTAAAATGCAAATTTGGTATGGTGAACAAAGAGATTACCTGGACAAAAAATTTGCTCTTAAATTTCCATTCGCTACGTCATTTTCAATGATGTGGTCATATTTTTCTGCTATAACTTACGTTGCAGCCAGTTGTCTAAACTTTTTCCGAACAAAAAGGGTCTATTTTACTAGCACTATTTCATTTCACTTCGTTTCTGATGTAAACTCACTCGTAGAAAAATAAAGCCGCCTTTAAACGTCGTCAGCAACCAGATATTGTCAGAATTTCCTCGTAACTGCATTCTATCTAATAGTTATTGCGCAAATAATCAAGTTTCTGAAAGTCCGGCTGAAATAGCATTACCTTCCTAAGTAAATTTATTAGCGAACTGCTAAACAGCGAAACCTAAATGATCGTTTTGTGGGATGCATAAACGATTTATTTACTCAAACAGCAAAGTCATCTTTAAAGTACTTAGTGGAAATATTAGTTATTAACAACTTGGGTTTAACAACCGTTTAAATAAACCAACCAAGTCGGCTGCATAGATCAATAAATTCATCAAACATATTTACCGCGCATAAGAAATTGTTACGGGCTCAAGCGATTCATTTCATTATAATTTTGGAAATAGTTAAACAAGTGAGATGTGTACTGTTTCTTGTATGATCAAACTTGCAATCATCAAAGTTCGTTTTTCAAAAAACTGATTGACATCTTTGGTCTCCGCAGTGGCAGCCTCGGGAGGTTCACAACAAAAGGTTCATTTGCTACAGCGATAGGCGAGGTTAAGAGCTGGGCATGAGGGTCATGGCGTTCTTACACTGTGTTCTTTGAATTAATCACTTCATACTCACACATAATTAACAGCATCACATGTGGTAAATACGAGAATGAAAATCGGGACCAAAATTGTTCCGCCGAGCGGGGGAGTTAGTGAGGTGAAACTATCGAGTCACTACTGTCAAACCGAAATTCAATACTCATGTTGGCTAATTAAAAAATACAAGCTCTAAAAAGAAGGGCACAAAGCTGAATTAGTATCACACCATTTTAACGGACGCAAACCATCCGTTTGTAGAGAGCAGTGTGAAGTACCTTTTAAAACAATTTAGCCCACAGACGTTTAAACATTTAGGATGAATACCTCGGTAAAATTATTCAGTAATGCAATAGAAAAATGTATATAAATTTTTGTAAGGTTTTGCTTTTGTTTTGGTAGTAGATTTAATTTCATCGCGCACGGTATGCAAAAAGAGTTCGTTGTGCATCAACATCTGACGGTAAAGTCTGATTTGCTGCCGTCAGTAGTGGCATGTCTGCGTGGCATCGTAATCTATTGTCACGTTATCAGGAACTTTTATGTTCGAATAGCCAGAATGATTCTATTTGATCATTTAATAGTGGTCCAAACTTTTTCTGGAGCTTATGTGAAATAGAGTATGCAAAATTTACCGGATTTTATTTCCTATGGCTTCATTGTTTATGTTCTTGTATTTGTATAAGGCGTGCTCAATAGGGACTTTTGTTTCAATACTCTACTTTTTTGCCGTGTGGTTTAATATAGTTTTTAGGTAGCTCAAATAAAGCTATGGACATATAACCAATTGCACTCAAATAAATTTCTGAACAGAAAGTACGACCAAATCATTTGACGAGAGATACCTCAGTCACTTCAAAATATTTATCAGAAGAAAAATTCGTTTATATAGACTAAACATGTTTAAGCTCAACAAAAAAGGAGATTTTCGCGTAAAGTGCAATTAATCTACAGAGTTTGGAGCTTAGATACGCTTGTCCTTTTTAATAATTGGAGGGCAAATATGCAGAGTGGCATAACCCACAAAACACAGAACTTTAGGACACTCAAGTTAGAGGCGTGGTGTTCATCGCACGGTTTACAACTTGGCTTTTCCTTGCCAAGTTACTAACTAGGAACAAGGCCACTCTGCCTGAAAGACATCCACGCCGCTATGAGGTGAAATTATCACTTAATCTGCTCTGCTAGTTTTGACCTCTGATTGGTGGGTTAGGACACTCTGCATATTTTCCCTCCAATTGCTACATAAGCTGTGACGGATTTGCTTGCGTTCACGTGAGTTACTCAGTGATAACAAAATTTAAACTCTGCTCAGCGTTGTGTTAAAGAGCTCTTTTGTTAAGGAGAATGCAAAGACTCGCGAGAGTTATTCTATGTCCTGAAAAAATATGTGCACAGTGCATAAAAGAACGCCTCAAATGAAGCCGACGAGATGGATCCAATGATGGAAACATGTTCAACTTAAGTCACCTTCATGGAATAAATAACATTTCCTAATACAAGACAAAAATTTCTTCCTGATTTAGTGTTGCAAAAAAATTAGTATTCAAACATTAATAATTACGAATCAATTCATTAAAGTTTTATGGTTAAAGATGCTATGAAGTAAACACGATACTTTGAAATTCTTGGGAAAAATATTGGAGGAGCAAAAATTCTCTCTTCCATAATTCAAGAGCAACGGGGTTTAACCTGGGGGCTTGCGTGTAGGTTAGGGTTTTGTGACACCATGTATGCTTTACCAGCAGTTCAATCTACTCTTAAACTGATATTTTGTTGGCTCCTTTAAAGAGAGTAATACCAAGCATCGAGTATGATGAGGAAAATAAAATTATTTTTTGAAACTCCGAAAAACAAGATCTTGAATTAGGGTCAACGCCACACGACTAACAAGAACGAAAGTACTGTTTTCAGGTTAATATTAAAGAAGAATACGACACTCACCGTCTGGCTTGATGATCTTGACTGGCTCCTCCGTCTGTAGCGGGTCGCTAGCGCCGATTTCGTTGCGCGCGAACACCCGCACGTTGTACTCGTGCTCCTCCTGCGTACGGGGCACATCACAGCAGGGTAAGTCTCAGTGCTAGTTTTGTGTAAGCGTAACATCATTCAGCTTGCGTGTTGTACGTAACCTGTGTATTGCCGTTTGAACATGCGAGCTGAATCATGTTATGCTTGCACAAGCCTTAGTGCTAGTCTTGTGCAAGAGTAACATCGTTCGGCTCGCATGTCCAAGCGGCAATACGCAGGTCTCCGTTTGACACGATTATGGTGGTATATTTATGTTCTTTAAATAACGCACCAAAATTTCGCAGAAGTAAGCACCATTACCAGTTAAGTGCTGTCATTTTGAATGACGAAGTAAATAATTTGATTCATATGTTGAAATATAGTTCGTGGATATTCGCAGATTTCTAGACATATGACTGCGAAATAGAAAATACAGACTGGTTTTTAATGTAAAGAATAATTTATTTTTCGTGGAAACAGCTTTTTCTCATAACTTCATTGACGCAAAAAATTAAGGTCCAAGGTGAGTGATTATTCATAATCAACATATTATTTTGAGAAATTAAATGATCATATTCCTACGATTTCGAAATAATGTTTGAAGAAAAATTCATCGCAGGAGACGATTCTCTTTTAGAAGTGTCTATCCGCGAATGAAGCAATTCTGCTCATTTACGAAATTTGAGCCTACATAGTACTTTCTGCGTACATTGGAAACGAATGCATCCAAGTGGAATCCAGCAGAAAACTAGCTAATCATCTTCCTCACTGAAGGGACCACTTTGGAAACTGTCGTTTCACGTTCCTTTTCTTATTTATTGCTTTGATTTTGATGCACCCGCATTGTATTTCTGCATTCGAATAATACCGCTCGCCGCTTCCGTCGACTCTTTGCCAACAAGCGTCGTGACTGCCACCGACCTGGACCTCCTTGATGTGCAGTCTGGTAAAGTTTGCTCCGACTTGTCCCACTTCGATCCACATCGTCCTCTTGACGTCCCTGATGGCGATGATGTAGCCCAACAGAGGCGACCCACCGTCACTCTCTGGGGCCCCCCACTCGATCATGAGGCTTGTGGGGCCCGTTGGGCGGGCCTCAAGAGGCGCCGTAGGTGGTGATGGAGGTGCTAGAATGCGAGGCAGGGCATGGCGTTACAGAATACCTCTGACAAATGTTCAAAAGATCTGTGGACGTTCGGAGCTTCGGTCTAATGAGTGGCATGTATGTTCGGGAATTTGTTTTTAGATCCTCGCGCTGTTTGTGGAAAACTACAAGGTTTGAAAAGTGCAAATGGCAGGCAATCAAAAACACACTATTCATTTTTTATTAACATCCTGAACTGAAACTAAACTAATTTCGTCAATGTTTAATTTAGTTGTTGAAGTCATGGAATTTAGGGGATAGAAATTTCTTAATTCCTGTTGACAGTATGTCGTTTGTCACACATTTATCAAAATTAATATTATTGGAAAATATTAAGCGTTCATTAAATGTTAAGATTTTAGCTTCAAAAAGTTCTCTTTTCAGAAGTTGCCCAAATTAAATACATTTATAAAAATAACGCACATCGTTCATTAGGCAAGCGCTAGGCGATGATCTTAAATCCGATTGTAATTTTTTTAGCGATATAGGATATACAGCAAGATCCGGGAAACTGAAATAATCGATATCCGTAAAATTTAATGGCGGGACTTTCAAATTGCCCGGGAAGATTTTTTACTTAACAATTATTAAGCACCCGTAGTTTACTCCAGCACACGACGGAAATTTCTGCACATTACAACAGGGAAAACAGTTGCCATGAACAAATGCTCACTTGCGTGTGTCTTGAGCAGAACGTATTCTGTGACTGCCGCTTCCTCGGAGAGGCCAACAGGGTTCTCAGCAAATACTCTGAACTCGTACTCGGATTTTTCTTTGAGGTTCTCGACGCAGTAGAGAGTCACTGACGCGTCCACGGTCTCAACCTTTTCCCAGGCTTCAGTGGATTCCGTCAGTCTCTTCTCGATGACGTATCCTGTCGTGAGGCGGTAGAGCAGTTTACATGAAGAAACTTTTTTACGGTACAGCATTTAAGAATTCGTCCTAAAAATATAATGAAAAGACTTACTGAACACAGTTGATACCCATCAGATCAGAATAACTCCTACTATAATATTTGATTCAGATAATTAAAAATCTAATTGACATTTTTTACAGAACCCGCAATAAATTTCAGTTTCCGAAAGGTAACGCGGCGAGTTCCATGCATTATTTTAAGTGAAATGTAAAGGTGGAAAACACCAAAGTGTCACGTTGCTGAGCTAAATGACCTTGAAGCAGCTGATCCGACTCAGTGTTGTTCGTGCCTCTTTTAAAGGCCAGCTACCTCATCGACCTCATACCATCTCAAGCAACTCCTTTTCTTATATGTCCAACTTGTGAGCGTCAGGCATTCAGTAAGACATAAAAACAGTGAATTTCTCACTCCTTTCATCTGCAGGCGGGAATTCTAAATTTTTTTTTAATGGCCGATGCGTAGCCATGAAAAACATAACGAAACTACATGGGGATTCTGTCATTTCATCCATGATTGTTTACAACTGAGGATTAGGTGGGATCATGAAGGCAAAAGAGCGGAAAAGGAAATGAGGTGAAGTAGGCGATAAATTGAAAAGGCCACGAAGTGAATAGGTGATAAATTAAAAAAGGCGATGATGGAAGAACAGGTAATAAAGGGGAACAGGCGGTAAAGGGAAAACGATGAAAAAAGAGGACAATCATAAAAGGAAAAAAGGCTCTAAAGAGGAAACAGTGATAACGAGAAAGAGGTGTTGAAAAAAGAAAAATAGGAAAAGGTGATAGAGAAATGCAAAGAGAATACAGACAGACAACGAAGATCAAATGAGAGATGGGGATGAAGGACAGCAAATAATACGAAGAGAGGTGAGGAGGAGGAGGAGACGATGCAAGAGATGGGACCACAGAGCGGACGCGGAAGCTACAGAGCGGCAGGTCCACTGACCGATGAGGTCTGCTCCGCCTGTGGTCGATGGAGGCGACCAGCCCAACGTGACGGTCTTGGACGTCACGTCGATGACGGTCAGGCCGTTGGGCTTGCTCGGTACGGCTGCACATGGGAAATATTACTCGGTGTAAGACATCGTTCTTTCGACAGTTGTTTTATTTATATGGCACTAATCACGTCGCATCGTATGAAATCAATAATTGAGGCTACACGCTTTGTGTATAAATGTCAACAATACAGCGAGAACAAGCGATTCATGAGTTTCCTAAAAAATCATGTTTGTACTGAAAATTATTACCTAAAAAATTCAACACAACACATTAAATTGCATTTTCAGGCCGCTACTTAAAAAATTTGCGGTCCCCGACAACCAGTATACTCAAGGATGTACTCTTGGATGATTCAAATACTGGGGTTTTCTACTAAAAACTAAGGAAAAAGGAGAAGGATGAGCAAACTACGCACAAAGCTTCTTGCCAGCAGTGATGGCTTCATCAGGCTGCAGAGGGGGACCCTGTCCGGCTACGTTGACAGCGAACACTCTGAAGAAGTAAGTGTATCCCTTCTTCAAGTTGGTGCACTCGAAGTGAGTGATGTTCTCTGTGGTCTGGCCAATTTTCTGCCAGGCTTTCTTCATGGCAGTGCGCCGCTCGACCGTGTAGCTCGTGATGGGGGAACCTCCGTCCTCGAGGGGCTCTCCCCAGTGGAGCACGAGGCTCGTCTCCGCCATGTCCGTCACGTCGAACGGTCCCAATGGGGCACTGGGTGGGCCTGAGGTGAGAGGGTGCCGAATTTTTACTCGTGCAGCATGATTATTATTATATTCTTCAATAAACTATTGCAGTAACTACTGGGTGATAACTCTTTTGATCATGGGTTGTTTTTTTTTTACAGGAAAAGGGTTAAGCTGGAATGTAGTGCACAAGATGACCGAGCTCTCAAACCAAATCAAGTCTGAAATATATTTTTGAGCTCGCAAAGCCTTAATACGCTCTCTATTAGATTCGAATCCGATGCTAGGTTGATTCGATGGTTTGTGTACGATTGCTAACTTTTTCATGAACTGTTTTGTTAACTTTGAAATGAATTCTTGAACGTGTTATTGATACTAATTGGGTATTTAGTGTGCTTTAGTTTGCTGGTGTCAAGTTGCCGGACTGGGCAAAAAGGACTCGAGTGCTGTTTGGGGCCCACGTGTTGGAGGCTGCCTGCCTCTAATCCAAAATATCAAAATAATCTATAAATAACCTATCTGCAATGAACAGCCCAGTAAGATAACTTTTCGAATTTTCTACTCCATAAGTTAAGAAACATGTAACAAAACAAACGCTGACAGTCTATGGTTCGCTCAAATATCAATCAGTTTCAACTGTTGATTTTTAAGGTGCACCCTAATTAAAACTGATAACATGAAAAATCAATATAGCATGTAATAAATAGTCACCAACTTACTGAAGGGTGATTTAATGTAGACAGTTTCTGTGGCTTCGAGAGCCTCAGACAGCCCGATGGCGTTGAGGGCAAACACTCTGAAGAAATATTCGCGGCCTTCATTGAGGTTCTCCACGACGTACGTGAATATGCTGGGCTCTACTTCAGCGACCTTCTGCCACTGCTTCTGACCCTTCTCGAGCTTCTCAATATAATACGAGGTAATTTCGGAACCTCCGTCATCCGGAGACGCTTGCCAGGTTATTCTGGCGGAGCTCGTGGTCACTTCGGAGAACTCCAGAGGACCAGCTGGGGCAGCCGGCCGCTCTGGAGACACGGAATTCTTTCAGAAGCGAGTACACGACTCCAAAATCTACGAGATTAGTAGCTCATGTGTTACTTTGGTACTAAAAATTTTAATGCATTTAAAGCTATCGTAAGATAAGAATTTACGGTGTGAATGTCGTTTGTGATGATCGAATTCTTCGTCTGATTGAACTTTTTGTTCTCGCGTTGAAAATGCCTTCAAGTTTTCAAAAATAAAAACTTCCTCAAGCTCCTGCAGTAAACGCTAATTGAGTTACAGATCGCGAAACTTTGAGAACATGAACTGTTGCCTCATGAAGTATGAGATTTACTGGAATTGCGAGGTCTGTACGAGTATTCCTTTCTATGTTCCCTCAACGCTTCAATGACTTCAGGAAAATTCTAATGCTGCTTTGTCAAATGATTTTTACTATTTTGAAGTAATTGTTCATTAGAGATCAATGTAATAAATAGACTGGTCAAGTAACTCATTTTCTCAAAGAATGTAAGTGTGGTAAAATTACTACTCCGAAATGAATGAGTGTAGCCAGAAGATGTGGGGCTTCTGAGAATACATCTACCAATTTTTATTGAAATATTAATTATTAAAGGCGTTATTCAAAAGACAGAATTTTTGTCTGTGACGATTCGAAACATTTTTACGGAAACTTGTCGGCTGTGAGTATTACCTGAAAAATAAATCTTGGAAGACCATTTAGCATCACAATAATCAAAAGAATACTCTTAAGCTTTGGTAAATTAACTTTACATTTCGAAAAAATCGTTGCGCAACAGGGACATTTAAGACCTGAAAATGAAGCCGTAAAAACTGCCAGACAGTTCTAATGTACCAAAAGCTGTTGAAACAGAATTTCTCGATGTAGTAAAGTTAAACGTTGTGAGCGAGAAGTTCTAGAGCAACTACATTTAAAATTTCGATTAAGTACCGAGATTTAGTGACACGTTACTGATAGCCTGCAGGTGTCGACCAAACATTCCAATTATAAGACGAACATTATTCATAAACGAAATCCTTACCTTTAACTATCTCCTCCTCGACGATTTCCTCTTCTGCGAAATTTAAAAAAACAGATTAAGCGTTTTCTAAAGAAAAGAAAACAGGTTACCATGAGAAGAGTCCTACCAAGCAGCCTCAGCGTCATTAGTGTAAGATCAACTACGATAGTCACAACGTATAACGCTGCTCTAATAATAATGCACACCGTGTTATTACAGAAATAAAATGAGATTGACCGACAACATGAGCAACTTTGCAAGACACAACGGAGGAGAACAGAAAATAAGAGACTTAACAAAGCCGCATTCAAATCAATCTAAACAAACGAGAACATCTAGAAAAATGGCGTCGAACAGACAGAGCTTTTAATACTTCACTCGTTGGAGAGTATTTACCAAAAAATATCAGGCTCAACAACTAAACCCAAATATGTACAACTCGATACAATTATTCAAAAGTAAAATTTACGTTGTCTGGCTACAGTACAGTTATTACTTGACAAGACATTCCTGGACAACGTACTTGCTAATTTACTGATATTTTCCAGCAAACTGCGGATTGTATCTTTGAATACTAAGCATGAAAAGAAGCTACATTATACTAAATCATTTGGTATATACATAGAAAATAATACTAAAAAATTACAATGAAATTTCACTCATTTCTGAAGAATCAGTCATGCAAATATTCCGGTAGAGAATCATGATAAGTGTGAAGTGTTTTAGTGAAGAAAATATTTTAGTGGAAATATTCGTTAAGGCGTCGCTAACAACTTTTACTTTTGAAAGCACGCTCGCATGTTAAGTATGATGGTTAATTCGTACACTGATAAAGAACGAATGCAACCTTTGTTTAGGAGTCAAATGCTGTAAGCTCGCATGTTAAGTGTAATTGTTAGTTTCTACACAGATCTAGAGTAGAAGAGTGAATGACTGCAACCTTTGTTCAGTCCGGTAAAGCCCGAAATGATGAGTAAGTGTCTGAAGGAGATCACAGTGATACTGAGACAGAGACAACAAGGTCGTGCGGGTCTCACCATCAACTCTGAGGTTGAAGCTCATGGTGGCTCTGCCTGCCGTGTTCTGGGCCGTGACGGAAAACACTGCCGAGTCCTCGCGCCCAACTTTCTGGATGGCGATGTCGGTGAGGCCGTCCTCCTCCTCGATGTGCACCACCACGCGCGGGAACGCCTGTCATCAGATGGGTGTCAACCAACCACAAACGTGTTTGTACCACGACAGGTGTCTGGGCTCCATAGTTCTCATTAGGTTAGCTGTTTTTTGTAAACCTTTAAGAGTTTCAGTTAATGAGATGCGAGGCACAGTGAAACTTCACACATGTGTGTAACGAGTAATGGAAAACTGATTTGATCTGATATAATTTTATTTTTATTTGTACTATCAAATGGAAAACAGGCGGTGAAGAATGAAAATACAAAAACTTGAATGAAATTGCTTCTTTTTGTTCACAGTGGCTCATAGAACAGAATATGTTACAGAATTCTTGTTTACTCAAAGGCGGTTAGCAAGATACTTCAAAACACGAAACAATTAACTTAATAGATGAAAAAGAATACTTTCCTAACAATTTTGTACTTTCACTGATGGCGTGCAAAACAATTTTTCACGGCAGTCACATTGCGGGCCAAAAACCCGTTGAGAGTTATTCAGTAATACAATGCAAAACAAAAATTACTGAATGATACAAAGATGTTGCCACGACTCACCTGGATGGGCTGGTCATTGCAAGTCCAGGTGATCTTGGGCTGAGGGAAGCCCGTTACTTTGATGGGGATGTGCCAGCGGTCACCCACCACAAGCCGCTGCGCCTGAGACTTCTCGTCGAACTCGAACTGAGGAGACTCTGCACAATCGCGATTAAAATTATTCTCGAAATTTTATTTAATAAATTTCAAAGTTTAATTGTGTTGATCTCAAAATGGCAAAAACGTTTCAATGAGCACACTCAAAACCAAGTAAATCAAAGCAAAAACATTCATCTCAGCGGGAGTTGAAGCACGCAACAAACCTTGAATGATGACCGTCGCTTTGGTTTCAGCGCTGCCGGCAGAGTTCTCAGCCCTGCAGGAGTAGGTGCCGGAGGTGGTAGAGTTGCTCTCCTTGATGGTGTACGTGGCCGTGTAGTTCTCGTACGTTAGGTTACTGGTGATCGTCTTGCCGTCCTTGGTCCAGGTGATATCCGGTGTGGGTGTACCTGTGATGACGCAGCGCAGCACGATCGTCTGGCGCAGGCCCGTCACCACAGGCTGCAGCAGCTCGCGCACCTCAGGGGCCTCTGGCTTGATGGGCTCTGCCACCTGCAGCAGCCACCAACATTTCCTCTCATTTCTACTAAATTTTACAGCCACGAGGAACTGCTCTCTCAGACTATAGGAGACACTTTAGTCATTGCAGCATGACTTGACTCGTTTGGAGTGAAGTCATGAGGTGCGTAACGAAAGGAGAATATTGGAGGAACTTCATTCAAGTTGACTGAAGTTGATTTGATTGAAGAGTTCTAAGAAACCGCGAGTTGCTTAGAATAATTTTGGATGCAGATGATTTCTAATAAAAAAAAATTGGAAGTGAACCCGAAAAAAGACTGGCCATCAATGTAACTGTTTGGGAGTAACTTTTCAGTTGAAGTATGGGTGAACACAATCCAATTTCAAGATGGTGTAACGATAACATTATAGTTTCAGCTGCTTGGAGAAGCTCAGAAGATCCGAACAACACAGTGTACGAAGCTGTATACATGCACAACGAGAATGGCAATCTGATAAAGAGGGAAAATGAAACGTGCTGAGGAGCACAGGATAGAGACAATATTGCAGGTATGAGTTGTTCAAAGTTGTTAGTTGGAAATGGAGAAAAAGTGAACAAGTAACGTTGAGTAGAAAGAAGAACACATACGTTTCAGATTCATATATTAGAGGTGAGCACGCACAATTTCGTGATAAATAAAAGCCGTCAAAATCTGACTGTAGAGATTGTAGGGGCTTGAACTGGAGACAAAAAGGAAGAACACTTGAGAGCCAGCTGATCATTGACGTAACTTCTACTAAGGTTCGACTCGTTACTGGCTGCTTCGTTCTCCTAGTGGGAGTGGGAGTAAATGACAAAATGTTTGCGATTCAGCAGGCATGTCACTATGTAAACTGAATGACCTCATCGCTTTAGCTCTCCGCTCAGTCTCCTAACCTAAAATTGTTCACTAACAACTCTGGCAATAATTTTCGTCTTCAATCAATCTTTGTCGGCACAGAAAAGAACTAACAAGACAAGTAGCAGCATTTAGTTTTAAGCCGAATATAATGACGGTAGTGTTAAAAAGATCATTTAATACACGTAGACTGACCTTAATGTATTCAGACTGCTCGGAAACTTCTGAAGTTCCGACTTCGTTGACCGCCGCCACTCTGAAGCTGTACTCCTCATTCTTTGTGAGCCTGGAGACGGTGACGGTGGTCTCTCGGATCTCTTCACTGGACCTATATTCTTCCCACCTTGTCTCCTTGCGGAATCTGGAAACAAGTGGAGATGGTTTCTGAGGCAGATTTATTGTGTGAATGCAGTTTAATTTCCTTTGCGATTCATTCTTTTACGTGCAACTAAGTTGGTTCAAGAAGCAAAAAGGAAGAATGATATAGTTTATATTGAATTCCAACATTATCTTGGCCGTTAAATCAGCAATGATGAATATAGTTCTCATCCTTGTTTGCGAAGGCTTAATAACAACTGTTACTGATAATGTAAGCTCAGATGAAGGAACTGTGCAGTGTTGTACGGAAATGAAATCTTGACTTCTGTGAAAAATCGACAAAGCATTGGGAGTTACAAATAAGTTTCAAGCTCTGATGGAAATGCCACGGTAATTAAACTCTTAAAACACCTCAAAAACTAAATGGTTGTCCTTTAAATACAACCCCCCTATACTTTTCCTGATGAATTTGCAGTCAAATGTGTTTTGAAGTTCACTGCCAGTATCAGTTCCTTCATTGATTCAATGGCGATGACTTAATGTCATGGCCAGTTAAATATTTTTTATTGAAAATAGAAATAAAGGTTAACAAATTCGAGCGCTCAAGGGTCAAAGAAATAGTTATCTGACACGGACTTCCCAATAGAAATATTTCCTGCTCGCGGTGAGTGTTTTTTCGTCCAAGATTTTATTCCAATAGTATTAAATTAAATACTGATGGCTTCTGGTTCGTTACTGTTTTTGATTGCATCTCATATTATACCACCAATTTCACTCCATATGAAATTACAATAATGCGACAGACAAAAGCTCATTATTCATTACAATTAACTCATTTTCAATGCGCATGATTTTTAAGCTGTCTCGAATGACTGAGTTCCACTGATAGTAGCAAGCATGAACGGGCGAGTCATCAGTCAGAACTGACGTATATTCGATGATGTATCTGATGATGATGCGGCCGCCGTCGTCCTCTGGTGCCCGCCAGTGCAGCGTGACGGAGTCGTCCGTCACCTTCAGCGGCTCTGGCGCTCCGGGCCTGGACGGCTTGTCTATTGGGGGGGGGAAGGTTTAATAAGTTTACTGATCTTGCGAGTTGTTGAACCTACATGCATCAGGAATATTGAGAGGAAAAATGAACTATTCGGAGTTGTTGAATTTGCAAATATCTGAAATATAGGAAGAAAACATGAAATATTCGGAAATGTTGAAACATCAAATATCTGAAATACTGGAAGTAGAAATGAAGTATCTGGGATGCTGAAACAGCAAATATCTGAAATATTGAGTGTGAAGATGAAGTATTCGGAGTGGTTGACACTACAAATATTTGAAGCACTGAAAACAAAAATGAAGAATAACTTCATAAGCTCAAAATTTCGGAATACATCCTTGGTGACAATTTAGGCGTGTCATTTTCAACAATTGTATCCCTCTGTTGCGACTCCAGGAAGTGTGTATAACAATCTATTTTCAAAAGGCCGAGGTAAAAATTCGAGTAAAAGTTGTTTCTGGTCTGTTGACCATTTGAGTGATGTTTTTATGAGCAGCAAACATTATACCAACAAAAAAAATCTATGTCGAAACGAACCAGTAGCAGTTGATTCCCAAAAAATTATCAGAAATGAATAAAACACCGGTGGAATCTTTGTTTGAGAAGATTTCAAATTCTGCATCGGAAAAATTTCGAGGGCAGCATTCTGTCTCAGACCTGACTAATTCATCATAACATGCAGACCTACTCTTCAATTTCCGATCTGGTGGGCCTCGGTGCTGTCGTAAATTCATATCTCTGAGAGCATTCAGCAAGTCTCACGTTAATTCAGAATGTCTTTTTGCATAGCGGGCTACGGCACTATTGCCATGATGGAAATCACGCCGGCACCAAGGATACTTGAAAACGAGTCAGTAAAGTTGTGATTACTCGTCGGTTTCATTTAAAGATTTAATCAATATTCGATTAAAAACTTTCCTGCAATATTGTGTATGTTATTAACTGAGCACGCTGTTTCGATATAATTCAAAATTTTTTGCAGACTCTTGCACTATGAAGCAAAGATCAGGAGCGGACTTACCGAGTATCTTGAGGACAAAGTCAATAGAGACGTCACCGCAGCTGTTGACGAGTTTGAGGGTGTACTCCCCGCAGTCAACGTTCTCGACCTGGTAGATGGTGAAGGTCGCCACGTTCTCGGAGATCTTCGGCAGCAGCTGCGAGTCCACGGAAAAATGAAACACACAAAACAAGCTGATAACTGACAAGCTTGCGTGGATGTGTTCGGAAACTGCGAAAAATGTAAAAACGGGATTGGCAGCGAAAATATTTTTGCGCTCAGTAAAATGTCGTAATGCTTATGTTACAACTTATGTTGTTTGATTCAACTGTGTTTCACCATTGCATTTCAGAACTGAAAACCAGCTTTTAAACTAGAGGTAATAAGTAGAGCGGAAGTAAATTCTTAGTTGCAAGCGACCTAAGTTGCTGCTCGCAAAGAATTACCCACAAGAAATTTCTTTCCGCACATCAAAGTTATCGTTTAGTAATTTTTTTATTTTACGTCAGCTCATTACGTACTGCTTGAAATAAAGTTACAGTACATGGAACAAAATTTCTAACTTAGCTTTGTATACGGAAGCAGCAGCATCAGGCCTAGGTACACTGTTTGAACCTCACCCAAGAATTAAACCCTGAAATTAACCCTTGAAGTATTTCATATGCACAAGACGAGTTTGCTGTAATTTCAGATTTTCCTTTATCTTTACACTCACTCTTGCGTGAACTAACGTACGGACGCATCCAGTTGGAAAATTTCATCTTGGACTTATGCTCTCATGTAGGAATCTCAAAGATAATGATTATTGGTTGATTTCGTCACTTACAGTATTATTCTGAAGCAACATCAGTCGGCACTCACCCTCTTGGACTGGACGATAGGTTTACCCTTGTGCGACCAGGTGGCTGTGGGCTGCGGCGTGGCCTTGAAGGGCACCGTGAAGGTTACGTCCGTGCCCTTGTTGACCACAAACTCCGTCGTGATCGAAGAGCGGTCGATCACGGGGGCGGACTCGAGCACTGC
>JACJUY010000235.1:261730-274790 GCA_014220935.1 Platorchestia sp. MABIK
AATTTCTTCTGGGATCTGTTCACCGGACTGAAAGCATTGCTTTTCTCCAGTTCAATGCTAAAATAGTGTTCTAGAAATTATAAAAAACTTATGTAACTAAATAATGAAATCCAAGACAAATTTATTGCTAGACTGAGATAACTTAAGAAGAAAGAGTTAAATGGCCTCTATTGCTCCGAGTAGTTGAGGAAACATTAACCTTATAACTTTTTTGTAGTATCTAGAACTCGGTTATGAAATATCACGTAAATTTATTTCCTGAATGACAATGAATTAAGAAAACACGAGTAAAATGCGCTCCGTGGCTTCGAGTAGTTAAGAAAACATTGTTAAAAGAGATGAGAAAATAATAGGAGGCAGACTCGAGCCTCTCACCCAGCACGGTGAGACGACACGAGGTCTTGAGGCTGCCCAGCACACACGAGTACTCGGCGGTGTCGTCCAGGTTCACGTTCTGGATCACCAGCGAGCGACGGTTCTTATCCTTTTTGATCACGAAACGGGCGTCCACTGTGATCTCCTCGCCGTTCCTGCGAAAAAAATAATTGTCACCAATGCCGGTAAACATTAATTTTTCAGTATTAAATGTACAAACAATTTTGCGGTTAGTAATGTTTGGAGAGACGCTAGGCTGTAAGTTGCTACTCATGTTTGTTTAACCGAAGTGTGAAATACTCGCATTTCCCAGAAGATCGAATTTTTTTAGAGATTTAATCACTGAAACATTTTACGTACTTTTTGCTAAGCTTATACTCATGAAATTGATGCGAAAGATGTAAAATGCATGAGGGCTATAGAAGGAAGCAATGCTCCAAACAAAAGAATATCATTATAAAACAACCTTCATAAAACTTTGAACTGTCGTTTGTTATAAAAACGTCGTACCATGAAGAAAAGGACATCGTAATTTTGCAGACAAAAATTTCTTGTACTATCTTTAACTTGCTAATGCAGCCTGTTTTGGGTAAGAATAATCCTAGAAATATTCGTAGTTAAGACAAAAAGACTTTTTAAACAACAAAAATGCAGACAAATTGGATGAGAATTTCTTAAATTACCTTCGATGTAACAGCAAACAGCACCAGCGACTATTGCTTGCTCTACTTTAAATTATAAAGTATAATTTTTGCTTTGTGATTTTGCATGAATTACCTGAACCAAGTGACGTCTCGTTCCTCTTTTGTGATTTCAACGGTCAACTCTGCGTCCGTCGTGGAAATGACGTCCATTTGAGGGGGCAACTTCTTCAAGAAGTCGCCTTCCACTTGTCCTTCCACCTGCAAATGCAAAAACTTTAACATCAACTGACTAATTCTGAACTAATTTATCCACAAGTTCTAAAACAATTTCAGTTATAGATTATATGTTAATGATTTAATATATGCTAACGCACAGTTTTTACATCAGAAAAATATGATGGCGATTTTATTTCAATTGATGCTCAAGCAGGCACGAGTAATAATTGATTCTAGAGCATTTCTAAAGTAAGGAAAGGGTAACTCTTAGAATGCAAACAAATGAAAACCATGAAAAAGAATCCTCCAATAAAGAAAGGCTATCCCTTTAAAGGAATGAAGATACAACCAGCGTTCTCAAAAATAATGTGTATTGAAGTTCTCCAGATGAAAATAGCTTACATGAAGTTTTTACGTTGAATTTCTACGAGTGAATTACTGAAGGAGTTTAAATTAAAACAGGTTCATATGGAAATTTTTCCTCTTTAGTAAAACAATAAATAAATTTTGACCTTTTTCTTTTCAACGAGAAATTATTTACGAGGAAAATATTTAATGACACAGAACTTCATTCTCAGAACTCACATCGTTTTCCGAGGAAAATTTCTAATGAAAACTATTCGTTACAAAAAAAAGTTTGCATTGGTTATCGTGCAGTGTGGAGCACTTAACACACGTTATCAGGTGACCCACCTTGAGAGTGGCTGAACATTCCGTTTTGCCCACAACTGCGCGGTAGACGCCGGCGTCCTCATTCTGACAGTTGTAGATCAGCAGCCTCTGGATCTTGCCGTCAATGGAGAGCTGGTAGTGGTCAGAGAAGCGGATTTCTATTCCATCTTTGTACCATGTGATCACTGCGTCGCCCTTCGATAACTCCACCTGGCAAATGACATGCGCCAGAGTTTAATGAGTTATGTTTAAATATGTCCATGTCATATACTAAACTATTTCGACTTGATATTTATATTTTAGAGCTGAACTGACCTGTCTGTAATTCAATATGAAAATGGCAAAGGTGAACAAGTTCTGTTGTAAAGTATAATCGACTTTCAGAAGAAATCACTGAAAATTTGCACAGAATAACCACGTTAAAATAAGATTCGTAGAAGAATGAAATGCATGCAGATTTTAAACTTAAATGAGCAGAGTTGAACTCACGGCAAAGCTGGCTTTCTCAGCTTTGTTAACGGTCTGATCTGTCATGTCCTTGACGATCTCCGCAGGCAGCTCCCGAACTGAGATCTCGCACGTGGTCTCCAGGTCGCCGAGAACGCAAGTGTACTCGCCCTCGTCTTGCAGGCTGGCGGACAAGATCACGAGGCGACGGAGCCTTCCGTCTGCCACAACCTGCAGCGAACGACGGAAAAATTCTCATTGCAGCGCATTCAATGGTAATATGTAGTGTAATCTGCATCGAAAGTTTGGAAGTATTACCTTTGACTATGCGTTCAATTAAGGTATGGAGCTTGAGGTAACATTCGATGCCAAAATTGAGGATTAATTTTTAAATATTATTTGTTTAAATGAAGAAATTGTGTCCCGAACAGGTGAAATTTGACCTCGAAATTGATCACTGCTATCAATTGTATTTTTGAATATAGTGAAGCAGTAATGATTACATAAATTTCTCACTAGAATGGAAACACCAATTTTAATCCTTATAGAATTTTGTGGAATTTTTCTCCGTATCAAAAAATAAAATGAAGTAAGAGAAACATTTTAGCCGTGAAAAGTTTTTGATCAGAAAAATTTTTAGTTTTTTGTTTTATTTTACTTGGATTGTATCATTGAAACAGGATGAAATCTTTCAACTTCAATGATTAACTAAATTCTATTCCATTCGACTTATCATTTTCTGGTGAAATGGTAATTAAATATTCATTCACAAAGGAGACTGTACTCTTGAAGTCTTTGTCTAATACTACCTGTAGTCTGCTGTACAGACTTCAATTTCATCGTATACATAGAGTTTTCCTGCACCTGAAGCACGTTTGTAGGATTTCTATTTTTATGAATTGGGTCATTACTACAATTATCAAGGCTCTGATCCGGCCTCACTGCTGACAATCAGGTCATTACTGTGATTACCAAAGTTCCGACCCAATGTCACCTCTTGCAATCTAGTCATTACTACGGTTGCCTAGGCCCTGATCTGGATTCTGTCACTGCTGACAATCTAGTCATTACTACGGTTGCCTAGGGCCTGACCTGGATTCTTTCACTGCTGACAATCTAGTCATTACTACGGTTGCCTAGGCCCTGACCTGAATTCTGTCACTGCTGACAATCTCCTCGCCGTCCTTGTGCCAGGAGACCTGTGACTTCTCAGACGACACCTCGACGAACAAAATAGCTTCGTCCTTCTCGAGCACCTCCACGTCTTGCAGCTTCTGAGCGAACTCCTCCAGTGCTGCAGCAATGTTTCAGTAATGGTTTAGGGCCGTTTAAAGAAAAGGTTCAACAGATATTATTGAGCTAAAACGAACCTCAAAAATTTATAGTACATAAATGGCCATTTATTTAGAAACTAATTGAAAAAAGAAATCCGTAAGCTCGAATTAAATTACCTGGTCCACATAAACTTCAATTCAACCATAATAAATACCTGATGGCCCTGACCTCATTTATTTATCCTCATTTATTTTACGAAGACCATTGAAAGCAGCTTTGCAATTTGAGAAACTTTTGCTAGAAGAAAATTTATCATTTCTTTCAATAACAGGAGTGCTTCTCAAAAGTGCTGCGCTTACAATGAACCACCGAACTTATCTCCTCTTGTCTTTTGGTTGCGAAATAAAATATATTAGGAAGCATTTTTCGAGAGCGTATTGCAAGTTTCTAGCATTGATTAATTGGTTACTTTAAAAAACATTTAAGCACTTCCTGAAGTCCGTTGCTTCTGCTGTAAATGACCGCCAGAAATTTGACTAAATATTAGACAAAAATATATCTTTGAAATTGACATCAGAAAGTAATACGATTCACTGAATAATTCACTCGATTCTTCTTGAATTTCTCAGCCATTAAAATTTTATTATTACGTAGCGAAAGACACCCGTTTTACTCTGACCATGAAATTTGTTAGCGTCAGTTAGAGAAATCTGAACATCAAAACTCACGTTTGATGGTCATGTTGCACCAGGTGGACTGGTCATCGAAGGTGCACTTATATTTGCCGGTGTCAGAGACGGCCGATGAGTGAATGATTAGCCTGTGCGTGAGGCCCTCGTGCTCCAGAGTGATGCGCTCATTTGTCTTGATCTCCATCTTGCCCTTCCACCACCTGACCTCCTTGTCGCGGCTGGTGCGGCACTCCAGCACCGCTTGCGAGTTCTCCTCCACAATGCAAGACTCGAGGCCGCGCTTGAACGAACTGCAATAAAGACCCACGTATTCATTTTCAAGAAAACCTTTCATCTGTACTGCCCTAATAACCTAGCCTTTAGTTATTTAGCTAGTACACTACTAACGTTACATTAACTTAGTGTACTATTATCTTAGCCTTTATTTAATGAGATGGCAAACTACTAAGTTAGTTACTTATAATACTACTGAAATTAGCCTTAAATTAGTTAGTACAGATTCTGATATATGTTCAATGATGTATTTTACTATGAAAAACCGAGTTAAATTAAGCTATGGGACATCACAATTATTTGAAAGGCTTACGAAGTAGGAAGATCAACTTACACAACATCGCTGCCGACAGTCACGTTGGCAGAGTGGGACACCTTGCCCATCTTGTTGGTGGCTGTGCACACGTACTTGCCGGCGTCAGACTTGCTCGCGAGCTGCACCTCGAGCACAGCTACCTCGTCTTCGTATCTCGCGATCACGTTGTTCTCTAATTTGATCTTCTTGCCGTTCCTGAAGAACAAAACGAACCAAAACTCGAACAGCATTCTCTCAGCACCAAGCAATTGATAATTAAGGTGAATGAAGAAAATGTGAATCACTGAGAAATATCACTCTTGACTAGGAATACGAGATAGCCTAACATGTTTTTGAAAGAATGGTGAACGACGAGCAACTCCTTATTATTTCATAGCCTCGGAGGCTCCGAGTTCAACTCATTAGCGTAAAATCATGCAATAAATGAGATTCACCAACTATTCCCTACCAAACAAAGGAAAAGGTGAATAATCTGATTTCTTCCATTGCATTTGTGATAACGAAAAAGTAAATTTTCACTTAGTCTTTGGTATAATAGAATCAATTTTCATTGGGAAGCATTTAGTAAGATAATTTTAGTACATATCATTGCACTCACTGTATAACACATGAAGGCGTACGCTGTTCAGTTACTTAATTTAAAAAAATTTAAAAAATGGTTTCACATTTTTAAAGGCCATGATTTTATCATACCAGAGAAGAAAATCAAGACTCTGAAACCATTTTGGCGTAACGCGGTGGTCGTGTACTGCGCCATTTCGGGTACATAGAAATGAAGGCCGGGATGTGGTTTGAAGAATTGGCGAGTAAAATAAGTGTAGAGCATAATCTAATCTAATTTACACGGGCAAAATGGTGGTTGGCTTGATCTTCAAGGGCAAAATGTAATTTTATCTGATCTACAGAGGTAAAGTATAATCTAATTTGATCTACATGAGCAAAGTATAATCTACTCTAATTTGATCTACAAGAGTAAATCATAATCTAATCTAATATAATCTACATGTGTAAAGTATAATTTAATCAGCAAGGGTAAAGTATAATCTAATCTAATTTGATCAACTAGAGCAGAGTGTAATTTAATCTAATTTAATCTACAAGTGTAAGGTATAATTTGATGTAAAAGAGCAAAGTATAACCTAATTAATTTAATTTACGAGTACACCGTATAATCTAATCTAATTTAATCCCCAAGGGCGAAGTGCAATCCCCTCAAATCTACTAGTGCAAAGGCCACCGTGCAGACCGCACCTGCTCCAGGAGATGTCAGGAGTGGGAATGCCCCTGATGCGCGCCACCAGCCTGAAGGTGCCGTTCTCCTCGACGGTTGTGTCGCTGAACAGCTCTTCGAACACTGGCTCTTCAGGGGCCTGTCGCAGTAACAATGAAAACTTTAGCAAATAAAACAAATTACGCTCTAATTAATGAGTTTATTCACAGTGAGTCTTATAATGCGCGTCAACAGGAATATACCATGAGCCTAGCACACAAAACCAATCTGATATTTAAGTCCATCCAAAGTTCGTCTATGCACTATTCTGCCCCTGACTTTTTCTGATTTCAAATTGGGTTACCAATTCTCTTACAATCCTTATACTTTTCTATGGCCTCCTGATAGTTGACTGTGTTAAATTACTGGAGCAAAACACGTTCTTGTTTATACTGTACGTCGATCTTTAAGAAGAAAATTTTTAATTTTTTTTTAATGTATTGAAGCCATTAGTTCTTGTTCCTGTTGATATAGAGATACTTGCATAGCTTGGAGCACATAGTAACAAAGTGAAGTTATGAAAAACCTTACTTGAAGTCTGAAAAGCATGTAAATTTCTTTAAATACTAGATGACTCAGAGCGTACAATAATGCAAAGAATCTTTACGAATGACTCAGAAAGTAAGAATTCGAAAACTTTGGTTCAAGCCCATATTTAAGAACACATTATGACGAACATGACCATGATCCTAAATTTGGTGGTGCAAATACCACAGCTAAAATCAAGGCATGCCATTTCAACAACGTATGAATACTTAAAACATTTGAAGTTTTTGAAGATCATTGCGTTAAAATAAAAATCAACAGATTCACAGCAATTCACGTACCATCTACTCGCGTGCAATACATTTTTGTATGTAGTTAATTGAATGTATGTAGTTAATGTATGTAGTTAATAAATAAATGTATGTAGTTAATTCTCACCGTGATGGTCAGGAAGATAGAGCACTTGGCTTCACCCTCTCTGTTCTTGCAGTACACTTGGTATTCTCCCTCATCGTCCTTCCTGGTACCCTTGATCAGAATGATTGATCTATAGGCGTGCACATCTTTCTGCCGCACAATTCTGATGCGATTTGAGTCGCGTAGGATCTGTAAGCATACAAATAAGATTGCAGACTAATTGGCCTGCAATATCTGTATCATACATGCAAAAACTCATTCTTGCATAAGCCACAGCCTCGTTTACACTCACGTTGAACCCGAACATTTTCCCGTACATCGAATAAGGTGAAGTTTATGGAGCTAGATTTTTCTTCCTCTCTGTGTTAATTTTTGTTGTAGGGTAGAAAACATCAAACATACAATTTTTAAAACCTGCAATCTATGGCAACACAAAACAGCTACGCGGAGGGAGAGATTACTTACACTGGATCATCTTAATTTCCACATACCGAGGCTCATAAAAATTGATTAACTGGAGCTGCTTACATGTGTTTCTTAAAAATGGTTCAGAAGACGCTTGACCAATTTTTGTGGCTAGCTTCAGAAATGGAAATTATGACTTTAACGTTAGGTTTTCAATGGAATTTATCGGATGGTAACTAAGGGATAGAGTGTGGTAGCTGGGATGAAATTTCTGAAAAATTCCATAAATCAAATGTAGTCGCCTTCTTGTACTCATAGCCATTGGTTTTAAATAAGACTTCACAAATCTCTTATTCCAAAGATAAACAGAATGTGAATAGAAACTGTATTTAAAATGAGAAACATATGGAGAGTCATCGAAGAGTTGACCATAACCACTCACCAGACCATCTTTCTTCCACACAATTTCAGGCTCAGGAATGGCGACGAGTCTCACGTCGACCTCGAATTGGGCGTTCTCCTCGCACGTTTTCCTGATGGTCTTCATGGCGAACGTGGGAGGGATGCCCTCCATTGTGTCGCACACGGAGGAGTCTCTGCTCAGGCTCCTCCTTGAGGCGACCATCGTGTCAGAGCCGTGGTCGCTCATGGGGCCCTCGACGACAAGTTCTGCCTCGCTGATCGCGTAGCCCGCCAAGTTCTTCACGACGCACGTGAACAGACCGGCATCTTCGGGGAACACTTCTTTGATGAGCAGCGTTGCTGTGTTGTCGTCCGAGTAGAACACCTGCAGTGGAAATAATGATAACTCATGTGGATATTTCGTAGTTTCTCTAGATTTAGAATTGTATTCTCTTAAAGTTTTTAGGGTCAAATGTGGGAAAATGGAAACTTGTGTACTTTGAGATGGTCTACAGTTCTATACTTTTCTGAAAGTTCCTCTAAGTGTCTCACCGTGCATATTTTCGGCTAAACTCATTGCTATTATTCTAAAATAAATGATTCAGAAAAAATGCAATCCTTGTTTCATTNCATTTTTTAAATGATCTAAAATATTTTTCGGTCACATTGGAAAAACGCAAAACTAACACTTGAGTAAAATAGACTAGATATGTAATCACAAAAGACGAAGGCGACTAGACAAAAAATCAAATTTTATATCACAGAAATAGTAGTATGACTAGAAATATTGTACATAAACCGCGATGTTCCCCACACGAGAGACAAGAGCAAAATGGTCGAGCAGCCTCGTCATACCTAGCAAGCTGAAGTTCTGCTAAACAGTTTAAGAGCAAAGAAGTCATTAGTATTTTCGCTTAGAGAAGGTTTAAGTTCATGAATGTGTAATGCAGACAGACAGAAATATAAATTTTAATGAATCACTGTGTTTTAGTACAAAAATGCTAGGAGCATTTCTGAACAAACTTACGCGTGAAGAAATTGGACTATTTCGTAAGGCTGAAAAGTTAGAAAAGAAATTATCTAAAATACATGAAAGGGAATGGCTTTCACTGGATAATTATAATGTTTACATCATTTCCGTAGCGAATCCAGTTGTGGGAAAATTACGGTCGCGAGGGTCAACTTTTGTTTCAAATGTAGAAATCGAAGTAACAAAAAATTCACCTTGTACCGTTTATCAGAAATAACTGGAAAAAATTGATTTATTTCGTTTGTAGATTTGTGTCCCAAACGCTGATTAAATTAAGCGTTGAGGGCCGCAAATGTGAAGGGAGTGCGAATGTTACCTGGAACTCCTCGGAAGGTTTGATGATGGCAGTCTGCCTGAACCAGGTGACGTTGGGACGAGGCGTTCCTTGGACCTTGACCACAAACTGCGCCTCTTGGCCGTCCGCCACGCTCTGCGACTCCAGCAGCAGCGTGATCTTCGGCGCCTCCGCCTTCTGTCCCTTCTTGAGCTCTGCAGAACGCTTCATAGTTAGAAACCCTGTTCATTTTTTAAATATCTTTTGTGTAAAAGTTAGCATCAGCATTTGAGTATTTCAATAAAGAGGTAATGACAGGTTTTCTTCTGCTCAGAAGCAATTCTGACGGTATTCAACGATGTCGACGGCGAATGGGCATTGGATGGTTTCAACTTCTTTCATATCCTGTAACTAAAATGGTCTTTGGTACAATGAATAAAATTGGCGGATTCAAACTGTAAAAAGTATATGCCTGTTGTTAGTATGTCGACTAGAATTTCTATAAAAAAGAGCAGGGTAAAAGTTCGCAGTAAAATAATTGTTTTCTTGCCTAGATCAGTTAGAAACTCTGACAAATTCTAGCATGATACAGATGATAAAAAAAACACGAAATTGAAAAAACCTCTAAAAGCGTGCATAAACATTTTGACATGCATCCGTGAGCTTGAGTATGATATAATTTTCTACTACCACGCTTTCTATTAAACTGAATCTGAACACAATGAAGCTTTATTAGATCAGCAAGAAAATTGAATGCCATGAAAATCGAATTGCATTTCTAAAAAAACACGAATTTTTTTTAAAACTTGCAATCGAAATCTACAGTACAGCTGTTCTTAGACTTATTATGTTTCTTACTTTCAAAGACTGGGAGATTGCTAATTTTCTCTTCCAGCCTCTTGCGGACGTAGAGTGTGTAGTCGGCATCAACGGACAACATTTTGGAGGGCACGTAGCCGCGCTCCTTTGTCAGGTGCTTCTCGACAAACCACCAGTCGTGGTCGCTGTTTTCTGGTGCGTCGATAAAATGAAAAAGTTAGAGATTCAATTCTTCTTGAATACCTCTCTCTGTGAATCATTTAGCACGAGTAGGTACAAATCATTATTAGTTTCATCAGCTTATAATTTTAAAAAATATGTGTTCCCATACAAGAGGTAGTGGGATTTTACCAGGAGAAATACATTTTTTCTCACCTTTATTCATGAAAGCACATTATTTTAATCACACGATATATCATACTTGTCATTAGAAAACGTAAATTATTGGTTAATTACCGATAACATAAACTCTTTCTCCCTCGACGAGGTGCATGGAATTCTCGTGCTCTTCTTCCGCCACGTAGGTGGCAATGGCCCTCAGCATGTCTCCCACCTTAACCTCCTCGGCGCGGGCCGCTGCTCAGCGAAATGAACATGAATCAACTCGTACCAGAACACCAATTGGTTGCTGAACACCCTCATCAAAGTTGACATTCATTCGCTTAACAGAATATACAAAGATTAGTTCTCACACTCCAAGTTCAACTTTTAAGGCAAAATTAGATTCAGGATTCTATATACACAAATTGATTTTTGCGTGATTAATTTAAGTTTTTTTTACAATGCTTACTTTGAATGGTGATCGTAGAAGAAACAGCTACTCCAGTATCCTCTGTGAATAGAAAATTGTTATGCTTTAAATTTGAAAACAAATGCTGGAATCTATACCAGTGTATCAACAGTCATAGGCCACATGGAAAGCGTATTTCAACAAAGTAACCCAGGAGAAGAAACTGAAAAGAAAACAAGATTAATAAACATAGTACAAATTAAGAAGTCGTAATTTACGACAAACAAGTAAAGAAAGTACATTTAGAAAGTAAAGCATTCTAAACGAATAAAAATAAAGGTCCTATGAAGACGGACGATCGCGTAGTCGCGTCAACGCGGAAACGGAAAACGAACGAACCCGAAACGAGAGGAACGGAAAAAATAAACGGTGCTGAAACCCGGATTAAAACGGAGACGAATTGTAAAAAAAAACGGATGAAAAGTAATAATGAAAGAAAAATTATTGCGTTTCTGACCTTGCGGGATACAGGGAGCGCGTCTAGGGGCTTGAGGAACCTTCACCTCAGCAGTTATTGTCTCTTGTGAGATTTTCTTCTTTACCTGCTTTGGTTGTTTGACGAATGTGAACTCGCCTTCAACTTCTTCAACCTTTTCCGTTCTGTCTTCTTCAGACGAAGTATCACTTACATCGCCTCTCAGTCGAAGACTAACGCTTTCAGAAACATCCTCACTTTCGCGGCGGTCGGCTTTTACCGTGAATTGAGCTTCAATTTTCTGGTCTTCAACTTTGTAAGGTTGTTTTTTCCTCCTTTTTACTGTAAATTCTTCTGGTTTTTCTGGGCTAGGTGACTTGGACTTGACCGATTTCACATCTTCAACCTTTTTCTTGGGCTTTGCTTTTATAGTCACATTTTCTGTCACTTCTTCAGTTGACTCTAAAACAATAGTTTCCGGCTCAGAGTCTTCTCTTTGAACAGTTACTTTCTTTTCTGTCGTTTCTTCATCAGTAACATACGATCGAGGCTTTTTCTTCAATTTGATTTCAACTCGCTCAGTTGTCTCTTCCTTAGTGAAATCTGTAGGTTTATCTACGGCCACTTCTACGTCCTCACTTATTTCTTGGTGTGGCTTATCGACTTCGTCAGGCATTTTGAAGGTGAAAGTTGAGTCAGTTTCTTGGGGCTTTTCATCCCTGCTTGGTTTCCTCACCGTGAACTTTTCTTCGACTTCTTCGGTCACGACAGATTTCTTTTTGGGACGCATTTGAACATTGACAGTTTCAGTTTCTTCATGAACACTTTTCTTCTTTTTCGGTTTTGAGACTTGGATTGATTCCACCTTTTCAACCGTTTCCTCAGTTTTGTGAATCTCTTCTTCTTCGTCAACTGGCTCAGGCTGCAAAAGTACTTCAGTGTGAACAGTTTCTTCTGAAACACTGTAGCGCTTAGGAGCCTTTTTCATTTTTATTTTAACTTCCTCTTCAGTTTCTTCTGTTGTGTATTCAGAGGGTTTCTTCAGCTCTACGCTCACGTCTTCTCTTATTTCTTGGTACTTCTTTTTAATTACCGCAGGTGTGAGCTCTGGGTATTCCTCAGTTGGCAGCTCAGGTTTTGTCACAAGGAATTCTGATTCAGTTTCCTCTGTAATAGAATACTTCTTTTTCGGCTTACGCTTAATGCTGATTGATTGAACTTCGTCAATTTCCGTTATTTCATCCTCATGATGAACAGTAACTTCTTCATCTATTTCAATACTTTCTGAAGCAAATGACTTAGGTTTTCTCTTTTTGATTTTTAATTCAACAGTTTCCTCTGAAACTGACTGAATCGGCTGCTGAGCGTCGAGCTCGACTGCCTCTTCGACATCCATCACCTCCGCAACTTGCTTGGGTTTCGGTCGCCGTGGCAAGACGACGGATTCAGAGTCATCGGCTTCTGAGGGTTCAGCAATCGAAGGTAAGTCAGGCTTTTTCTCTTCTATCTTTTGTGGAAGAGTCTCATATTTTCCTTCTGTTGCTTCCTCTGGTTTGGGCTTTTTGGTCTTCTTTGATGGAAGCGTGACCTCCTCATGTGTTTCTTCTGTTTCAGATTTTTGAGGTTTCTTAGAAAGAAGTTTTATTTCAACTTCTTCATCGACCTGAGAAGTCTGAGGCTTCTTCGGTTCTTTGGTTCCCGGTCTTGTTACAGTAAAGTCAACTGTTTCTTCAGTGATCTCTTCTTTCTTCGGTTTCTTGGTTTTATTAGAAGGAAGTTTCACTTCAACTTCTTCATCGATCTCAGAAGTTTGAGGCTTCTCCGGTTCTTTGGTTCCCGGTT
>JACJUY010000235.1:275515-285737 GCA_014220935.1 Platorchestia sp. MABIK
CTTCAACTTCTTCGTTCATCTCAGATGTTTCAGGTTTCTCAGGTTCCTTGATTTCTTGTTTCTTCACAGTGACGTCAACTGTTTCCTCAGTGAGCTCTTCTTCCTTCGGCTTCTGTTTTTTCTTTGATGGAAGAGTCACTTCAACTTCTTCATCGATCTCAGAAGTTTGAGGCTTCTCCGGTTCTTTGATTCCCGGTTTTTTGACAGTAACGTCAACTGTTTCCTCTGTGAGCTCTTCTTTCTTCGGCTTCTGTTTTTTCTTTGATGGAAGTTTCACTTCAACTTCTTCGTTCATCTCAGATGTTTCAGGTTTCTCATGTTCCTTGATTTCTTGTTTCTTCACAGTGACGTCAACTGTTTCCTCTGTGAGCTCTTCTTTCTTCGGCTTCTGTTTTTTCTTTGATGGAAGTTTCACTTCAACTTCTTCGTTCATCTCAGATGTTTCAGGTTTCTCAGGTTCCTTGATTTCTTGTTTCATCACAGTGACGTCAACTGTTTCCTCTGTGAGCTCTTCTTTCTTCGGCTTCTGTTTTTTCTTTGATGGAAGTTTCACTTCAACTTCTTCGTTCATCTCAGATGTTTCAGGTTTCTCAGGTTCTTTGATTTCTTGTTTCTTCACAGTGACGCCAACTGTTTCTTCTGTGATTTCTTCCTTCTTCGGTTTCTTAGATTTCTTGGAAGGGAGTTTCACTTCAACTTGTTCGTCGATTTCAGAAGACTGCGGTTTCTCTGGTTCTTTTATTTCAAGTTTTTCCGTAGACACTTCAGTTGTTTGCTGTATCAGTTCCTCGGACTTCGGTTTTTTAACTTTCTTAGGCTTCAGTTTTCTCTCAATTTGTTCTTCCTCGAGAGAGGCCACTTGAGGCACTTGTTCTTCAGTTCGAGCAACTTGAGGGGATTCAGGAGCGAATTCTTCCGGTAATTTGGAAATTTCGTCTACTTTACCTTCAATGACTTCCTCCTTCTTTGGCTTCTTACTTTTCTTAGAAGGAAGTTGGACCACAGTATCTTCTTCCACAGAAGCTATTTCCGGCTTTTTAGGAGCAGTTTCTTCTATTTTCGTTTCAGGAGCGTCTACTTCACCATGAGTCATTTCAAATTTATCTCTTTTAGGTTTCTTGGTTGTGACGCTCACTTCAGTGTCTTCCTCAACAACTGAAGTTTCAGGCTTCTCTAATTCCTTCTCCGTTTGAGTTCTCACCGGCGTCTCGAGCTTTCCTTCTGTGATTTCTTCCTTTACCAACTTTTTCAATTTCTTTCGAGGAATTGTGGCGATGAGTTCTACTGTTTCTACAACAGATTCTTGAGGCTGATCCATATCTACTTCTAAAATTTTCAGCGGCTCGTGGCTTGATATTTCTTCAACAATTTCTTCCGGCAAAAGCTTTTTCTTCTTTGGAACTCTTTTCAAAGTAACCTGAGTTTCTTCAACTTCCGCTGTTTGTGGCTGTTCCGGTTCCTTACTTTCTTGTTTTTTCAATGAAACCTCAACTGTTTCCTCTGTGATGACTTGCTTCTTGGGTTTCTTAGGCTTTTTTATAACTTCATCTGTAATTTTTTCTTCTTCTTCTGCTTCTTCTTGAATAACTTCAGAAATTTCTGGTGTAAGCGGAGCATCTGGCATCTTTTTCTCGAGTAATTTTTGAACATTCTCATCTAGAATCGATTCCGTAATTTCCTCAGCTTTCGGTTTCTTCGATTTTTTCTTTTGCAGCTTAATATCAACACTTTCTTCTGTCTGCTCTGTTACAGTCGCTACCTGAGGCTTGTCAAGTTCTACTACTTTGGAAAGTTCCTCTTCATCTTTTGGAAGAGTTTCTTCGATTACCGTCTCCTTCTTAGGTTTCTTAGGTTTCTTCGATGGAAGCTTTACCTCCTCGACCACTGTCTCAATAACTGAAGTGAACGCTTCATCATTCAACTTTTCTTCTTCTACCTTTTGCTCACGGACATCAAGAATCTCCTCAATTATTTTTTCAGGTCGAATTTTCTTTGTCTTTTTAATTTTTGTCACAGTTACTTCATCATCCGCAGTTTCTTCGGTGAGTACTTCTAGCGGTTTTTCAACCTTTATCGGAGCTTGAAGAACTATGACGTCCTCTTGCTCTGCTCGTAGCAGGCCTTCTGTAACGCTCACTACGGCTGTATCCCACTCACTTGCAGCTGGAAGTAATTCAGTCACAACTTCGGTTATTTCCACCAGATCATTTTCAGTTTTCTTTTTTGGCAAATCTCTCTTGCGTTCTGGCTTTTCGGGCTTCGTTTCCCCGATCTGAGATTTAACTTCAGAGACTTGAGGAACATTCAAGTCTTCTCCTTCTCTGATTTGAGGCTTTAGCTTTTCGTGTGGGAATATATCCATGTCCTCCACTTCCTCACGAATATCTGTCTCTTGAACTTGGACTGATTGACGTTGATCTCTGGAAGTCTTTGCTTGGGCTTTTTCAACGACAAATTTCTTTTGTGTCAGTTCTTCCTCGGAAGTAGTCTCTGAGACAATTAGAGCTTCTTGGGGTCCGAGTGCACGCTTGGCTGAATCTTGCTTAGGTTTAGTAAGAATGACTTCCCCAGATGTCTCCGACTCTCGTACTTGGGATACTATGATAGATTCCTGCTCGGTGAACGACGGCTTGGCGGAATCAGGAGTCGGTTTCGTTTGCTGAATTTCCCCCGTGCTTTCATGAGTTTCAGTTTCTGAAATAGCAATATGTTCTTGAAGGAATGAGGAGGCTTTTGCCGTTTCTGTCCTAGGAAGAGGACGTTCAGTTTCGTCATAAGACTCTTGGACTGTTATAGTAGACACTGATACAGGCTTCTGAGCATCCAGTGATGTGGTGGCTGTTTCTGTTTTTAATAAAGCTGGGGATTCTAGAGTTGAATCTTGATCGACCAACACTTCTGTTATTGTCATGTGATCGCTCGGCTTTTGGCTAACTTTTGCTTTTTCTGGAACTGGAAGAACGCTTTCTCTAATAGTTCCTGCTTGATCGAAAGTGTCAACATGAGAAATTGAGACTGGCTTGCTCTCATCAAATATGGTGTGAGCGAAAGCTACGTCAGTTTTCGCGACATCCTTTTCTGAAACATTTTCAGATACAACCTGGTCTATGCGAGTAATGTGAGAAAAGGGCTCTAACACAATATTTACTGTCTCTTTTTCGGCTGATTTAACGGAAAGATTTCCAATTGTGCTCATAGACTGAATTTCAACAGTTTCTCTGTGCTTATGAGTTTCTAGCTGAACTTTTGCTATTGAATCAGTGGGCTTTTGGTCATGAACAGCGAATTCCTTTTCTATTATTTCAGTGTCTGACACGTTGGCCAAATGTCGAGGGACCAACACAGATTTGGCCTCGACTGTGTACTTCTCCGGCATGTCTGTAGAAGTCGGCTGTTCGTCTTCTCCAACGTTAACTTCAGTTATAAGTACAGAGCTCGATTCTTCTAATATTTTCCGAGCTTGTGTTGTAGATTTCTTGAAATCTGGTGTTTTTCCCTCGACCTCAGAGATGAGAGTGTCGCCTACGTTAGCAACACTCAGAGGTCGAATAACATGTTCGGAGCTCAGAGTTGCTGTCTGGGGAGTCTCAGTAAAAAGTTCACCTTCTTTCGTATTGAGGGGAACTTCGGAAATGGTCACGCACCTTGATTCTTGCAATGATACTCCAGCGCGGACTTCATCAGGAGAAATGATGGACTGTTGGCTTTCTTTCTCAGAAGTATCGGTCTCCGAGACTGTAGCAACTTGTCTTGGGGCTAAGACATCCTTGGCATCAAGTACTTCTTCTTTGGGACGAGTTTCTTCGTGAAGTCCTTCTCGCATTTCTGAAGTTGTTTCGCTAACCTGAAGTGGCTGAAGCTCGTTGATGAGAAGTCGTGCCTTGGTCGTGTCTAACATGGGGGATTCGAATGATTTTCCTGAATCCAGCACTTCAGATTGAGACACTTCGAGGACATTCTGTTCCTTAAAGGAAGCTGATGCAGTATGGGACTCTATTTTGTGCGGTAGCTCAGCTCTTTCTTTCTCCTCTGGGATACTCTCATGCACGGAGGGCACATTCATTGGCTGCAGGACAATTGCTGCTCGAACGTTCTGTTTATCCACCGGTGTTTCTGAAAATGTTTTCTCGCGCTCATTCTCTGCTTCTACTACATCCACCGAAAGAGCGACGCTCTCTTCGATCAAACTCTTAGCACTCACGGTGTGAGGAGTAAATTTGTCCAGGAGAGTTTCTTTCTCATGAGACACAATTTGAGATATTTTTACCGGCTCCTGCGAATCAATATTTGCGACTGCCTCACTTCGTGGCGCTTCCGCCTTCGTTTCCAGGACACCCGTTTCTTCGCTCGTCAGAGTGGTGGAGACGCCAGGCAACACCAATTGAGAGCCTTCGAGCATCGATTTCGCCAGCTGAGTCTGATGTGGAGTGTCTTTGAAGGCAATGTCTGCTTCTACGGTGTTTACCATGGACACAGACAAACTCTTCATTTCATCGATAAGAGTAGTTGCACTTTGCTCACTTTCCTTTGTAGTGATAAACTCCTTTTCTTTATCGTCAGTCATCGTCTGCGTTACTTGCAATACGTCTCGTTTATCGAGTAGAATCTTCGCCTTTTCTTCACTAGGCTTCCATTCTTCGCTTGAGCCCTCCTGCTCTGACGAGAACGTGACAGAAGACGCTGCAATGTGCTTAGGAGCCAGTACGGTCTCTTGAGATGCGACAGCCGTGGGCTGGCCTTTGTCGTCGAAATGACTCTCCATCTCTCGCACGGTTGTCTCGCTAGTTTCAGCAATAACTTGGCCGCTTAGCATCACTTTGGCAGTGTCAGTCGCGGGTGCTTTCATGTCAGTATCGACTCCACGTTCTGTGATGAATGTTTCTGAGACATTTGGCAGGAGTCGAGGTGATAATACCGTTGCTTCTGCAGGCTTCTGCTCATCTGGCATAAGATGCTCGAATTTCTGAGTTTCATCAATTGGAATTTGCTGAGTAACTTCCACAACCTCTTGTTGAGTCAATACAGGGACAGCACTCCCGACAGGGACATCGCTCACATGGTGCTGCTTTTCAAGCTCTGACGTGAACACTTGAGTGATACTAGGCAGATGACGAGGTCTTATTGTAGGCTCCTCCGATAACTGTTGAACATTTGGTGTCTCATAGTCAATCATTTTGCCTTCTTTTTCTGCGATGTCCACAAACTGATGATCAGGGACCCGTAGTGGAGTTACTACATGAGTAGCTTCTGCGGTTTCTTCTACGCCTAATGATTTTGATGAAAAATGTTTTTCTTTGTAATTACTCTGCACTTCTGTAACATCCAATGATTGAACCTCATCAACAGACATCTTCGCTTGTGATTGTTTGTGCTCATCAACAAGTAACTTTTGTTCTTTTTCAGTGCTCTGAGTCTCCGTTACGAGGGCGATACTTTGGGCCTCGAGAGCAACGGCCGCTGTGGTGGGGACGCCTCTGGCAGTTTCAATGGACCCTTCAGACTCGACGGTGGTGGTGTCCATCACGCTAGGAACGTGGAGTGGAGCGAGGACTGGAGCGCTCTTGGCAGTGTGCGACGCAGGTAAGTCGGCAAATTGTGCTTCTGTTTCCTTCGTTTCTGTTGTGACTTCTGTTACTGACAGGTGGTGCGTTTCGCTGATGCCACATATGGCCTTATCAGAGCGTTCAGCAGGATGTTCCAGTGTTTGTTCACGGTCAACAGTGACGGTCTGTTCAACTGACGTCGCATGCTGTTCATCCACTAGTAATCTTGCGGTTGCAGTGGCTTTTTCTTCGTCAAAGCAGACACCTTCGTGCTCGATGAGATCGGTCTGAAGAACGTTAGGCACTACCAGTGGCGCCAAAACTGAAACCTCTTTGCCGTGAGCTTCGTTTGGAGTGATGATTTTCTGGAGAGGAGCTTCTTTAACATGTGCTTCAACTTCAGAGACATTTAGAGGGTATACTTTATCGATATTTTCTTTAGCTTGCAAAGTCAAATCAGCAATGGTTTCAAAATCACTTGTGTTGCAGCTCACAGTCGGTTGCGTCGCCAGAACTGGCAAGTTAGTCACCAGTTGGGCGGAAGCGCGATCTTCACGCAATTTTGGAATGTGCATTCCTGCTTCCAGCTCGCTCGTTGCTTGCTCAGCCACATTTGCTAGTTTCATCGGTACAATGACTGGCTTACCCTTAATGATATGACGTTCAGGGAACTGATCTTCAGGTTGAATCCCTTCTTTTGAGTCAGTTACTGTCTCTGAAATGATGACACTTTGCATTTCTTCCACTGCGGGCAGAGCAGATTTCTTCTCAGCACTTTGCTCTTCGAAAGGTGTTTCTTTTTCGATCGTTAGTGCTTGACTCATTTGGATAGACTCTTGCCCCACGAAAGTAACATTAGCCTCAGACTCTTGAGTGTCAGCTGTTTTAACTTTGCCTTCACGTTCTTTCATTTCGGTTTCCTCCACGTGAGCAATATGAAGGGGCACAATGACTGGTTGTGAAACTGATTGATGTTGATCAGGTATGATGTTTTCTTGGTAATCACCTTCCTTATTGTCAGAAAATACTTCAGAAATTGTCAAACTTTGATTTTCAGAGAGAACAGTGTTTGCTTTCATCGCTTCATCAGGTTTGATGTGTAACGAAGATTCTTTCTCGTGAATCAGAGTTTCAGAAGTTCCAGCGACTTTTTGTTCATCAACAGTCAAGCGAGCGTGATGCTGCTCCAGTGATTCCGTATCGGCGAGTCCCTCCTGCTCGCCCATAACAATGCTTGAAATGTTAGCAGAAATGCGGGGGACCAACACCACTTTAGATTCTACGTTCAGGCTTTCTACGGGTTGTCTTTCTTCCAACGTACCTTCCTTAAGCTCGGACATTACTTCAGACACTGCAATAGATTGAGCTTCGTCGTGCGAAATCTCTGCTTTTGACTCCTTAATTTTTTCACTCATGAAATCGGTCTTAGATTCCAAAACATGACTCTGACTAACTTGAGCCACATTTTGGGCAGTTATTGACAGATTTGCCTGGCCAATGTTTACCAATTCATCTGCTTTGAGTCCTTCTTGTTCCGTTGTCTGTGTGTATTGGACGTGTGGAGCATGCAGAGGAACAATTACAGGAACAGCTTCCAAGTTCTTTGTACCGGGAAGAGGAAGGGCTTCAGAAACCAATTCTTTGTGTCCTGTCTCAACTTCGAAAACTGATACTGACTGAGACTCATCGATAACTTGTTTAGCCGATGAGCTCTCCAACACTGGTATCTTCATTTTGGCTTCCGTATCTTGCACGCATTGCTCAGAAACTTGTGCGACTTGTTGGCCCGACAGCGACATCGAAGCTGTCATTTCTTTAGTTTCAGTCAAGGTGAGGTGACCCACGTTATCAAGCGTGTTCACATCCGACAGAAGAGCGACTGGATGATTAGGTTCTTCGTCAACTTTCGCTGATGTACTGACCAGTTCCTTCTCTTTAAATGAATTTTCTTTCTCGTGCACATCAGCCATCAAAACCTGAACAGAATCCATAGAAACAATATTTTGGGTCGATTCACAAGGGGTCGCTTTTGCTTCTTTTCTATCTGGCACATCTATGTCAGTGAGTACTTCGCTAACAATTACTGGTTCAGATGCTGGCAACCGGGACTCTTTAGCTGAAATACCAACAGGTTTCAGCTCCTCATGTTCACTTTCTTTATCTTGGGCAATTGTTTCCTGCATGGTCGCAGCGCGATAGGGTATCAGATCCGATGAAGCAAGCTCTTCTTGAGGTTTTATCGGAGTAAACTTTCCTTCTTTGACATTTGTTGAAATTTCAGAAACGTCAATGGGCACAAGAGCCCCGGTGAGAGTTGGTGTTATGAGAGCTGAAAGTGGTTTCGTTTCTTGTACGGTACCTTCCTTTTCACTCGTAAGCGTTGAGTAAATTTCAATGGCTTTCTTCGGGATAATATTAGAAATAGCTTGCCCCATTACTGTAATAGCACTGTGGAACACACCTAATGAAGATTGGGGTCGGTTTTCGGTCACTTCTAAAGGAGCTTGTCCTATCTGAAGTTCTGCAGACGCGACGTCAGTAAAAGGTTTTGAAGGAATATATTCTTTTTCAGCCTCTGCACAAGTAACGTCTGAGCCAATAGTTGCTTGCTGAGGCATGAAGTCAGCAGTGGCTGAAAACGATTCTGGTTGCACTTCACTAAACCTAGATGTAGAATCTTGCGCTACGGTTTCGCATACAACCACTGAATTCTCTCCTGGCACTAACTGGCTCTTAATAGTCAAAGATGGCGCCGGGGTCTCAGTTGTAATGCGCTCTTTCTCGTTAGCAGTAATTTCAGAAGTCATAGATGCAACAGACTGTACGAATGCAATACTGCCCTCTTCTGTTTTAGGCATCTTCAGATCCTGCAGTTCCCGAACAGGTGACTGCGACTTAGTTTCTTGAACTGACAGAGATTGTTCGGTGTCCATGGTGCGTTCTGCGGTATGTTTGTCAAGAATTTCAGCTTGTTGCAATTCTTCCTTTTCATTCAGGAGAACGCTCGAAGTAATTGCGGCTTTTTGCAGATCAGCAAGTTTCACAGTGGCTTTTTTATCATCAGGAACGGGCATTTCCTTCAAATCCTGCGATGTTTCGGAACTTTTTACCTCCGTTACGTTCAGGCTGTCGTAACCTCGACTTAGACCCAAAGTTGCCGTCTCCAACACCGTTTGGTCAATTTTCATGACTGATTCTTTGTCTTCGGCCGACGTCTCTTGAACCATAATGGCTGTGTTGCTTGGAAGCTCAGGGAAAATTTCTTCTTTTTGCACTTCCTTGGGTTTCGGAAGCTCACCCACTGACGATGTAACTGCTACTTCTTCGATAAGAAGGGGAGTATATTCTTCCATTGATGTGTTAGGGTAAGATTTCTTGAGGTTCTCCCTGTTATACAAACCTTCTAACTCCTGAATAATTACTTCATGAACATCAGCCGCCTTAAGCCCCTTAATGTCGATTTTAGCATTTTCAAGTTTCATTTTGATCTCTTTAAATTCTGGTGCGTTAATATTGAAGTATTCTTCAGAAACCTGCACAGACTGGAGGCCAAGGACGAGGTCTTGCCTGGCTTTGCATTCAACCTTGAGCAGCTCTTTGAGCAGCTGCTCCTTGTGGGATGTCGAGACCTCGGACACAGACACGTGTTTCTGCTCAACAAACTCAGTAGTCGCTTTTTCTTTCTCAACAGATTCTAGTCTGGCAAGTTCCCTCACGGGAGACTGTGCTTTTGTTTCTTTAATTTCAACTGCTGTTTCGTTCAGAGTAAAATCGCTCTGAAGAGTTACACCCGGGTTTTTCTTGGAAGAAAACTGTTCTTCCTTCATGTGAATGTTCTGCTCTTCCACTTCAACGGCTCTTTGAGGCACTAAACTCTCGTTGGCTACATCAGAAAATGGAGTTTTACTCATGAAATCGCCAGGTATTGCCAATTCTTGATAATCCTTGACAAGTAGAGCCTGTTGAATATAATTTATTTCTTGACATACATCACTCTTAACTTCTTCTTTAGAGATGATCCCTTCCTTTTCTTCACAGGATACGACATCAACTGTTACCGACTCATTGTTGATGATCGTAGGATTGGCAGTTGTAGTTGCGGGCTGCTTGCACACAAGAGTATCGATGGTTGATTCGGCTTCAGTTTCAGATACCGTGAGAGCTTGTTGTTGCTCTCTTTTGGTTTTTGCAGTTTCTGTTTTGAGGGCGTCTCTTTTGAATTCGTCAGTGCCCTCAAAAAGTTCAACTTCGGAGACACCCAAAGACACGAACCCTCCAACAGATTTTTCGGCAGTGGTAGATGGTAGAAGTTTTTCTCCTTCGACGAGTTTCGCTTCTTCTCGAATAATCGGATTTGCAACTTCGATGGCAAGGGACTCTTCGATTGCACCAGAAGCCATTGTTGATGTAAATTTCTTGGACTCGAATTCTTTTTCTGCAACTAAATCCTGAACTTCGGACACTAAAATACTTTCTTGAGCTTGAGCACTCGGAACCACTTTCTGAGACTTAGGTCTTATATCCTCTGGAAGTGCATCGGTACTTTCAGCAGACTGTAACTCGAGAACATTCAAGTGATCTGAAACCAGAGCAGTTTCCAGCACAGTGGCTGAATCTGCTTTCTGAGCTTCAATATGGACTCCTCCTTCTCTTTCTGATATTACCACTTCTCGCACCTC
>JACJUY010000236.1:17238-50005 GCA_014220935.1 Platorchestia sp. MABIK
AAAAAAATAATGTAATGTGGATCTTTTTCTTGCTGAGTTATTTTCAAACAAAATATTTAAAAAAAACCAAAATATCCATGTTTTTTTTGGCCTTGGTTTTTTTTTATAAAAAAAACATGTTTTTTTTTTAAAAAACAGCACGGTTTTTTTTGAGTCACATCTCTAATAATACATGAAAGAAGTTGTACAAATTCACGATGGTCTTTTTTGAAATGTTTAACTTGTTCATAGCCTCTTTTTGGCCTATGCATTCAGACCACAGATAAATAGCAAGAATCCATTTTGTAAACTGAGATAAGATTTTGTGAAGAATGAGTCCTTTCTCAAGGCAACGTCACACAATGACCAACCTGTAGTGCTATCACTGCTATGTTACCAAATTGATCAGGTAGCTTGACGGAATGATGAAGAGAGCTGTCACACGCGTCAGAATTCAGAATTATACCGGGTGGGCCAGAGGTAACTAATCCTTTTAATTTACTTGCTGAGTAAATTGGATACCAAAATAAATCATAAAAATGTTATTCTTTCAAATGAATCAAAGTTTTCCGTTTATTAGCAAATTAAAAGGGTCAGTTACTTCTTGCCCGCCCTGTACCTGTTTGCTGCATCAGGAAATATTAATAATCCCTAGATACAAGTATATAAGTATGCGTCAACCCAGTTCTCCGCCATTTTGGTTACCAAATGATAAGGATACCCGTTCCAAAAATGCACCGTAGCTCATGGCTGAAATCTAAAGGTTCCATAGCGCTAGACAAACCGAATGGTACCGCTGTGTAGATGGTTATGACAAAACGTTACCATTTGGTCTCCATGTGATGGCGACCTTATAGACACTTTCTGTTTGGACTTCAGACAACTTTTGTATTGGCATCTCCACACATATTTATCATTAACACTGCTGTGACTATTCCAATTCATTTCTTCATTGCAAGCATCACACTTCATAACACTTGCCAATAGATGCCTCTGCTTCATCGATTCAATGGCCGGCAGTGGATCTTCACCAAGTAGAGGAAGAATTTCTGTTTGAAATATTGCTTGGTTCATTTTATTGAAAAGACTGTGGTTTTTTGTATTATAGAAAAGAATTATTTTGATTTGATTGCAGTCAAGAGATGCAGAACACCATAGCATAAATACACTAAAAAATTCACTGATTTTCTTAAACTACACTTGGATTAACATTGGTGTCCGTAAAGTACACCTGGGGCCGAGTTTGCAAATTTGATATCCTTGAAGTATACTTGGTCCCTGTCATATGGTCAATTGCAGTTTTCCATTCCCTGCTTTGCCATATATGTAAGCCATTTCCTATTGTGACATTCAGGTTCACGAGCTCATTCTCATCACAGAAATCAATAAATTTTTGTCCGTTTGCATTCACAGGCTTACCAAGTATACCAACATGGCCATTCATGTCACCCATCACGATCAGAGGGCACCTGCAGAGCTCTCATACAATTTTTGTTACTATTTCATACTTTTTTACATTCTTTTTGTTAGTTAAAATCCCATCAGTTAGTCATATAACATGCAATCACAGCAACACTTTCTCTGGCATGCATTCTTTAACACTTAATTGCTAACAAATCTTCACTCTCAGGATCACTTACATCAGGAATTTCTTCTAAATTCTAATTTAGAGTATTCTTTATAATCAGACCAACTCCACTCATTTTTTTTTGCTAACTTATACACCCTTTTCCTATCATATTATTCTTATTCTCCTTACGCTCTATCATGCATCTGGGTCTCTACTACACTAACGCAATCCAACTTTCCAGTCTCAGAGTCCACTACAAGGTCATCTAACTTTTCTACATTCTATCCATACACATTTTTATATCCAAACCTCACAGCACTATTAGATCATTCAAGACATTCTTCATTTTTTCTCAGACAGATTTTCTTTCATCCTGTTCCACCTTCCATTACAATTTGAGTAGCCGATCCACTGGATGTATCTCTTGGAGAGTCTCATCTCCACTTCTTGTGTGAGGTAGACTCCATCTCTAAGAAAACATCCACCCTGGATCACGCTATCCATATCCAGGAAGCTGGAACCCAATTCATGCTTGCTCCACCTTTCAATCCTCATACTCATAATCCTTTCATGCACCTCCCTGTTCATCTCCTTTCATACCCCTTTCATGCTCCTCATCACAAGCAGGTCTTTGCAGGAGACTTGTCACAGCAACTCTTACATTCTTCTTCTTTTGTGCACTTTCAACCACTTTCACAATTGCATACACTGTGCATTCTTTCCCACATTTAAGCAACCGATTGCCACCTCCTTGCAATACAATCATACCTTCATCCTTGCCATCTATCATACTCTCAGTATACTTACAAATCTCTTCCACTCCCTTCTCTCTCATGCTTGTGCATCCACTACTATCACTCATCCTTACAAACCTATCCATATTCTTCACCATACTATCTCCACATATTCTTATCATAGGTCTCACTCTCCCTTCCATACTACTCTTTCTTTCAATTCTTCCACCCACTTTATTCTTTCCATTCACTTGCACTACGGGTGCACGCACCTCATCTGGCGTTTCAACAGGTCACTCATTCACTGTCTTTTCATTTATACTTCTTTCATCATGCTCATTCATCTCTCTACTTTCAGCTCTCACATTTGCACTGTCATTTGCCTCATCATTCACTGCATTTGTGTTCCTTACACCATTCTCATTCTTTCCATCTTTCAGCTCCCTTTATGCTCTAAAGCAGCCATCAGAACTGTCAACCTCTCAACCTCTTCTTTCAACTTTTCTCTCTCATCACTCAAGCATTTCCAGCATGCAAACTTACACTTCCTCAGCTCTCTCTTACTCATTTTTCTCAAACCCTTGCACGCATCCATATCCATCCAATATGAACAGGCCTCACACTGAATCAATTCCTTCCCATCTGCATCTCCTACCCTAACACTACTTTCCTCATTACATGCCATTCTCAACCACAAACTTCTGCCTCAGCACAGACTTACAGGCAAATACAGGACTACCAGTCAAAACACCCTAGTCAAAAGTTGCAGGTCACAATACAAACGCTCGGTCTCAGGCAGCACAAGAACTACTCGCACTAGCACTCCATTCGGTGTCACACACCATACTTGTGTGAATATACAAACTATACTAGTTTTTCAGCAACTTCACTTTAATCCCCCACAATTTTAGTTTAGAAGTTCAGTAGCACACGTGCACATACCAAGAAGTCACAGTAGCATGACTGCACTATACGTGCAACATCACAACAAACTTGAGTCATAACAATGGGTGAGGCTAGGTTAGGAAATGTTAGGTTAGTTGAATAAATTACCCTAAATAAACCTAAAATAATTTAACTTAACTTAGCCAAACCAAGACTGATATTTCTGCAAAAAAAAAGTGCGCATGTTCCAACAATGCGGCGACTGTGCGACCGACTATATAATGTTATTCCTACCTGAACGTTATTAATGCTATATCTCAAAAACGCATTACCGAGCAAAATGTCATTCATGTAAAACGACCTTAAATGTATCTGATCACTGATTTATGGGAACAAAATCTTAAAAATCATTGAACGCACTAAAGTAAATATGGACAACAAAAGTTAGCTGTCCATTTAGAAATGGGCAGTTTACTGTAGAAAGTAGGTTAGAGTAGACTAAATTATTTACTGTATGCTGGTTCAGAGAGTCACAGCAGAAACTGTAAAGGTTGCACAAGATTTTTAATGCGTATAGTTGAGATGTCAATGTGATATTGGGTATAGATAAAAGTAGAGGTATAGTTTTAAAGTTAAATGACTGATAAAGATAAACTAAGGATATTTGGGAAGTGCTAATAAAGTGCACAAGTATAATTTATTCGGTGGACATTAAGTGAAAAAGACCACATAAGTGCACAAGGTGAAAATAAGGCAGAGGCCCTGAAGGAGTATGGAAAGTTGAGCAGTGTAGCCAAATGTAGAGCAAACGAGCGTGAATGTGTTGAAGGAACGAAAAAATATTAAAGACCAGTGCAATGGATAGTGTGAATGCCCATAGCCTGGACTACAAAAGACCTTAAAAAGTTTGAAGTATTGTAAAATAGAATTGGATGTTAGACATTGAGTCTTCCATAATGAACAGCTGTGGATGTGGTTAGTTTTAGACCTAAAGTTGAGTTTGATTTTTGAGTAAATGATGGAGGCTGTCCTAAATTTTTAAGGTTGAATTAAGTAAACACAGAATAATTGATCTGTAGAGTAAAGTTGTGAGTGCAATCTGAGTGAAAGCTCTCAAGAAGAATATTTGCAAGAGTTATGCAAGAAAGACAAATACTTGAAATATTCATGTTGATATTAGCATAGTAGTAGATAGCTGGTTTTTTAAGCACAATGAATGGGAAAGATCTGAGTGTAGTGTAAGAAGAATTGGATGCAAGAAATTTAAAGGTGAAATGAATCAAAACAGCATGAGCAGAAATTCTACAGCAACCTGATATGTTTGCAGTTAGGTGTAAGATTTCAGGTGTGAACAGGCACACATAGACATGGAAAAAATGAGGTAATAGGTTATGTATTGAGGGTGAACATGGGATAGAAGACACAACTGAACATCTGGTTTTGGAGTATAGTTAGTTTGGGCATAAGTGAAAGTATCTTGTGAATGTGCTGTGTGAACAGTATAGATCAGCATCAGCGGTTCTTAACCTGTGGGGAACTCCCTTCTGGTGGGGAATGACTGAGCTGCCAGGTGGGGAATCTTGTTTCCACCCACAAAAATTGATAGTTTTTCAAAATCTAATACATTACATCCAAATGTTGACTTACTTTACAAATCACGATCCTTTATAGACTGTTTTAATTACAAAAACAACCATAATAAGGTATTGCATGTCGTGTTTGGGTAAAAGTGACAACACTGCTGGGTTAGGAGTGTCACAGTTAAGTAAAAAGAAGACGTTGTGGTGGGGAATTCTCCATTCCACACCTATACCGTGGAAAGGAATGGAAAGTTGGCTCACTAAAAATTGAGGAATTGGAGAAAAAAGGTTAAGAACCACTGGTATAGGTTAAATGAGTGCTGGATCAAATGTGCTAAATGTAATTTTGTTATAAGCTTTCTTGTGTTGTTGCATGAAAAATGCAACCTGACTCTTGTTGACAGTGTGAAGAATTTTTAGCATATATGTAAAACGGGTTGCTATGACTTATAACAGTCAGTTACCTAGAGAGGATCTGGTAATTTACAGTGTATAAAGTTTTTTTTTTCACAAGTTGGCTTTTCCAGTGATAGTTGATTTTTCATGCAACGGCATAGGATGATTCATGAATGGGTAAGTGCAACAATGTTCATGTAATGAATGATATGTTAGTGATGATGGTGTTCTTGATAAACTCGTATCATGGGTCATATGATATGCTGTTGTATTGAAGTTTTTCTTCTTGTTTGTTTGTTGTTTAATCTGCAAAATGTGTATTTCAGATGCCCTAAAAAATGCCATGTAATAATTTTTAACTTACCTGGAAGTAATATGCTATTTTTACTATCATCAATGAGTTTTGATTTCATTTCAGATTTGTGAAAATGACACAACAAAGAGCAGCTTTCAATTTGAATCATTGCTAGTGTTGTGAAACCTCTTGGTAAATATGAATGAGCTTCAGAACACAAGGTCCAGTGGGGACTGGAGAGAGATCATCTACTCACAGTTGTCTGCACGAGATGAGAAAGACTTGGGTGTTGTGTGTCAGTTGATTCTACAATGTAAGTGAAGGGTGGGTCAATAAGTTCCTAATTGTTCAAAGCCAGGTAGATATTGGTATTTTGTTATTTAAAACCATAACAGTGAAAAATCAAGGGTACTCTGGAGAAAAGCTCTCTAGGTAAAATTCCCTGAGGAAAAGAACCAAGATTTGTTGAATCCATGGCAGAATGTGAGAACTTTGCCATCTTTAATTTGTAGAAATGAAAATTTCTATTTATAAGACATGTTCTCTGTGATAAGTAAAACTTAATTTCTAATATTTTATTGTTTATATTTCTTATTTCTTTTTAAATATAAACTTAGTTCATGAATGTATGCATTAACAAATTTAGCTTCAGATGGATTCAGATTTTCAAATGTGGCATTTCAGATTAACCTTTAGGGCTATAAATAATGGCTTTAAAAATCAAGGAGATCATCTCCCATCTTGATGAGAAGCATTTATTGCTACTCAATGACTTGTAGAGTGTGGTAAGGAAATGTGTGGAAGGCTGTAACATGCAGTATCAAGTCTCATTACTGCATGAGAATTTCTATGCATCTGAGTATTGTAATAGCTCAGCTGTGATAGTGTTTAACTTTGAATGATATGTATATGTTTTCAAAGTTATTTTGGAAGTAATGAATTCATTGATATTTCTGTAATTTTGAAATTAATTGAGCTGCAGTTGAGACCATGTCTATGCGCTTGATGTAAATTTTTGTATTGCAATTGTTTCCTTGTTGAATTTTTGTCTTCTAGGTCTTTTTTACTGTTGGTTCATTTGCTCGTTTTAATCTCTGAGACTACCATTTTATCTAAATGTTTTATGCCATCTGTCTGAGGTTAATGATCTGAAGTGTTCTTAAATTTGACATTTTTATGTATGGTAAACTTGATATTTTTGCAGTAAATACATTAGTGGAGCGCTGTGAGAATTTGAGATTGGAGAATGCTCACCTCATGCTGCAACGCAGGGCTGACTGCTCTGTTGGTGCTACTGGAGGTGCTGCTGATAGCCACAGTGCCATCATTCAGGTTTGCTTCAACTCTTCTAATTTCTGTGAATGACAACTGAGCCCTATTGACCTATTCCTTTTTATAGATAAGCCCTTGGAACATTGTTTTTCTTTGAGAGTTTTTCATTTGTTTACAATCTTAATGTAATTAAATGACCTTCCTTTGTTCTAGGAATTGTCTAATTTTAATTTTGAGGTGATGAGATGTTTTCAGGTCAGCAGTGTAAGCCACCCTCTGGAGCTCAGCAAGGTACCACAAATAACCAAGGACAATACATGCTAACTGCTGGCTTGCCATTCATCAGGGTAGCTGCCTAGCACGTGGCCATGTGGCAACTGGTTGGCCTACTGTGTGCTGGCTCAATGTGGGCATTTGAGTGGGTTTATGAATACCAGCAGGGCTTGAAAACAACTTAAGTTCTGCACCTACCAAGAACAAAATAAAAGACAAATGGTAATTTGAGGCTCTACAGAGGTGTGTTCCATTGTCTGTTTAACTTGCTCACCACAAGATGCCTTCGAAATTTACTGCAAATAAATGGTAAGTCAGTAGTTAAAGTCACACTAATGCTCGGTTGGGAATGATTTTAATCAATGACAGCAATTGTCTCCACTCAAGATGAGAACCAGGCCTAAACTGAACTGAGCGATCAAATCAGCTTTTCTCCTGTGGAACAGAACATAGCACAGCTTGACTTTGAATGCAGCATGAGGGACAGTCAAATTTTAGTTGCTAGTGGCTTAGCTTTAGCTTGCTCACCCTGGCAGGAATTATGCAAGGTTTGGAGATGTGTGTGAAAAGTACAACTCTTTACAGCTGTGTATTATTCCAGCTCATTGTGGCTGGGAACTTGATTAGTTGAAGGTACAACTGTGATAATAACAAAGTATTTTCAGGTGATTTTCAAAATGTGATGGATAGATGCAGTTGAAAATAAATCCTAAAGTATTGCCTAAAATCAATCTCATCAAAATTTATCATACCTCAGTGTATGGCAAGCTTATGGTTTGAGTGCAGAATTCCAATAGCAAATAAAAAGTTTAGTGCAAAAACTAAAGAAGTCCACATTGTTTAAAATTTTTTTATGTGGTCAATTAAAAAAATTTTAAACAATGTGTACTTCTTTGGTTTTTGCCCTTAAATTTTTATTGAACTTGCGAACTAAGCAAAATTTAACTTCTTTTCCAAAAGCAAACCTGTGAAGCTCAGTAGATCATCAAAAATGTTCAGTGAATTACAAAAAATGAGATTTTTTTTGAAGGTACTAACTCCTGAAAAAAATTAGGTCAAGTTTAAAAAATAACAATTAATATGGGGAGTGAATTGATCAAGTTATCTAGGGTACAACATCCTGTTCAAGATGCATATAGCTGGGAAAACCTAACCCATTCATGATTGGTTTGAGGTGAAGGCACCTGGAAGCTTATAGGTTCTCTCAAACTTAGTTTTGGAGCAAGGGAGTTGCTACTGTGTTGAAGCCCCTGCATCATCTGTTGCAAGCCAGGGCTGATGAATATCCTCTCATAGACATGGTGCTGGATCTCCTCGTCATCTTCCTTGGTGGACAGTTGAATTGCTTGGGGGGTCTTGTACTATTCTGTTTTTTCCTGCCTACTGTTCTATGATTAGTATACATTTATAATATAATTGTCTTTCAATCATTTCTGATGTAGAAATTTGTATTGAAATAAAATGGTGTTCAATATTAGTTTTGCTGAAAAAGGTCCCTACTTTCTATTGCTCTTATGGGGTTTGCTTACTTATTCAGGAGTGTTCCTATTTTTTTTAGTTGTATTTTTCCAGCTGTTGAAGTTGCGAATCAAATCCATTCTGAGCATTCAAGAGTTTAGCAGGATAATTTATTCATAGTTTTACTCATTTCATGTGAACCTGTAAGCCAAGACATTGAATTTTCTCCATTGGATCTGCCAAAAATTATTGCTGTCACTGGTGAAGCAGATCTGGAGTGAGCATACCAGCACAGCCCTACTACGCTGCTATCTAACCTGGGGCACGTTTTGCAGAGCCTCGAGCAGAAAGTTTACCGGCTGCAGGAGGAACTGACGGGCCTCCACAGAGCAAAGAGCGAGAGTGCTGACAAGGTCTTTATTGCCAACAACATCATACAGGAGAAGGAACGTGAAATTTTAGAAAAAAATAACAAGTAAGTGAAATAGCAAGTTTTTAATGATCCTATTTTGCTCCTTTAAGGAAACTTAAATGAAGCGATTCAATTTAGTACAGTGATGCCTCTTGTTCCGAAATTTTCTGTGGATGAAAAATTCACGATCCAAAATGAGACTGGAAATTTTTTTGCCTCAGATTACGAAAAACCCCTCATGATACAAAACAAGATACAGTACGACATTCACCCGGCTGCTGAGAATGCTTTTCAAATTTGCACGCCGCCGAACTAAACTCGCCACCATCCTCCTGCTCTCTCATTGGTTAACTCCCTACTTTGATGCTGGTTATCACCGTAAGATCCTGCTCTCCTATTGGTCAGCATCTATCCTATTTTGGATCTACACATTGGAGTTCCTTGACCATTTCGTTCCGATAGTGCTATTAGTCAGATTGAATTTGTGATATTGATTTTGCTCTCGTGCTTTTAGTCATCGTGTGGCGTTATTTAACTTGCACGTTATTAGCCATGGGTCCCAAGAATGTTCCAGATGTTCAGGGAAAGAAGAAGAGCATGCTTTCTGTGGAGACAAAGCTGGAGACAATCAAGAAATGTGAGGCTGGCATGCAGTTAGTGTGATCAGGAAGGAATATGGCCAAAATCCGTCGATGATAGGCACCATCCTTTAGCCATTTGAAGGCGTGACTGTTTTTTCAAGCAAGAGGAGGCACGTCTGTGGTGAGATGGTGAGACTGCTTCTCCTTTGGAATGAGAACAAATAAATCGCTGGAGACAAGATCACCTAGACGATAGTCTGCCAGAAGGCCAATGCCATTTTCGGTGATTTTGTACATGCGACATCGCAGCAGGTACCTCCAAAGTTCATGGCTTCACGCGGGTGGTTTGAAAAATTTAAGAGGCGGTCAAGCATTCATTCGGCGGTGCGGCATGGGGAGGCTGCCAACTCGGACACAAAAGAGGCCGATGCCGTTGTGGAGATCTCTGACGAGCTGACCATCAAGGAAGGCTACAACCCCCAGCAGGTCTTCCACAGTGATGAAACCGGGCTTTTTTTTTCGAAGAAAATGCTTGTCGGACGTACATCACGGTGAAAGAAATGAAGCTACATAGGCACAAGTCTTTAAAGGAAAGACTTACCCTTGCACTCTCTAGGGTTTGTAGCGAATTAGGCAATTTACATGTGAAACTGGCCTCATAATAAGAAAAAGTCATGATTCGAAAGTCACTCTGGAACGAATTAATTTCGTATCTAGAGGTATTACTGTAACAAAAATTTCAATTCATTTAGAAGATCAATGTAGTTGATATAAATATCAGGTCTTTCCCATCAGTTTTGTTGGAATTTTGAATAAATAAAACAAGTGTTACATTTAATTAAAGATTCAATTGTCAATGTACTTTCTCTGATTATTTATGACTTCTATCTATTAACGAGCATTTTAATACCATTAATGTAAAATTCTTTTGGTTTTGATTCAAAGAACTCACAAATGTTGGTTTCAACCTCTTCCTGCATTCCAAAAGCTGTTTCTTGTAAATGATTTTGTAAGCTGCAAAACAAATGGTAGTCTGAAGGAGCTGCCAAGTTTCCTTTCTTGAACTCAGAAAGCATTATGGGCCTCAAACGTTTCTTGGGTACTTCCATGTTAGCAGGATTTTAATCAAGCAAGTTTTAATTTTATTATTGTGTAAAATAAAATTTGAGAAGTATAAATGCATCTAAGCATAAAAATAATGTTCAGTTCCATTATATGTTATAAAATTCAGGCAGAACTTACGGGATGACTGATTGATAATCCTCGGAATGTATCCAGTTAATAAGGATTTCTGGTTTTCAGAGCTCATTTTTATGGGATTTAACACTCCGTTCTCCGTATTTTTATTAATGTTAATTTCAGAAATATTTGAAATGCGCATGAATGCCTTCATAGTGGAGCGCTTACTCCAACTTGCTTTATACATGGTGCCTTCTTGTAACTTCTACTAAATTCTAACCATTAATTTCATTAAGTAACTATTTTTCCCATCATGCTGTGCACAAATGTTACTTAGGTCGTGCTTTATTGTTTTATTGCGCATCAAATAAACACTTGTGAACTCTTGTGTTGCCAGTAAGTATTGTACGTGCTGGTGGGTTGAGGTGAATTTTGTCATGAAGTACTGACTACAATTGAGTAGCTACAGCCATGGCCAGCTTAGGGCATCTTCATTTATTTGAATCTTGTATTGCATTTGATGTTTCAATTTACATCATACATTGGATCACCTGTCCATCAAGGAGATGTAATTCTCATAGGCGTTTAAAAATATATGCAGTCTTAGTATTTTCACTCCTCAGGGTGATTCAGCTATTATATCTTTTGGATCCCTCCGGGGGATACAACAATTGTATTTATGGGAATTAGCACTCCCAGGGGGACTATGTGAGGGCCCAAGCTAAGTGTTAGGTAGGCTTCTTTTTTGTTGAAATATAATAGGTTTTGTTTTGTTACGGACCATCTTTTTTCGGTTCACTGCTGTCCTGTTTTTCAGCTCCTACTACTTTCTTCTTCTTCAACTTTATCTTGTTTCATGAAGTTCTTTCTTAGCTTACTGTTTCTGTGCACCTTGTGCATAGATTCCACGTTCCCTCAACTCCATACTAAATGGTGCCTTCCTCCTTCCTCTCTTAGAACATCTTTGTCGTGGTTAAGGGAGGCTAAAACTTTCTTATATTATAATAATATATCTTTTGGAATTACCGCTCCCATGAGGGAATGTGAGGTCATGAGCTTGAAGATTAGTTGCCATTCTTTTTGTTGATGAAGAATAAGTTTTTATCAGGTTGATGACTATCTTTTTTATTGGTTTGCTGCTGTCCCTGTTTCCCAGTACTTATATATTTCAGTTTTTTATTTTGTTTTATAAACTTCATCCTTAACTTGATGTTTCTAGTTGCAGGGATTGTTCTGTGGTAACACAAATTGTGCACGAATTCCACATTCCCTCAACTCCATACTAAATAGTGCCTTTTTCCCCCTCTCTTTGAAATACCCTTGTTGTGAATAGTTTGGCTTGTAATAACTTATAATTTAATATAATATTCTATTTTTACAACTTGGAACTAAATCAATGTATTAAAAATAACTTTGATGAAATTGTACTCAAAATTTGATTTTGCTCTAGCTTTATGTGCAAAGCTATGGCTGTATTACACCGAGATAAGGTTGACCCTTTTCCTTCGTTTTTCAGAATCACTGACCTCGAGTCAGAAGTTATGCTGTTGAAAGAAAGCTTCATGCAACAAAAAGAAGAAATAGAGAATTTAACAGCCCACAATAATTTAGTGCGGGACGAGTACAACACCCTGAACATGACTTACGAGTCTCTCAACTCACAGTTCGTCAAGCTGAAGGTTAGTTACTGGGATGATAGGCCCGGGTGTGGGGGGTGTCGGCTGAACTGCTAAACACAGTGCAGCTCCTTGATATTGGGCTTCACGTTGGACTTATGGTGTCACCCAGTCTTGTGACAGAGCCAAATGCTCCTGTGAGACCTGAATACAGCATAGTGACTGGATGTCTGGTGGAACCAACTACAGTTGTGGCAAAGAGTGTATGATCACCGTAGAAAAAGACGTACATTTTGTCAATTTTTAGTTTCCTACTGGAACAATTGTAATATAGTAAGCAACATGTGCCAACTTGCGTTCTACTCATCTGCAGCCAAGGAGTTGGAAAAACTGCCTCATGGTGCAGCGTGCTCCCATTGAGAGTGATCTAGTTGCCAATTCTTGGTAGTTTTTGTAGAACTCTCAATTTTGGTCTGTGGCTACTGAAAGTGCTCTGTTCTCAAAATATTCATAATGGATACTAAAAAACAAATCCGGAATAATAGAAAACTTTCTAGACGTGTCCGAGTGCATGATTCGAAATCGACTTAAGGAAAAACCTGGGGTGCTGGAAAACCTTTTGTAAATGAGAAGACACGGAAAAAATTCTCTTTTTGAAAAAATTATTTATCAGGCTGCAGGGGATTGGGCTAAAGTTCTCTTGAGTGATGAGTCAATATTTTTGATATTCAGAAGCTGCCCAAAACGGGTGCTGTTCCCAATTAGCTCCAATAGGGTGGACCCAGAGTACACTGTCAATCTTTAAAACGTCCACCAAGCTTCTTGGTGTAGGTTGTTTTAGTTTATTGGTTGTAGTAGTATTTTTACCTCGCAACACTACGACGAATATTGCACAATATTCAGTCATGATAAGAACAAAATCCCCTTGTCCATGACTCATCAGATAATTATATTTATGCAAGATGTTGCACCATGTCACAGTGTCAAAATTGTCAGGATAGTATTCGAAGACAAAAAATTTTTTTTTTGAGTTTTGAAATTTCCCGCTAACAGCTCAGAGCTCTGTCCAATCGAGAAGTTGGGGTTAATAATGAAAAAAAAAGGTCAATGTTATGATACAGGTTCCCTCATAAAACTCCAAGAAGCTATCGTAATCGTTCGGTGCAACGTAGTTTCAATTGAAACTACGTTGCACCAAACGATTACGATAGGTGCAACGTAGTTTCAATTGAAACATGCCAAAAATTAATTTTATCAATGCCAAATCGTCTCAAACAAGTCTTGAAGAATAAAGGACAATTAAAAAAATATTTGTAGATGCTAGGTCTCAATGTAGGTAAATATTAATGTAAATCTCCGTGGCGATCGTAAACTTTTGCCACCACTGTAATCCCGTGTGATGTCTAAACCAATGTAGTGATGATATCTGGTGGACAAATTACTCCTGTGAGGAATCTGGGTACTATGTAGTGATGGGATGTCTGGTGGAGCCAATTACTCCTGTGAGGAATCTGGCTACTATGTAGTGATGGGATGTCTGGTGGAGCCAATTACTCCTTTGTGGCATCTGGGTACTATGTAGAGACGGGATGTCTGGTGGAGCCAATTACTCCTGTGAGGAATCTGGGTACTATGTAGTGATGGGATGTCTGGTGGAGCCAATTACTCCTGTGAGGAATCTGGGTACTATGTAGTGATGGGATGTCTGGTGGAGCCAATTACTCCTTTGTGGCATCTGGGTACTATGTAGAGACGGGATGTCTGGTGGAGCCAATTACTCCTGTGTGGCATCTGGATACTATGTAGTGATGGGATGTCTGGTGGAGCCAATTACTCCTGTGTGGCATCTGAAGTGTGTTGTGACGGGAAGTCTAGTTGAACGAATTACTCATATGTCAGTGTTGGTCACTGTGTTGGAAACCATTTACTCGAGCAGGTGTTGAGTAATACTTAAGTAGTCTAGGTTCAAATGTAGTTCATTGATTAACAGTTATAAATCTGGATTTGGCGGCAATTCAATCCTCTTTTCGAATATGCTGTCTGTACTCTTACTTTTGGGAATAAAATTACAAAAAATTTTATTTCCTTTGTTGGTATTTTTTCAATGCTCTGTCTTATCTTACTATGCTACACCATACTAGGCTTAAAATTTAAAGGTGGTAAAAATAGATATGAATTTGCTTTAGTTGATGTTTTACTGCATGTGGTATTGTGAAATTTAATATAGCTGTTTACTTTCTTCTTGAATTGACTGATTATGTGATTTTTTAGTTCATTATGTTAGACTTACGCGTATCATTCGGAATTCGTTTTATTTGTACCCTTGAAGAAGATAAAGCTGTTGTATTTGTGAGAATTAGCGCTCCTAGGGGGAAGACATGAAGTCCCGAGCTGAAGGTTAGGTGCGCCTTCCTTTTGTTGATGTCGCAAGACGTTTGGTCCCTCGTTAATTTGCATTAACAAGGGAATCTTGGAAATGAGGAATAGCGCTCCTCTAAAAGAACATGAATAATGATGCAATGAAAATGAAATAAAAACACAGTATGAACGCACTACAAAGCACGTGCGAAAATCAAATTATTACGGTTACTCACCAAGTGTGATGACTACCGACTTAGATCCCTGCTAATGTGGTTCATATCCGGCCTCCTCGATCCAACGCATGTTTTCTAATCAGCTAGGTAAATATATGCTTCTCAAACATTCACAATTTGAATTCCAGACAATTACACCCTAATACAAGATCGTGAATTGGAGAATGTCCAATATAATTTTGGGGAGGAACAAAGTTGTTTCACTATTGTAAAGGTACTAATGGACGTACTAAAAAAAATTGACGCACAGCTAATGAACTACCAACAACTGATGCTAGTACGCTTAATAAATAAGACACCAAAAATTTAATCTCGATTGACACAAGCGATTGCTGCTAATAATTGAACGCTAACAATTGATGTTAATAATTGAGTAGTCAATTTCACCCTAACAGTAATGATCAAATTTTGATAGGGAATATCATTACTGCTTCTACACGTGTTACAATGCGCATTTATTCAAACGTCACACACGGAGACCAGGCATACCCCGTTTCACTCTCGACACCCCGTCTCAATATCTAGACTTCACGTCATAACACTCGTACTGTTCTTCGTATTAGGCGTGAGTTAATATTTCTATTGCGGTAGCCATCTGCTCCAGACCAAACTTTTTCTTTTTGCGATATTTTCTTTTTGCGAAATATTGTATTTTTCATTTTGCGATATATTGTTTGTAGGCCGCTAGCTCTGAGCGTGAAACCAAACAACATCTGCTGCGTGGGTGCCAATTACCCGCCACCACATGTAGGTCTGCTCACTTCGTCAACCACAGGCATTTGTTACTGTCGTCTAGGTGACCCTTCGCCTACTCAAGCTATGCATAACACACATTATACAACACACTCTCAGTACGTAAGCACAATACACATGTAAGCTAAGCAGAAACACAAATCTCCGGCACACAAGAATACATTATAACAACACACAGACCGACACAAAAGCACATGCATTGCACTTACACTATACAGTCCTGACATAAATACCGACTTAAAAGAATGTTACATTGCATTGTTTTTCTATATCTAATTAATTTATTATATTTTTTATTAATGTTACGGAACATCTTTTTCGTTTGACTGCTGTCGGTTTTCGGCTCCTATTAATTTCGTCCTCAACTTTTATCTGATTTCATAGACTTTTTCAATTTTGCCATTTTCATGCACAGGGTGTAGTAGCTCACCTTGTCTATTGATTCCCCGCCATGCTTTATGGCGCCTCCTTCCGTTGGGAACACCTTGTTGTGGTTAGGGAGGCTTAGACTACCTAACAGTCTGATCTGTTCCTATTGCCACAATTGTACTATCACTCGGAGCAGTAGGACGATGTTTGGACATGTGTACACCCTGGTCTCATAGCGTGTTGCACCTGCAGGAAGAAAACTGTAACCTGGTCCAGCGGTGGGTGGAGTACAAGTCTAAGGATGCAGAGAGGCTCAATAAAGAAAATGAACTCCTCCTGAAGTAAGCTTGACAATTTCTCTTAAAATTGAACTATGGCTGATCACATTGTCTCCGCTTTATTATCTCGTCCTCAATAAACTTTTTGTGTTAAAACTGTATGAGAGCTGATTTACACATGATATTTGCCTTTCTCCTGCCTGTGTAAGACTTCCTGATGTAGCGCTGTTCAAGCTCTGATTTAGGTGTCGTCAGCATGATGTATTTTGATGAAAAGATCATAAATTTTCACGTAATCTTGTTTTTTTTCATGCTGAGTTGCAGATTTTTGAATTAATATAGTTTTCACGGCGCTTGGCGAATTTCTCATGGACAAATTTGTGAATGGCAACTATTCTAGATACAAAAGGGTAAATTTTTTGCATTGAGATTACAATAGAAAAATAGCGTAACAGGACGCAATGGTGTTATAAATTTCTGGTTGTATTTGGTAACAGTGGAAAGTTGAATTTTCTGAGGAATAACTTAATTGTAGAAGTCTGTGGCCCTTGTGGAACTGATCCTGCAGCGTTTTGGAAAACTCATTTCCCAAAAACCATTCGTGTAAACCCATTTGGAAACGTTATGTAGACATAACCATTGCAACATTAACTCTGAACATCTTCACAATATCTTTAATCACTTTATTGTAATGAAGTAATGTATTCAGTTAATCTACGAACTGGAAGAAAACAAGCATCTCCCATTCTTGCATTGGCATCATACTGAGAAGATAATTAACTTGTGCTCTGGGCATATCAGTTTTCCTGAAGCCCACGTATAACAAAAAACCATCCTAATTTTTCTTAAAATCACCATGTAATCTAAAGGTGAAGTGCTGTTGCTGCTGTTGTAAACAGTGTCAAGATTCAGTACAATCCAGAAAAAAATTTGACAGAAAACTAGCAATGGTTACGGAATTCCTAGAGTTCAATGGATATCAATAGCATATAATTTGAAAGCAAAAAAATGCTAGAATTTCTCAGTTATAATCCCCGGAAACTAAATTTCAAAATTTTATTCACAAGCATGCACTACAGAGCCCCGAGCTAAATGTCTAATATGCCTTTATTTTGGTGAAATAGAATATGTTTTTGTTTTGCTGTGACCATATTTTTTTGATTGACTGCTGTCCTGTTTTTAGCACTTGCTACTTTCTTCAACTTTTATTTTGTTTCATAAACTTTTTTTCTCTACTTCCTGTTTTTATGCACCTTGTGCATATATTTCGTGTTCCCTTAAGTCTATACTAAATGATGCCAATGCTCGACATAAAAGGGAAATTAGAAAGAATGAATAAAATTTTATTACTATATTCAATATCATTAGCTGCCAATTCCTGCAACCCACTAATAAATAGCCTCTGCTAAAGTAAAGGCAGGAAAACAAAGATGTTTACGGAGTCATTTATGAAATTTTCATTGGAAAAACTGGTCTAAACTTAGGAATTTGAAAATTTGAGCATTTGACATGCATAAATAAGACATTCAATTCTTTAGTGAGATGAATGAGACCTTAAATGTGTTTGATTCTCAGTTCCCCTACTTGATCGTTCGTGAGAATAAAGTGTGACAGTGGGAACGATTTACGAGCCAGCATACCGTGGCTGGGCGTGATGCATTGTTTCCCAGTTCTAACGAATTAAATGACGTTATATACCAGCATCAAATGGAACGTTACCTCCAATTGCAACTATGCTGCCTCGCAGCGATAACAGGAATGATTTCCACCCTGTACATGGGGACGATGGATTAGGGATCGTCATATGCACGATGAAACTCCTCAGTAACGTCTTCGGTGGTAAAAACTTTTTATTTAATAATGTAATCGGTACCTGAAATGAATTGGAGAGACTTTAAATATTTTTGCAGCTTCTGGGGAATAATGAAGGAAGGTAATTTTTAGTATTAAATTATTGCAGAGTACATAATTGAGCTTTCAATTGTTACTAAATACTACCAGAAATGTATTGGCCTATTGTGAGCTGTCTAATTTATAGGTGTCCTGCCATGTCCTTTTTTCATTGTAACTTTTCCGTAGAGAAATTTACCTCCTTGTATTAAAGATGTGCTTTGGAGATCGTTTGTTTTGCGCCCTTAGCGAACGATTTTCTCGCTGAAAATCGAAAGCTTGTTCTGAAAAATAAATTTCAAGTGACAAATTGTACGTTGTTAAATAAAAATGGAACCTGAATGTCTAACCTTCGACTGACTTTGCTCAATATTGAGTATTGTAGCTATGATACTTCTCTAATTGGCCATTTGTGTTTTAAAAATTAAGCAAATGCTGAGCATCATCTTTTTTATCTATTTGGCTAGAGAAACTTTTTTCTTGTTGATTAGGTTTGGTTTTTACAATTGAAAATGCATGAATTATACATTTATTTGCGCTAATATTTAATTTTTCAATAGTGAACTCTTATATACACTTATTCGCGCTAATATTCATTATTTCATTGGTGAACTCTTATGTGGTGATATATGAAGTTAAGACCCTGAAATCTTCAACTTTCCCTGAAAAGTTGCCTTAATAAATTGCATTTTTTGTTTAATTTCTTCTGTAATTCCTTCTTTGAAATTTACTGCCGCGTGACAGGTACTTCCTTGTTCTGATGTCGGAAACCACCTGATGCTAGTGTCAGTCGAATGACGGTGGTTGCAGCGAGGGTGTATGAGTCTAAAAATGCCGGCATAACGGGGTTAAGAAAAGAAAACATTTCCTTCTGTAATGAAGTACAAATATCTTTAGGATGAAGGGCTTCTCTTAGTTGAAGAAAAATTAAGTGCGCAGTCAAGAACTCAAAAAACGTGCGTTGCAATTATCCATATAATGGCGTCCCAGAGCCCGGCAGCAGTCAGTGGCGGAGTCGATCCGGGAGGCGACGGAGGACTTCGGTGCAGTGGTGATCCCGTGCGAGGGAGAGGTGCGGGAGGTTGCTGCGGGCACCCTCGCCTGCCCCTACAGTGTGCTGCCCACCGCATGCTTCTTTACCAAGGTAAGTGCTAGCTTTCACTCTTTAGATCTTAGTTACTTCAGCTTCCTACTTGCTTCTCTTCTTTGCATCACTTCTTTATGTGTTTGTTAGGATCTCTCCTTGTAAGAAGAGTTCTTAGACGCTTCTTTTTTGTAAGGGGGATATTTTAGTGTCATTGGTGGTCAGTTGAAAATTTGGTCCTAACATAGAAGAAAATAATCTCAGAGGAAACCTTGCGAATGTCCCGTCAAACTGAGTGTGCACTTATTTTCCAAATTCTTAAAGTCTTTCAGAGAGTCTAAGATATGGCTCCTCGACAGAAAAACTAGATTTCTATGCTCGTTTTATCAATAATTATTGTTCAATTCGACATGTGTGAAATATGAGAGAATATGGACATTTTTTGACTTATGTTTCCGCATATACAGTAGAACCTCGGTTAGTGAACGCCTGGGTTAGTGAACGATTCGGTTCGTGACAAAAAAATTTTACTGAAAATTTGCACTGGTTAGTGAAGAAAATTTCGGATTGTGGACAGCTGACGTCACCCTCACGCGTTTCTGCATCTCGAACCAAGCATCATTCGAGCTCGAAACAGTTGCGTTCGGTCAGTTATTTAGATTCCTCCTGCAAGCTGTAATTCCACCGCCATCCATTCCTCCATCCACTCATGCCTTCACATTGCAGTCAAAAAAGTAAGTTTTATAATGTTTATTTGAATGTTTTCTTATGTTCAAATGCGTTCGTTAATGTTTTTATGTTTATTTAAAGCTTCATGTAAAGTATCATAACTGTTCTCATTAAAAAACATAAATAACCTGTAACTTTTATAGGTATAGTGAAGTCAACAGGGACTGGGAACTATTATTTCTATTTCCTTTATTTCTTCCGGGGAAAATTATTTCGAATGGTGAACATTTCGGATTGGAGCCAGCTTTCCGGAACGGATTGTGTTCACTAACCGAGGTTCCACTGTAGTAGTGTACAAACATTCAAACGTGCACAAAAAGTTCTAGTGTTAGTTTTTCTACCTGGAAAGGACATATACTGTCAGAAGTCCAGTTATGGTTTGTAATTCTTCTAGACTGAATGTATTAACTAGATCTGTGAGTTTTGAAGAAAGAGCATTTTTGTAAGAAGGGACCGCTGGGCCAGGATTTATCAGTCGGTAAAATGACTCGTCAGGGGCCAAATGATCTTTACAATTACGAGTCGTCGTGGCAAACAACTGACTGCTTGAGATGTTTCAAAGCGACTTGTTCGCGCTAATCAAATTTTTTTCAATAACAGTTCTTTGTAAAATTTTTGCATAATTTTATAACACATCATAGTTCACTTGAGTTAAGGCTGATAGCAAAAATATGGAATGAATACTTCAGTTGAGGTCTGCAGTGCTTCTGAGTGTATTGTTTTTAGCATGAATGAAATTATCAAAATACTGTCAACTGCACTAATAATAATCCTTAGGATTGGTTTGATTCGTACAATAGCGATATAAATTAGAGTGATTCGACAGTGGTAAATTTGATTATTCCATTAAATGTTTAATTCATTGTGTCAGATTATACCTCTCATGTTCTAAGGAACTGTTTTTTCAATGAAACTTCTTAGAATAATGTTGAGTTCTTCATAAATTCTTTCTCTGTTACGCAATGGACGAGTGTTACTTGGTGGAAGATAAGGCTCCTGGTTCAAAACCTCACAAGACGCTAATACTGATCAGAAAAAGTAATTCTTCTGGTTGTAGTAGTTGCTGGGCTCGTACATTCTGTCCTCTGTTGGCTCACAACTGAAAAAAGTTTATTTTTTAACATGATTCTGAAATGGTGCAATCAGTGAAGGAGTTCTCTTCACTTTGAAGAATGTATAAAACCGTGTTAGAGCGGAGAGAATAATTTCCTAAGTTTAATTTGTGCTATTTTTTGTAAATATTTTATGAAGTTGCTTTTTTTTATCGATCTTTTCGCAACAAAGTGCTTCATTTCCGCCAGTCTCAGGATATCATTTCCCAATAATGATTATCTTGCAGCATCTCATGGTTTGTCGGTCATATTATCAATTATTCTGCCAGTAACCTCCAGTAACTACCAATCCTAAAGACTTCAATTCTAGGGCGGATGTTTACTTGGAAATTCCCTTGAAAATAATTTTTTCTTTCACTGATCGAACAATTATTGCCAAACACTATTTCTTCACCTTTATTAAGAGTTAGTTAGAGCCTTTCAGATTTTATGTTGTTGCTCGAGCTATTGGTGTAACCTAAAACCTTCTGGCATTTGATCTTCTCATTCCCGCGCTCCCTTCAACATCTAAGCGCTGGCAACGTTCCTTATGTGATGCGATATTCTTAGTAAAATCAGGGGATTATGTGAGGTCCCAAGCTAAAGGTTAGGTGGACCTTCTTTTTGTTGAAATAGAATAGGGTTTTTGTTTTGTTACGGACCATCTTTTTTCGGTTCTCTGCTGTCCTGTTAAAGGGAGGCAGAAACTTTCTTATAATCAATCAATCTAAGTAAAATATATGTGCGGCTCAATGCAATGGAAAATAAAAGAAACGACCGCGCCTCTTGAACGCTGAAGTCTAAAAACACTGTCACCTGAGCGGAGTTCCTGCCTTTAGGATGCACTGAGTTGGTACTATAGCCCTGAAGTGTACCTCGTTATCTTTTAACCTCAAACAAGCGTTCTTGTAAAAATAAAAAATGAGTCTATGCTGCTTTTCTAATTGAATGCATAATAAAGTGTGGTAAATCTCGAGATGTGCCTTGTAATCCTTTGAAAGCTGAGGTTTATAACCAGATCGTTTGAAAGCGCGGCCTCCATCTGAAGGCGGCAATGAATTGCTACTGCTTACGAAGCGATAAAATTCATGTGTTCGGCATGAGGCGTGCGTGACGCTCGCTGCGCTAGCAAATGATACTCTCTCTACCGCTACTTCTGGCATTTGATGTACGTCATTTTCAAGATAGTTATAATTATGGCAAAAATGAGGTCAGCGTACGATGAACGTCGATTATTTTCATCCATAGAGCATGGCACGAATGTTTGATTTTTCAACCCTAGAAGTGGATGTTAGATTGTGTTGTAGGAAACACCAGGGTAGGCAGAGTTATGCTTGTGTGTGCTATTGATTTTCTCGAATTTATGGTTAATTCTTCAAGATATGCAATGCTGTGTATTGTACAGGAAGTACACGACTCGGACGTACACACGCTGTGTGTGAGCAACAACGGACGCCTGCTGGCGACTGGGGGCGAAGACAGGAGCCTCAAGCTCTGGAACATGAGAAGAGGTGCGGTGCGCGCTGCCTCTCTGCCTCCTTGTGCTGCTTGTTGCTCTTCTCTTTGTGGGGGATGCTCTTTTCCAGTTTGGGATTTGTGAAGCGCTGTTTCGCATACTTTTACTCTTACTATTTACAATATTTCAGCACGTTAACTACCCAATCAACATTATTTGTTGACAAGCAGTTTTCAATGAGGCCGCGTCAACAATACGAGTGCATGTTTACCGCTATTTGTTTATTTCTGAAGTCAGCAACTGTCCTTGCATACTCCTTATGTTTTTCCCTGGCGCTAAATAACACTGATGCTTGGGGGAATTTAATTTTTTTTAACGTAGCTTCTTGTATAGATGTAGGAAAATAATACAAAAAAGGAAGGTAAATTTTATTTTAATCATTTCAGTTCATACAACAAAATTAGTTCAGGGGCTGAAAAGTAAAACAAATGTTTGAAAGCATTGTATATACTAAACTAAGAAATGAGAAAATAAATTACTGGGTAAGAAATGCACTGCAAATCACGAAATTAATAATTATTTCAAAACAACACCTGCAAAAAGTGCACCCGTAACAAAACTAATCAACATCCTTGAATAATATAGCAATAAAGATTGAATAACAACGTGTTTACTGGCGTTACATCTGGCGGCAGTCCATGCCCTCCGTTCTATTCTGTCATTTTGGGAAGGTCACTGCTACATTTCCTATATTTTCGTTTTGATTCATTCTTTTTAGAATAATTCTTGTCTTGCCTCTTCAATAGCCAATCTGATCATTTGCCTGGGAATTTCGTCCACTGCCTCTACTAAGGTAAATCTGGTCGATAATCTAGATCACTGACAAAATAACTCGTGAAAGGAATCCGATGTATCTGATGTCAATGACTTATCTATCATTTGGCATTTGCTGAATCTGTTAAGGATTCACACGTTTTTACTCGAACTCTTGGATTTTATATTAAATTTTTATTTTTATATTTATAGTATTTGGGATTCATTATATTAAATTTAAAATGAAGCCAATAAAATGAAAACAATAAAATCTGCATAGTGCCTTTCTTACAGGATGTGCATTCATATGCGACTTTAAATTGAAAAGAAACACAAGACTGGTGGGTTTTTTAAAACCAATCCTGGTCTTAGATTAAGGATGCTTCATGAAGCCATGCCAACATTTACTGTCAACACGCAATGTTTTATTGCTTTTCCATTATAAAAATATATTTAAATACTTTGAATGTTTTAAGGAACATTTGAGCTTTCCCTGCCCCAAACCTATACCGAACATTGTCACAGACTGTGCCGACTGGCGGTATGGTCTGGCAGTATGTCTCCAGGTCGCATCACAGAGCAGAACTTGTGGAACTCATTATTTTTTGTTACATTAAAATAAAGATTTGAACTGAAGAAATTTTCCTAGTGGAACATCTATTTTTTCTTTATCTTTTTGGGAAGTACAAAGGAACTCATAAGTCCTACTCCGTTTCACTGGTGGTGGTGCAGTTGACTTCACTGTAGTTGATGCGAATGCAGAAGAAAAGGAAATTGACGGCAAACTGATGTCACTAACATTGGTCATTGAAGGCCATATCTTGAGTCAGCAGGGCTAACCGTGCGTAATTGTAGCTCTGCTGTGCCTTCTTCCTGCTCTGCTGCTTGTTTTTGGTTTTTTCTCCTTATATTTTTCTAAATTATTTCGTAGCCTCTCAATCTTGTTGCTTATTTTGTCACCAAACAGGTCACAACTAACTTTAGTTGCGTCTCCTTCAATTTCAGTTATGTGATTCCAGTGCGCTCATTTTTTCCTGCCACTGCCTAAAGGCATAGCTGATGTATTAATTAATCACGGGCAGTGTAAGATCTGTAGGCAACAGAACATATCAATTATGGAATATTTAGATGTGGGTCTATGGTCATCAAGCTTCAATAATCTAAATACACAAAATACAGCTCAAATGGGTCACTTAATATAATTATTTAATGATGATAGAAATTATGAAGACCCTAAGAAAAACTTATCGGAAAACTCTCTCACTCACACGTATGAACTGCCTTACGTCACCATCTCTTGCAGACAGGAAGCCAGTAAGCATAACGAGTTACAGTAGATGCAGACTCTGCAATCTTATATTATAAACAGGAAACGAGTTGGTCTAACGAGCTTATGCAGGTGTTGAGTCTGCGGTATCATGTTACACTTGCTTGACGACACTAACTGCAAGACTGAGAGCCTGAAAGTCTTAGAAATTAATGAGTTACTGAATCATTCTCCTGATAGGTGTCAGCTACTGCTTTTGATTGGATTAGCTCAAGATGTGTTCGCACTGCATACACAAATCATTAATGTATGCTTTAAAAAAAAGTTATGAGTAGAATTTGTGATACCGTAATCCAATAATAAAACAAAAAGCCCAATAAAACCTCCCAAAAAAACTCAGGTGGGCTGTTTTTTCAACTCTGTCTTAAACTCTAATTAGCTACAGTTACATTACTTCTGTAGGAGGTGAACCTAGGAAGCAACTTAGAAGGAATTATGTTATTTGTGTTAGGTTAGATAAATTATTAAAAAGTTTCTATAAGTTAAAAAGTATCAGCAACATCTATTAGCATGGCCACACGTCAAATGAAATTTTATTACGCTTTTCCAGAACACACTATGTGGAGACAGAACCCTGAAAATTAAGCGAAAATTCGTTTTAGCAAAAATACATATCTCACTCACACGTATGAACTGCCACTCACACGTATATATGCGATCAATATTATGCAAGTTTGTCAAAAAAATTTTTGATGGCCTCATCGATTTTTTTTTGTTGAAAACTGGGTTTGACAGTCTACATGACACTACAGCACACTACAGTTGCTGATATCAAAACTTCCCAATGTTGGTGGGTTTGAATATTTTTTGTTAATTAAAAAAATTTAGACTTATTCACTTACTAAAATGGTTGAAAGGCAGAATAAATAAAAATTTTGTTGTTGAACTCATCTCATTAGGCTAAAATTCTCCTCACAGAGCGTGTGAGATCGTGGTCACAAAGAAATTCTGGTCCTGTTCTGGTGAAGTTTCCTGGTTCTGCTGAACAGCTACAGAAAAAAACTAGCGTTGTCCTTACGTGATGGTGTTTTGCTTGAATTTCCCCCTTATGATTGCACACGACCAATTAACTGCTAATGAAAACCGCTCAGTAAATTGTGTTGCATGTAGATTGTATTACACATGGCTAATTACTGCATGATGGAGTTAAGTTACCTCATGTAAATGATAGACCAAATTCATGAGATGAGAAAAATTTGTATTGTGTGGCTTCTTCTAATAAATTATTCGTTTTATTGACCACAGTGAAAATTTTATTTTCTAGGCACAAATTTAGCACTCTCATGGTTTAGCTTCTTAGCTTGATTTTTATTGTTAATGTTAATTTTTTGTAACGTGTCAATGTTTTGCTTTGAAATACATGTCGAAAATATATTTCGTTACCATGCGGCTGAATTGTTTAAAAACTATCATCCTCTTTTATAAAAACAGTCCCGATCCAAAGGTTAGGTCAGCATTCCTTTTGTTGAAATAGAATATTTTTTGTTAAGGAGCATCATTTTTCGGTTTACTGCTGTTCAATTTTTCAGCACCTATTACTTTCTTCAATTTTTATCTTATCTCATGAACTTCTCTCTCAACGTACTGTTTCTTTGCACCTTGTGCATGGATTCCGCGTTTCCTTGATTCCATATTAAATAGTGCTGTCCTCTTGCCTCAAGGCGTTCCTTTGGAACGCCTTTGGTGCAGTTAGGGAGGCTTAAGCTAGCATCTAATCTACGGTTCTTCTTGAAAAATCAAACACTTCCGCTACCTTAGTTACGGAAGCACGCACCAAACGAGCGCTTAAAATTCGTCTATGTTCGAATTCGCTTAGCCCAGACACAAGGAATCGCAACTACACAAAAAACTGTCACTGTGACTGACACTTGCTCGACTACGACTCGCACTCGCAACGTAATGAGGACATTGTACAGGTGGCGTTGGTGGGTGAACACAGCGCCACCCACAGGCTTGGATTACATCAACATTTACTATCAAGCGTAGATTTCGTGAGGTGTTCCCGTGTTTTTGTCCAACCTCTGTAGGTGACTTGGTATGCTCGAGACGGATAACACAGAATGTACTGTTTACAGACGGGTTCAGTGCGGGCAACACGCTGACGGGCAGCAACGCAGGGATTAACTCCATATCATTCTCTGCGGACGACTCTTTTGCGATGGCCGCCTGCTCCGACAATGCGGCCCGCATCTGGTCCGTTTCTGACCTCAGAATACGGGTCAGTTCTGTTGTTGCCTTTCTGACTTAACTGGTCAGCCGCCCATGTGGAGAAGAGTAGCATGAAAGCTGTGTGTGTTGGGATCCCTGTCTTTATTCTGAGGAGAGCAGTAGGAAGTAATACATACACATTGCTAACGTAAAATTATGACGCACATGCTGTTATACTATAATTTATTTCTCAAATAGGTCCCATTTACCGCTGGTTTCTTTTCTTGTAGACCTCTAGTCTACGTTAATTTAATTGATGTAGGAATAATAGAATTTTGGTTACATGCAATGACACTTGGCTAGTGTTTTCAAACTCAAAAACGATAGAATCCACCTTAACCACTTTTGTTCATGCGCATCAAAGGCCATTGGATTCGTCTGTGTATCTACGAGAGTTCCTATATTGCATCTGCTTATTCTATTTTGACCTTCCCATAATGCACTTCATAGTGAAAGAGACCATGGGAGTGCTTACCACTGATTTCGTTCTTCCTAGTGGTTCTGAAGTGATTGAATGAAGGATGCTCGAGTTTTTTCTAAGATTTAGAAGGATCATTCATTCCATATGATAATAGTTCAATCATGTCTTCTTGATGCTTAGGATTCACTCTGATTTTACTCGTCTACACCATCTGTTTGCGCTGGTGATGTGAGTTGTACTGTGTTCGCAGCACACGTTCACGGGGCACACAGCGAAGGTGATGGCGTGCCAGTTCACCAGCGACGTCAACATCGCACTTACGGGGGCACATGACCGGACTATCAAGGTCTGGGACATGAGGAGCAAGGCATGTGAGTGGCCGCTGACTGGTGTAGCTGCCTTTACTTTCGAGTGCTAGCCTCGCTATGACGGTGATATCACCGCTCGTTGTAGGTGCTTATTGTTAACAGGATCGAAGCACGGGATTTTAAAGCCAAAATTCGGTCTTTTTGCGAATCCCAAAAATTTTGTTTCATAGAGCGAGTCGTTTTTTAGTTTTTGATATTTTTTAGAATCATACCACTTTATTCTGAGTGATTCGTTTTGGTGGTGTTTTTCCTGGCACAACCTTAAATAATTTCTGTTGATGTAATGTTGAACATGGTATCGTCTTCTTGAATGATGGCTATAGTTGACTAGTTCTACTTGCTGTCCTCTCGATTGACCAATTAAAAATGCTGATTATCCTAGAATGCTGAGCTGCTTTGAAGCTTTTGCTGAAATTTATTGCATAAATCTGAAGGTGCTCTTACACCCAGATCAAACGCTTAGATCGCGGGAGCCAATCAACTGAGAATATTTTTTGTTCGGTAAGTGATACTCTAGTTTCATACTAAGGCTGCCTTCTGGTATAGTGGGATCGTATACTAGTGCAGCAGTTTGTCGTAATAGTTGATATTTCATCTGTATTTTTAGAGCGCGTCTAAAATGCGTGTGATACTTGTCAAGTGTGCTCATTTACTCACTTGGCAGCTGCCGAACAGAATCATAAGCCGCCAATTGGGATGACCGTGTGCAGGCTCGCGCACCGTGTTTGCGGGGTCCATGTGCTACGACCTGAGCGTGTCGCGCGCGTCGCCGTCCCTGTTCCTCTCGGGGCACCACGACAAGAAGGTGCGCATCTACGACCTGCGCACCAAGTGCGAGAACGATATCGCCGTCCATGTCGTCGATCGAGTCACCTCCGTTTCTTCTTTTCATAGTTAGTATTTTGGTGTGGTGGTACTTTGATTTTATAAATAACGGCCGTAGTTACTGCTTATTTGTGACCGTTCTTGAAAAGAGTGTGATATTTCGGGTGTGCATGCTGACTGTAACGAAAGTAGTTAGGGTCTTCTAAGCCATTTTCCTAGAGAACAGCTTCTCAGCATGAAAATTTTAGTTTTATTTTAATTGGGTCCCAAGCTGTGACGCTGTTATTTAATGACTTGTTAGAAATCAGGAGTAGGATCAGGTCGTACCATAAGTTCTGTCCGTTTTTTACTAGTATGGTAAGAAGAGTAAAAAAAAATGAAGTAACATTCATTTAATCAACATGTTCTCCATCGTTGAGAACAACTTCTGATCCCCTAATAACCAATTTTTTAATGCCTCGTCTGTAGAAATCTTTCGGTGTTTAAATAAAAGAAAGACCTGCAATTCATTTTCGATGTTGTTTGTGTCTTTCAAAGTTTTCTCCTTAAATAATTGTCTAGACTCCTAATGACATGGATGTCTGAAGAAGCAAGATCTAGAGAATAGGGCGCAAGCATCTATGTTTCCCATTTCAGCGTTTCAGTTGTGTTCAAAGTCATTCGTGCTGTATGCGGACGCGCGTTGTCGTGCTGAAGGATGACGCCCTTTCGATTGACCAAAGTTGGGCGCTTCTTCCTGTTTTTGTCCTGTTTTTCAGCACCTACTACTTTCTTCTTCAAATTTTAACGTGTTTCATGAACTACTTTTTTAACTTACTGTTTCAATGTCCCTTTTGCATAGATTCCGCGTTCCTTAATCTCCATACTAAATGATGCCTTCCTTCTTCCACTCTTCGGAACTCTTTTTTTTTAACGGTAAGGGATACTTCAACTAACATCTAATCTAACTTAAAAACGAGCTTGACGTTCTTCTTTCAAAACATTTCATGCTGATTGATTTTAAAATGTCAGTTAATACGTGTAAAATAGGATCGTATTCCAATTATATAAAGATGAGACGTCCAAAGACATGCTCTCCTCTGTCATTTACAAATAAAGTTGCGCCCAGTGTGCATCTAAATACGTGGACTGGACTACTCGAATCTTCAGTATTTGTGTTACAGAGCATGCCGACAGGAGTTATAGAACCAACCTGTTCCTTTTCTCACCTTTCCTTTCTTCAGTCCACTCTCAAACAGGGAAGTGCGATATTCCCGTTCGATTTGACGAGATTAAAGTAATATTTTTTGCATTTAATGAAATAAACCTCCGCATTAGAGAATCTCTTTACATTTTAAGGAAAAAACCGGTTTTAAATGACCTGTAATCAGCTTTCCCTTGACAACTAATGTAACATTGCTACTGAACATTTTTACTCTTTTATTAGTAAGTTGTTTCTTTTAGATGTTGTTTTTTTGTCCCATGATTGCTAGATTTTGATTTTCATTTGACATTTGACTGAATTTTCTCTATTCGTTTTCATGTTGATTGTGACCCAGGAGGTCAAAACGTTCCGAAAGTTTTTATTCATATACTTTCTTAAATGAGATAATGATCTCACCCCTCAGGGGGATACGACTAATGTCTCAGTGGGAATTAGCTCTCCTAGGGGGAAAATAAGTGCTCGAGCTGAGAGTTAGGTAGGCCATCTTTTTGTTGAAATAAAATATTTTTATGTTAAGGGCCATCTTTTTCCGGTTCACTCCTGTCCTGTTTTTCAGCACCTACTACTTTCTTCTTCAACTTTGATCTTGTTTCATGAACTTCTTTCTTCACTTACTGTTTCTATGCCCTTTCTGCATAGATTCCGCGTTCCCTTAATTCCACACTAAATGGTGCCTTCCTCCTTCCTCTCTTTAGATCGCATTTGTTGCGGATAGGGAGTCTTAAACTAATAATCTAATCTACAATGATCTCATTGAAGACGTGTTTCCTTGCACTTTTATTTATAAGTTTGCGCCTCAACCAGATGACTGCCATTCGTAGACTCTATAACTTTTGTAGGACTACCGCCAAGCTCTCTATGCTGGTCACGGTTGGCCTCAATTACTTCAAAGTGGCTCATTGACGATCTATCCTAAGTTTCGATTGTGGAAACCTTCAAAATTTCGTGGGAAGGGTTTGCTTCCGCTTTCTTGGGTATTAATCAGAGACTCAACCATTAAATACTGCTGTGGGTTACGACGGTTAGGTCGGTGCGGCTGCACCCTTGGGCTGGGCTGAGAAATGAAGAAGTCGTGACTACCTCCTTCAAAAGGAGCACTTAAAATTCAAGACTGTTAGTCGTTTTTTTCAGAAAGCCTGGCTTTAGTGTCACCACTCGCAAAAAAAATGCGATGATGGTTGCTGCGTCAGTGGTAATTCTGGGGAAGATCCAGTACAAATGTTTTTGAATGGAAGCTGGGTCGTTACCGAAGAAACAGAAGTAGAAGCGAGAATGTTATCCATGTTGAAATGAAAGATAACAGTTTCATCTGTCGCCCCGAGTTGGCACTAATGTTCGGGCGGCCTCCTACAAGAGCATCTCTGGTATCGGGCACGCAGAGGAGGCAGAGATCAGAGATGGCGCGAGGGAGTAAACATCAGGAGCTAGAGCACTAAGAAACTTTTTAGCTACTCTCAGGATGTGGAGGGGCGCATGTTCGACGATACTGGCCAAATTTAGGGAGTTGTTACTCAATATCTAATTAACGTTGAATTGAGAAATGTTTACCATATGAAAAAAAGGGGTTTCAATTTTTATTGTCTAAAATCGTTTTGAGTTATTTCGTAACATTGGTGAGTAATATATAAAGACGAGTCTTTGTGTCATTAATGTCCTCTCTGGAGGATACAACTATTGTATCCATGGGAATTAGCGCTCCCAGGGGGAAAATGTGTGAGGGCTCGAGCTGAGAGTTAGGTAGGCCTTCTTTTTGTTGAAATAAAATGTTTTTGTTATGTTGAGGACCACCTTTTTTCATTTGACTGCTGTCCTGTTTTTCATCACCTGCTACTTTCTGCTTCAACTTTGATCTTGTTTCATGATCTTCTTTCTCAACTTACTGTTTCTATGCCCCTTCAGCATAGATTCCGCGTTCCCTTAACTCCATACCAAAGGGTGCCTTCCTCCTTTCTCTCTTTGGATTGCATTTGTTGCGGATAGGGAGGCTTAAACTAACTGATAACCTTATCTGAAGCTTTTAGAAAATGAATGTTTTGGCTTGAACTCTGTCGAAGTAGTCGAGATATCTATTGGTTATATCTGCATTTTCCTATTCTTGAGTTTCGTCAGTTTTGTCCTATTTGAGTGATTCAACTATCACTCGCTGCTACAGAACTTGTGTTGTGCAGTTAGAACTTGTGTTAGTTAACTGCTACAGAACTTATTCTTTACAACTATCAACGTCACCATATTTCACACGCTAGTTTCAGTGCTATGGTTCATTTAGGCTGTGGCAGAAGTTGCGTGATTGTTTTTGGGTCACAAGGAGGTTTGCGACGCCAAGTCAGAATTGCAGCGGGGCAGCTTGCATGATGACGACCCGAGTTGTGGGTTGAACTCTGGGCTGACGAGTTGCATCGCGCCGACGCCTTCTTCCAGTGCACGCCTGCAAGTCAAGTGTTTAAGTTCTGAAGTGTAATTGATTTTCAGGTCATTGTTTGGTTGGAACTGCTTGGATCTTGAAGGCAAAGTGAAAAATCAGACTAGAAGTGCTTCACATCGTTTCCAGAGAGTGTACCATCATTAAGGTGCTGATGATGCGATTATCTACTCCAGTTGCATTGTTGTGATAACTGCTGTAATGACGGGAAAGCTAGATAGATCAGAGCTGACAATGCTAAGTATCTCTTTCATATACTGGACGGAGGCAGAGCAACTGCGTCTGTATGGTAATACTGGTAAACTAATCAAAGGCACCTTTTCTTGCAGTGTATACCTACCTTACGAAGATGTATTTCTGTTTCTTTCTTCCAGGTATGCGGCAGAGTTTTGGCGTAAGTTTTTCTGCGGTCGAGGCTGACTGAATTTTTATTAATGGCTGTTGCGTTTCCAGATAATAACTATTGCCTTGTGAGCTGCCGGGACGATGTTTTGCGCATCGTCGATGCCAGGATGAAAGATATCGTCACCGAATTCACGTGAGTAAACTTTATCGTGTGGAATTATTTTATATGCAAAGTAGTGATGTACCGATACCATTTTTTTGGCCGATACCGATACCGATACCGATACCCATTTTTTGGCCGATACCGATACCGATACTCCGATACTTGGAAATACCGATACTTTGACCGATACTACTACCGAT
>JACJUY010000236.1:51645-75830 GCA_014220935.1 Platorchestia sp. MABIK
TACGTATTATTGAAAAGTATCGGTAAAGTATCGGCCGAATTTTGCCGATACCGATACCGATACCGATACCAGGAAAATGACCGATACTTGCCGATACCGATACCGATACCGATACATCGGTACATCACTAATGCAAAGAGTATTTATTCTTTTACGAAGCGCCACCGGGGGGGATACAACTATTGTATCTATGGGAATTAGCACTCTCAGGGGGAAAATGTGTGAGGGCCCGAGCTGAGAGTTAGGTAGGCCTTCTTTTTGATGAAATAAAATGTTTTTTGTTATCCTAAGGACCATCTTTTTTCGGTTTACTGCTGTCCTGTTTTTCACCACCTACTACTTTCTTCTTCAACTTTTATCTTGTTTCATAAACTTCTTTCGCAACTTACTATTTCTATGCCATTTCTGCATAAATTTTGCGTTCCCTTATCTCCATACTAAATGGTACTTTCCTCTCTTCGGAACACTTTTTTTTAGCGGTTTGGGAGGCTTAAACTAACATCTAATTTAATCTTCTGTTACGAAGTACGTAGAATTTGATGGGCTAGATTGATACTGGGGATGAACAAGATTAAAGAGTTAGTCGAGTACAACGTAATTTCTACGTATCGATTTCGTTCATTTGTTCAACATGTCTACGTAAGTGGCTTACATTTAGTTCCTTTTATGTAGATCGCAATATTATTTACCATGGATGATTAGCACTTTTAGGGGGAATATGTGTGGTTCCGAACTGAAGGTTAGGTAGACCTTTTTTGTGTTGAACTAGGATAGGTTTTTTGTTTTGTTAGGGAACATATTTTTCGGTTCACTGCTGTCCTGTTTTCAGCGCCTGTTACTTTCTTCTTCCATTTTTATCGTATCTTGCTTTTTCTATGTGGGACACATCTTGTGCGTAGATTCCTCGTTCCTTTAATTCCTTACTAAATATTATCTTCCTCTCTTGGGAACACCTTGTTTGGGGTCAGGTAGGCTATTATAACTAACTTAGAATCTAATATTTGTCAATGATGTTGAAATGCCTTTGTGACAGGGTTTTAAGAAAACCGAGTACAGGGCATCTTGAAAAAGTTGAGCTTGCGTACTGCAAGGCACAATTTTTAGCTTGCTCACAGCTTTTGTGTTGCAGCGCTCTGTTCGCCTAATTTGTTGTGAAGTCAAGGTGCAACGACATTTGGTTGATGTAAGCTTCAAAGTTATAGTCATTTCATTCACACTAAGTTTGTGAGCGAGTAATTTTAATTTGGCGTATATTACTGTAAGGCACAGATTAAGAACTAGTGAGAGGCTGCGGCCGCTGCGAACTTCAGACGGATGCGAGCGCCAGTCAGGAGTTAGCGCGTAGAGTGCAGAGTTTGTGCCGCGCAAGTGGTAAACTTTGTGTCCTGATGACTATAGTATTGAAAGTCACTCTATACACGTACACCGTGCGTTCCCTGTTGCACGTGATGGTACCAGTGTCTTGGCGGAATTCATACTGTTTACCTGCGGGTGGTTTCACTTTTAACACGTTAACTGCGATGGGTTAAACCGGAGTTCAATATTTAATTCAAATTTAAAGTCAATTGTGGTAATCAACTTTGAAAATAGCGAATATTAACTGGATCGGGCTTTCATTTAGCTTTCATTAAGTTTTAATGAAAATTGAGTTAGTGACTGCAGGTGTGTCAGTAACACTATGAAAATCACCTAAGTGACCACCGATGGGTCACTTGGCACGAAATGTGTCAAGCCTACGTGCTCTAGTGCCCCAAAGTTTGTTAAATTGACTTGGCGGAAAAGCATAGTTTTTCGTAAAAACGAATAACTTTCCAGGTTTCTGTTTTTACCTACTTTTAATTAATTTTTCAACTTGTCAAAAGAACTTCTAAATAAATGTGAAATCCTTCTTATAAACTAATTTATATTTTAATAAACAATTGTAAATTCATAAATGTTTAATATACATGCCACTACTAAACTGTAGTGAAAAGCTGGTTATGAAAGCGTGGAAAAGAAACTATCAAATACTTAGGAAATATTTACTTGGTGTGAATCATAATCGTCTAGCGGCATTTACATGTGGCTAATAGTCCTGACGTAGTCGCTATTAAACCTGAGTAGAAATTCCCGGCCACAGGTTGACTTGGTGTAAACCTCTCAGGCTCTCCTTTATGTCTCTGGGTTCCTTCTGTTTCTGCTAGCTAGCTCTCAACAGCGCCACTCTTGCCACTTAAGAATGTTTGAGTTGAGCTTTATGTTGTCGTGGTTGTGTTGCCAAGTTTTTACCGATGCATGATGTTACGAGAAAACCTATTGCATTGATGTCTTGAAACCTGGCAGGTTCCTTTCTGCCACTCATGTCCCGGCACCATGATATTCTAGTCGCTTTTAGTACTTGACGACAGATTTATACTCCACTGACATTTCCTGGATGTAGATGTCTCTTGAAGAACCATTGATTTTTTGTATCCCTCGCAATAACCGTCTGTCTTGCTTTTATTCCGAGATCAGGTGCAGCTGAAAGCTAAATTTATTTATAAATATTTGTCCATCGTCATTAAGGTTTGCTATCAAAATAAGAATGATTCATTCCGCTGAAATCATTGGTAGCTGATTGATGATCTCCCTTCGCCTTCTAGAGCCGAAGGTCTGCACCTGGGCAGCGACTGCACGCGAGCGTGTGTGGCTCCAGACGACACCTACGTTGCTGTGGGCTCCGGTGACGGTTCCATCCATGTCTGGAGCGTGGACTCGGGTGCTCTTGCTACCACCCTCACCAAGGGGCACACGTAAGTCTTGCACAATCTGGTAACAGCGCGTGATGCTGCTGGCGGGACTTGCTGCTTTCTCTGCTGCGAGTGCCTGTTGTGATAATTTACAACCTTCAATTTAACTTCTCATTGAGTAGGGATCATGGGTTAGAGTGATTTTGCGACACCCGATAGGGTAGAAATGAGTACTTGGGCTGTACATACAGTAACTGTGTAATTTTGTTTTAATTGTACAATATGTGGGTTTGAGTTCTACGTGCAAATTAAATGTTCTCATAAAGATGACAGGTTAAGATGCATGGGTGAAGGCCTGTTACGAAGCCGTGGATTAAGAAAGATTAAGAACAATATGGATGAGAGGGAATTATCAGAAAGGAGGACTCTTTTTGAGTTCTTGTAGCATAAAGTTTGACTTTGAAATATACTCCATGGTGAAGCCATGTGAGGAATTTGACCTTTTCAGATTGAAAGTTCTTGGAGTTAGCAAATAGGGAGACTGGGGGTATTTTATCAAAATAGGTATCTGATTAAATAAACCACACTATTCATCGTGTAACAAATAGTTTGTATTCAAATGTAGGCAAGTGGGGTAGAGGGACAATTAGTAAAAATGTCCCGGACTAAAGAAGAATGTGTGAGAGGGACATGTACAAGGAATCGTGTGATCCAGGGCGAGGAAGCGTTGTGAAGCTGGTGGGTTGAACGCTCACTACAGTTGTGCGCTACTGAGAAGATCGAGGGGCAATATGCTGTGATGAGGAGGGAATAGTACGGACACTAGTTGGTTTAATCAGGCGAGGCACCAAGTGTCAGTATTGTAGAGTTGTGAAGAACGGTATGGAATTAGGATTTAAGTCAATATGGGAATAATTATGAAGTTGGTAGACATGAGTTTAGTAGCAGATTTCTGTTTAATTTTTGAAATGCCCATGTATGTCCTAAGAACGAGGATGAATGGTCAAGTGTGAGTATAAAATAAAGCAAATCAGCTTTAATTAGAAAGGCAAGGTGTGTGATTGTACGAGTTCGCTCGGTGGTGAGACGTACATCTGAAAATATTTTAGATCGAAAACACTATACTCATCTCATATTCCAAAATCACTCTTGATCGAGTTGATGATTACGCATTGAGATACGTGATTTGTACTGCAGGAAATTGCTTAATGTTGTTAATGGTGCAGATTATTGCATGCCCATTAGACACACCAGTTCTGTTGTTCTCTAGCTAACTCAAGTTATGCGTATGTTGCGCTGACAGTAGTTTACTGTGATGGTATTATATGATCTTTTAATGGTCGTATGTTCAAAGAATGTAGACATAAATTAATCTTAAGCATCAATTTTTGTGTGGCAGGTGCACACAAACCTTTATGACAAGTAGCTAACTGCTGTTTCTGATTTATGTACTTAAGTTTTGCTTTTCAACGTCTTGCTGCTGCTAATGTGAAAATGTGCGTGTGGTCAAGCACGGCCACACTCGCCGTCAAAGAAACGACAGCACGTTATGGCTAACTGCGGCTCACGTGCTGCCTTGTGCGCCAGGTCGTGTGTGATGGCGTGCGCCTGGACGCCTGATGGCCAGTTCTTCGTAAGCGGCGAGCGCGGCAAGCAAGTCATGTTGTGGGCCAACATCTAGACCTGAGCTGCCCGCACTCTGCGACGCCCACACCAACTCTCTCAAAAACATCTCCGGCTTGTGTACAAGTCTCGGTTCGTTCCAAGTATTCATGTGAATTTTTCCAATCCAACGCTACAAGTATTAGGACTTGACTCTTCTCTTAGAAAAGGTTAAACACAACCTATTTCGGCTGTTCACTGCCGCCTGAGCTCAGTAAACACGGTGTGAAGTGCTATTTCTGTCATTTCTTGATGTAAAAATATTACTTTCGTTGACCATGATATGTTGTTTTCGTTGCTGTTGATTGATGTGAAATTTTTCCCAAAAACGTTTTTCATTCTCATACGGTTAAAATATTAGTCTTGTGTTTTTTTAAAATCAGTGCAGCCACTCAACTGTGTGCAGTAAGTGCGCTGTCCCATGATAAAGTTGTCGCCTAAACACCGTTTGTGCAGAACAGATATGGTTAGTCTGTTCTCTTCATCTATAACATCTGAGGCAGCTGTATTATGCAAATGCAACTCTCTCTCCCACATGTATTAGGTTAACAACCTTAGGTAGCTGTGGACATTTCTTTATCGTCCAGTCTATTTCTCGTGTGACTCGTATCTTCCTTTACGTTATGCTGTACAAACATCATTGGCCAACAATTCTGGTGTGATCCCTTCCAATGAGGCGCATTGCCTGCCAATGTTTAGAAGGATCACACAAGTACCAAACCTATGAGCCTGTGTGGCGCTCCAGTCATGTTAGTGTTTCATGTCATGTTATTTACCGTTGTAATATGTACGGGCTGTGCTTCCTTATTGCATGACAGGACGTTAGACGTATGCAAAAACTATGTTGTGTTAGCTTCTTGAAATCTCTGAATGATGCAAGTCAAGAATCTATTCATGGTAGCTGCAAAGAGTATCAACTCAACAGTCACTCGTTAGGGCATTGAGTAGTCTTGTCTTATGAAGCATTGCCGTCAATGCGTAGCTGTGATGAGATGCATCTCGAGACTGCATCAGTTTCTTTAATGGAGCTTATGAGTACGTCGCTCGCTGGACCTCCTCTACACGAGCGTTAACTGATGTGCCTGCTCTCGCCTGTCGGCTGTGCTTCTTGACTTAAATTTAACAGTGGTTTCTGTCGGGCATTAGGTAGCTGTCTGAAACAAAGTTAGTTAATATTCATTGGTCATTTACTAACAAAATGTGATGGAGTACAGAGAAGTGAAGTAGCGTGCGTTAGGATGTGTGATTTTCATGGAACGTACTGAGTGCATGCAACTACTCTCTTATTTCTATAGTGTTGGCGGTTTCTACACAGTTGGTCTCTTTTTCTAATAATTTGTTTTCATTGTCTGCATTGAGTTAGATCTCAGGTGCATTCGAAAGCCCTGATATGTCGATTTTTCTCTTTATTCACAAATCCGCTTTTGGTGCCAGGCTTTATCCTAAGCTTTATCATGCTCGTAAGCTGAAAAGGAAAATTTGGTAGATTGATGTTTATCGGGGAGGTGTTTTTAGGAAACTGTTCTTCGTTTTCTGATAGTCACGATTTCAGTTCGCCTCTCACTGTCGTCAGGAATTCATGTTTCAAATCTCCAGCTGTGGTTTTGGTTTTTCCGTATAGTTGTCATCGTGGACTCTTTACCATTTCTCTGTTGTGCATAAATCTGGCAATGGGCTCCAATATTATTAGTATTTACCATTTATCTGAGCTGAGTTTTGCGGGCATATTCTAGGCACTTGCTATAGCGTGGTTGCTGTAGCCAGTTGAGGATGAGGGGGGTGATGAGCTGGCTTGTAGTTTTTATTGTCAACAATTTAGTCCTGAGAACGTGTTAAACTATGTGCGTGCTTAGTTCACTTCACATGAGCCACCACACGCAGACAAATGATTCAATACCGTTCAAGTTCATTCTTTGCTCAACATTTTTTTTCCAACTCAGCAGGCTTGCGGCTCTTCTTGCGAGGAGAAATAAAAGTGTGCTCGGACTGTCACCGCCTGAACTGCTGCTAGAATGAGGGTTTGGGTTAAATGCCTGATATATTGCTTTTGTCTTGTAGTAAGACCAGGGTTAAGAGTAATTCTGTGGGTCTTCGTCTTGTAAGATTCGTTCTCCAGAATAAAAAAATGAGCATAGGTTGTGCATGGCATACTCGAGGTGTGGCAATAAAGAATCCAAAAGTTCATAATCTGACCGTTTACTGGAAAAAATCAGTTAATCGAAATATTAGCTCCTTTCATGTAGTCCTCTCTTTAATCCCTTCGCCGGCCCATGCGAATTATCTACGTTTGGCTGCAGTACTTAGCTTGAGTTATACTGTTCAAAAGTCGTCACTTTTACTGCGACTGGATCCGTAAATTCTAAACCGTGGTTATTTGAGTGCAGATTTGACTTTCGCGACTACTCTGCGTCGTCGCACTTGCTCACTGAAGAATTTCGATACGTGTTTTATGATGGAACAGATTAGCAGTCTGATATTCAAGCAGCTAGTCATTGACGAACTGCCGTGCTAAATGAACTTTTCATTGACCGTATATGTTTTTTTTTTCTAAAACTATAAGTGAGGAATGCGAATTGATGAAATTTTGGGATTCATATGAATGTTTTCAATTCTTTTGGAATATGATTTTTTGCTTGGAAAACAATTCCTAAATTCGAAATTATTTGACGCCAATTTTCACATACACTTCTAATATTAGTTCAAAGTTACAGTCAACTGAGCTTACGGTAGCGATACCTCGCAATGACTCGGTCCTTTCTAAATTGTTTTCATGTTGTTGATCAGCTCACAGCAGAGACTAAACAATACATGGCTGTGAGTCGGATTTGTACAGGGTGTGTGATGGATTGCCTTCTCTGAGTGCTCATTGAAATGCATTTCTCTGACTCTTGTTTCATAATTTTGTGCTGTTTCAATAAGAAAAGAAGAAACAAAAATATCGTGGGATGCATTTGATTCCTTTAAATAAAAATGCCTAAAAGCACTGCGTGTGGAGCGAAGGTGAACCATCTTGAGGTCTTCTCAGGTGATGCACAACGGTGGAAATTAGTGAATATGGAGAGCCTGTGGGCTCTAAATCGGAAGTCAGTGGCATTTTTAAGTCTGTCTACTCTATTTACTGAAACATGGCATGCAATTTATGTGTGTGTTAATAGTTTTCTACATAGTACCGCTACAGAGTTAAATTTTGTGATCCTCTGTCTTTGTTGTGCCAGAGGAGAAATATTTAGGAGAACAGAATATTCAATTGGAAAACCTTCTTTGGCTAATCCAGGTCATACGCGAGTATCTTTTTGCGGACATACAATGATTTGTAATTACTCGTCTGTGATGATCAGGTTGAACTTTGGTTTTGCTCAGATTGATCATAAAATTGATGCTCTAGCGAGTAGTGCTTACCGTAACTCGGTAGGTATCACTCGTGAGCAAAATGATGGAAAACAAGTAAAATTTTGTACAGTTGTGAAATTTATCATTACTGAATTGTGTCTGGATGCATTGGGGAGATCTCTTATTTACCAGAGTTAAAGCGTATAAAACCAGCGCTCAGAGCATGTTGACATGTTGATAGGTGACGTGGGTATTTTAGCATATATTTTGCATGGAGGAAATCCAAGTTACTAATCATGTGTCGTTTATGTGTAGCTTTGTTCTGGAGTACAATTCTCTGTTTACTTACTTTTGTCTTCTGTCTACATAGTTTGTTGTTGCTCGTTTTGTTACTCTGTATTCCGCTTTTGTACGATGGCAGCATATAACTCAAAGCGCTTGATAGCTACTGCACCTTTGAAAAAATGTTTAAATTTAAACTAGGGAGAAAAAAATGAAATCTTGTGAGGACTCCGGCCTCACTACTTCCTTCAAAATTTCTTTAAATTTGCCTAACCAACCCGTCTATGATCTGGTGCTGAAACCTGTAATTTCTAATTCACGAGTAGAGTGTTAATGTAGAACTTCTTTGAGTCGTTCGAGTGCACTGCAAGCGTAAGCTATGTCGCCCTTCATGTTCTGTGTAGCTTTGGTGCTAAAAAAAGTTCTAATTGTTGCGTTTTTTTTATCAGTAACGTGTACTTCTTTCAATCTATTGTGATTGAGGACTAGATCATTATTTTTAAATATACTCAATTTTTTTCAACAGGGTTTCTATTGTTTTGTGATTGAAATCCCTATTTTATATTTTCACTGTTTCAAAGCTTGGAAATCTGTTACTGACTATAACGGGCTACTTGTATATTTTCTTTTTCTAAAACTTTTAGATTTACTAGAAATGAATTTACTAGAAATTACTACTACATGCTTTTCTCAAGCTCTCATCTTTAGATATGCTGATAGCGTGGATATGTCAGCAAAGTTTGGAGCCTCGATGGATTTACTCATGGTGATTATGGGTGTACTCATTGAGCGGGCGTCTTGGTAGGTGGTATTGATCTTGGCTCATTTTTGCAGAAGGATGTCAGTATTCTAGGAAACTGTCCCATCCAAGTTGCATTGTGCTGGTAAGGCTGGAAGGAAAATAAGGATGTAATATTCAGATTATGTGAATACATAACATGTTTCTGCAAACCAAATGCCTCTAAATTATTGACTTGCTGCTATGACGAATGCCTCCGGTCGAGTTGGCTCTGTGGGCCGACCCAGGGCTCGGTCTGAAATACTTGGCTGTAAGACTACTGGAGCCCTTGGGATACTTGATGTTAGTCTTACGCAAGTGCTGTCTTCTTTTTCTCGCTTCGAAGTTTCATTCTTTCAAGGCGCGTTCTCACCATCCGTTCCACGCTATACTATTTGCAAGGCAATGATGATTTGCACTTGAGGCATCACATGCCTTAATTACAGTATCGGTTGCATCACATGCGTGGCAGCCAGGATGCAGTAAATAAAACTTCTTACTGTGTCTGTTGCAAGTTATTTAACAATAAGTAGACTATGAATTTCGGATCAAGAGTAAATGTTGAAATAAGGTATTTGTTGTATTTTCGTAATTCCAATAACTATTGTCCCTGCTGTATGTTCCTAAATTTGTCTTTATGATCTGAAAGCTCTCCGTAAATAGGCTTATGTGGAGCGGTTTTGTGTTTTTGTGATATGTTATGCTGAAAGCGAGGATTTGTGACCGTGTGAAAAGCCATTTATTATGATGTTGATTACGTTTCTTCCCAATATATTGAACCGCTATTCTAATTTATTATTGTGTTTGAATTTGACTCTTGTTAATCTGTTGAAATTCTAAGTAATGTGGTACCGACATAGATTCTAGGGATCTGTGAACCTCTTTAATTTTGCCTCGTTTGACGTGTTTCGTCCGTGTAGAGTCAAAACTTGTAGTGTACCAACTCCTTGTTAAAGCTGGTGAAATGGTCAATCTTTGCGTCGATTTAACGCTGATATTATGAGTCCCCTCATAATCGTGACGCAAACAAGAGACCTATAACTAACAAATGATAATGGAGATCATTAGTCCACGTTTGGGCTGAATATTAGTTTCTATACTTTTCTTCCTTTTGGATTGCGAGAAAAGATATCTAATGTATAAACCATTTTGCTGCAGAAGTAAAATTGTTCAACGTTATATCATATTAGTATAAGCTCATTGGGAAATGATGATTACAAATAGCAATTGATGAATGATGAATTTCAAGAAGGCTGATGTCCGCAGATTTCCGCTTACGTATGTGCTTCTTATGTCTTTATCCGTGTTAATGCTAGGGTTTCCTTCATGTACCGCAAAACGTGTACGATATTCATAACTCTCAACTGATCATACAGCCTTGAATAGATGTTTGTACAGTAGAGAGTCATTTTAACGAATGTAATGATGTTATTTAATTGAAAACATGAAACAATTCGTATTTATTCAAACCTCGCTTACTTTCCCTTCTCATTTCTTTAGGGGGAAAATTGAAAGATGCGCTGAAGCGGATTGTCTTTCTGATTACCTTAGGCCTTTGGTGCTTGGGGCTACTTAGGGATATGTGGGAGTTTGTTTTGCTCAGGGGATGGTGTGCTGATGGTGTCTGTGCTCGTTAGTATACCTTGGGGAAGTAGCACTCCTTAGCGGCTGTCCGAGCTATCCACTGCAGAAGCAGCAGCACTTATTGCACGTGTCAGTTGCGGGCTTAGATTTATTGGTATCGCTCTCTCGTTCTTTAATTCTCTGCCTCTCTCGTGGGAAGGCTGGCGTACCGTAAAACTGCCTTCATCTTTATTCATCCTTTTGTCGCATGGAGAAACATGAGCATTTTTTTTGCCAGCGTTATGTGCTATTGATTAATTATGTGAAAAACTTCACTCAACAGTGTGTAACTGACTCTGCGCGTAGAAAATTCGGAACAAAATTGGAGGAAATTCGGATGCACTAGCAAACGTTTCGGGCAATCGCAGCACTTTAAATGATGTTTAAATGCTCCGACATGCACAGTAGTAATGAGGTGCAGCCGGTCTATCGGCTGCGCGTCTCTCCTGCATGGGTAGGTGTAGTAATGTTTGTGATCCTGATATGAGGATTTCTACTCGAAGCAGTACCGCCAGGAATAAATCTCCTAGGAACAGTCGGCCAGTTGAGACGATAGTGGTAAGAAAAACGATCAATTGTGAAAAATGTTATTTTCAAGCAAGCAAAGGTCACCAGCAAGCGCCAAACTACTAGTAGGATATCTAAGTAGGCGAGAAGTTTTCGCACTTGACGGTCATGGGATTTACATCAAAGTTGGAGGAAACTGCTAGAGGAAGAACGGTGCCATCGCTCATCCTAGGTCTTGTTACTGAGTTATAGTTTTCTTGCACACACATTTGTGTAGAGAATTTAATTAAAAAGTACCATTAAAAGCTGGAAGTTGACACAGTAAATGCATTTGATTGGAATTTATATTTTCAGACGAAATGAAAAATCTGACGCTAGGCGAATTTGCCACTGGAAGTTCTAAAGTACTGGCGACAGGTAGACCAAGCACGACCTGACACACTTACGTACGCTTGAGTCACTGAACTCGAGTGCGACTGTACACTGGCGGTGAGTCAACTATATTCTAACTAGACAAATTACATAATTATTTGCCTGCTTGTACCGAGATTTCCTGCATATCTGTTGAGTAAGAAACCTGCTTTCGGTAGATCTTTGTCGATACTCCCTTCACGTTGGCGTCCAGTCGTTGAACCACTTCTATTTGGCGCCAATATGACTCATCGTAGTATGTTCATTCCTGAACGACGGTAAAAATGACAACGTCGGGGCAGATCATGCACCGGAAAGAAATTCCTGAATGAACTCAAAATATGTTCATCTCTGTTGAGGGAGGATAACTCTGATTTTCTGAAAATATTTGTCAGTTCAACCGTTGGGAGATATTGTGGCAGAAATATATTTAGTATTATAGGTACCGTGCTCAATGTTATACAATTTCGTAACATTTTTAATCAAATAGAGACCATTAATTCTCCGAATAGTTTCTTAACACATGAAAGTCGGCAGAAGATCTCGGTGCGAGTCAGGCGTAACTGTAGGAGTCCTGCGCTACCAGCTCAGTTCGCATGCTGTCAGCATGACAGTTGCGTGAGAATTGAATGGACTCAGTAGCGTAATTCTTTTCACTACAGGGGGAAGGGGGGACTGGTCCGCTCTCACCATCCGTATCAAATGAAAGAAGCGAAAAAATAGTTCTATCTTTTCCTATTTAAGAGTTCTCAGATCTTCACATGGAATTCTTAGGAAAACTAATTCGATTTCTAAGCATAATGGCCCTTAGCGAATATTAACGCTTTTGAAAATTAATTTTACTTGTATTTATATCCACACACATATTGGAGACTAATTTGTTCGCTCCTCTTCAGGGTGGATGGTTACGGAGAGCATCGTCACATTGCTATTTGTAAGCAAACGCTATATAAAATAAATAGATAAAGTTAAATAATAACGTAATACCCACGTGGCAATCCTGGCCAAACATCAATGCAGAACACGCGCAGCAGGTTCACTATAAAAAATTATCATTCGCACACGCGTATACCACAAATCAAACAACCAAGTCCGGTTCTGCAAGATAAACTTCGTCTCTCTCTCAGGGTTGCACACAACACACCAATCATGCGTAAGTAAAGTAGGGTTAAAAAAATTGGCCCTGATCAATGTGGTCTAGGACGGTACACTGTTCTTCGATCAAAGGGCAAATTTTTTATAACTCTTCTTTGGGATAGAAATGCCCAGAGTAAAGCCTCGATACGGGAAGCAAAAGTCCTTCCTATCATATAACTACAAAAGTACAAAATCTAAAGGTGATCGAGCTTCAGAACTCTAGCCTTGAGAATACTAATCCGGAGAAAAAAAAATCAGTTTGTTACGCATGTTGCATATTCCTCTTAGTTAACTGAGCTGCTGTTGGCAATGTAGAATATTTGCAACAATTCGAGGAGCAGCATGAAGTAAATATAAAATGACAACCGTACTTGAGCAGAGTGAAGCCGTTCAGTCGTGTTGAAACGACAGGGCAATCGATGTGCTGTCGCTCCATTTGGCCCTATAAATCACTGGAACGAGGACAAGTTTTCAACAGTAAATCTTAACGTATTCAAATAGAAAATAACAAAACTTTAACAGTAGATGCTCAGAAAAAACAACGTAATGCCAACAAAATTAAACAATCAGAACGCATTGAACCAGCTTCTAGTACGACATATCTTCACAATATAAATCAGAACACGCAAAAACGTGACACAAACCGAGAAGAGCATTTTCTACCGACGGCAACCTAGTTTGCCATAAGTCATGCCGTGTTTCAATGTTAGCATTCACGAACTAGGAGCCAAGTTACGCGTGTGCTTGAGCGCGTTTTTAAACCGTCGCCCCATTACGGACGACCCAGACATCCACGGCAAGCAAATTTTGCGATTTGAATGCCAAACATGAAACAGTTCTGTCCGCTAGCTAGTTTCTGATAAATTAAGTAATAAATATATAAATACGTGAATAAATAAATATTGGAATTAACAACATTATTCTTGTTCCTTTGCACGAGTAACAATGCCATTGAATGCCTGCTTGTTCGAAAACACCTAAAAATTGTCCGTTTTCACAGTATTGTTCATGCTCGGCAATAACGAGAAACTCATTGAAAAATTATTTTAGGTAATGCAGATAACTTAATTATAAAAATTAATTCGCTACGTTCACTATACAGGAGAATGCCATAAATCAGACAGAGAAAGGCAATCTTGGATTGAAACATTTAGCGATTTTCCTATTGACCGACCTGTGTACACACCGTTAAATATAAATTTTAGAACAACCTTACACATTCGTTCAATCGCCTAGTGAAATAGCATGCTTCTTTTTAGCCACGCGTGACATTCATGGAAAAGTAATTCAAAATTGTGAACAGCACGTTCGAGAACATCTAATAATTAGAAACCAGTGAACGACTTTCAGTTTTTAAAACTTGCCGTTAAAATAAAAGAAATGAGCAAATCACTTGATAATACACGTCACTGACAACATGAACTCAGAACGTAGACCGAGTAGAAGTCATCACAAAAGGTAGTTACAAACTATGACATATTAGGCGAAACAGATTATTGATAGAAAATAGGACGTTCCATTTGCGATGCATGTGGACAATGATAGTGTAGGTGAAAGAAGTATGAGTGAATGATCTGATGCGGTTGTTAACCTTTTCGATCTGATAATTGATCGCAATGAAAGCAAATAGGCAGCTCGTAGATAACAGAGAAATGTGAACATGTAAAAATTTAAATGTAACATCGCTTCTTTTACTTGGGAACAGGATTCAGCGTCAGAGGAACGATGAACCACGTGTAGTTCTTTCCAAGATGTACCCAGGTCAATAAGAATGGAATTTTGAGCACATTACTGAAACTGCTCAGATGACAAGGAGTTGTTTTACTCTTCAAACGTGAATGAGCCTACAGCCAGTGCGAAGCGGATAGTAATATGCATTATTCTGAAAGGTACGGATGTTTTCGATAATTGATGACGGAGGACTCAAATTCACAAACAGGACTTCAAGTATCCGGAAGGCAATAAACTCAGATGAATGATTTGGAACCAGCTGACCATAACGGAAAATTACATCACACAACGATAGTCCGAGCAGCCTACATGTGTTAGCACCTAAATCCGAATCACGGAGCCGTAGAAATGACTCGGACTATTCTGGGCCAATGACTTGCAATGATGAGTAAATGAAAATTGTCTGAATAGGCTAAATACTAGCATCTAAACTCTTCGTGGGTAGCCAGAGTCATAAAGCTGCCGTAGAGACTCGGTGGTGGTGGAGGGAGCCAGAGGCTCCTCGAGTTTGTTGCGCCGCCTGCGGTGCCACACGGCGGTCCAAGCCACGATGAGGATGAGCTGCGCTACGAGGAAGGCCGAACAGCCGAGGATTAGGCCGATGGTGTTGATGCACGACCCACCGAGCGCCTCCGTCAGCACCAAGTCTTCTTCTTCGCCCGCCATCTGGAGAGAGAGTGTGGACAATGAGGACAGCACCGGGGATGGCACTCATGACCATGCTGAAGATAGTATTGACGTCCGTGCTCAGGACAATATCCAGGATACTACTGTTAGAAGGAACCGGTATCGTACTCACAGTACAGACGACAGAACAGGAGATAGTGATGAGGACAGTCTCGAGAGGATTACTGAGGACAGTATTGAGGATAAAACCGAAAATGCAATTTCATATTATATTCTATAGTAGGGGCCCACCGCAGTAAGAGAATTCTATTTTTTCAAAAACAAGTGCAGTGTAATATTTGAAAAAATGATTCATTGCAATAAATAGTGACACTCATAATAGTGAGTTTTATCTCTTAAAAATGCACTTTTCAGGGCTTCAATTCAAAACTTAAGTTTTACTACCTACAGTTTCTATGAATAATTGAGAGGAAGAAATCAAAACGAAAACATTAAGATATTTTGATACAAGTTCGGATAGCTTCTAGAGTGTTGCAAACACCTGCATTTTTCATACCCATTTACCGACTGGGTAAAAGAGACTAAAATTTTGTTCCTCTCACCTCGTTTGAGACTACGTACGAAACAAAGTTTTGATTCGACTTCTTGGCTTCAGACACTGCACCATTCGAAATTTGGACTTGCCGTACCAATTAAGCGAGGTAGCAAAAATGTAAAATTACAGATGCTTGTTGAAAAGGAGGAAATGAGAATTGTGAATTAGACTTTGAGGTTGATCTACCTGGTTTTTCGCGATTAAAATTAATTCAGGGAGACGGAAAAATGGAACTTACGGAGCTTGATCTAGATTTTGAGGATGAGTTCTTGGTACCGGACACTTTCTTGGGACCTTTGCCGCGGAAACCGAACTTGTCAGTAATGGTGATAGATTGCACGACGAGATGTTCTTCCGGCACATCTGTCTCCGTCTCTCTCTTGAAGCGCGTTGCGAGAGACAATTCCCTCGACACAGGAGATCCAAAGCCTTCAACGTCGATGTGGCTGCTTGTCAGCCAGCGGAGCTGAAACGTTTAAAACATTATGAATTAATTATAAAAAAGCGCTAGCTAAATTACCCCAATGTCAATAATCCGAATGTTTCAGGGAAAAGTAAGAGAATCTTTTTTCAATCTCAGCATTTGTTTTTCCCTAGTCGTTAACAAGGACATCAAATTTAGGGCCACATAACTGGGGCGTTGCAAATTTGCCTGCTCTCACTTCACTCATTCAACCATCTACGTAGTCATAATATCCTTAATTTTGAATACCGACTAGGAGACTTCATGTTTTTCATCACACAATCCTTCGTGGCTCATTTTGCATGGCAGAACCTTTATATATACATTTATTATTAGATATTTTTAGATTAGATTAGATGTACATTTATTATTAAAAATGTATGCTGTTTTATTGGCCTTCTTCTTTCCTAAACTGGGATGGTCAGTAACTCGTCGCTATGCGCAGCCACTGAGTTTTGAATAATGCATCTATAATTTTATGTACTTCACGCTACGTTTGGTAACAAATAAAAATTATTATCAATTATAATGCTTTCAGAATTTATGTTCCTGATTTTGTCAATCATACTATCTCTAGGGCTGCCAATCTTACCAGGGTCTGATGAATTCAATGCTTATCTCAATATTTTTTTCCTTTCTGAATACTGAAAGCATCATTGAAGTTACGGTGGAATATTTTAGAAGATGACTACAGTTTAAGCTCGTATCACCGATTTTAAAATCGCTCATTTTTACAGCACAGATAAGCAAAGAAAATCCCAGCTCCAAGTACAGAACGTTGAAGAGAAATTTGGTTTAATGATGACCTGCACGCTGCACTTCAATTAACCATTTCAGGAGGTTGGAAATGATTTACGCCACAGCGCAATACAACAGTTTCAGCCTCGTTATGGAAACAGCTCAACATACTTTATCGGATAAATCTAAACTTAAGTTGTGTTTTCTTTTGGAGACTGGCCGAGAGATCCACGATATTCGTAAAGATGCACTGTGAAGAATAAAGTTCATCTCTCGAGAATAGAGAAAACTCTCCTAGTCTTCGTGGAGGGTGTTTTGTTACGGAGTACTGTGTATACTTATCAATTTTTCAAATATGGTCACTACAGGCAAAGCATGCGTTATAAGATTACTGAACAGGACAATAAGGTTGCTAATAGCACACATGTGTTGACAGTAATTCTTGTCTTGACTTACGTTCTCAACTTTGGTTAAATGAGATTTATTCCTGTTAATCAGAAGTTCATTCGTAAATTTTAGTAATGAAATGAACTTTGCTAGATTTGCAAGGACTCAATGATGACGAAAAAGTTATTTTGCGCTTGAGCTGCTTTTCTGTAGGGTCCATGTTAACTGTCATAGGCGAAAATGCAATTGTATACTGCCAATTCTGGAGCTGAGCTCTCACCACTTGGCTGCTGGATTGCCGACCGTTGGGCGACGACTGCAAGGACCGCTTCTTCCTGCCGTAGCTCTCCGTCTTCTTGACCTGGCCGCTGAAGTCGACGATGTCGCAGACGACGGGCTCGCAGAAGGGGATGCACGGAGTTACAAGGGCTCTGAATTGTACTGTTTCGCTCGTCGGGAACTTGAAAGCATCAAACGAAGCGCCGAGAATCTGCAAATTATTCAATTGCTTCAGACTCTCAGCAGTAGCTGCGAGATTAAAATTAATTTTTTTTCATTACTAGTGCTTCCATCAGTCACACTTGGTTAGGGAGAGGAAAAGTATAACCAATAGGAAAAAAATTGAAAGGAAATGCGATGGAGTGATGATGACTCCATTCCTGTGGAAATACTACCGTGAAATCGTTACTCAGATTGCAAGAAAAAAGCAGCATATAAACATTGCTCATGTGATTTTTAAATGAGTTTTAATACCTGTAAGCATCATCCATTACTAATTCACCTTTCCAGTTTCATCAACTTTGAGAAGAGGTCTGAGGATGTTCAGCTCTACGGGGCAGCCACGGCTGTCCAACAGCTCGATCTGATTTCCTTCACCGCCCTCCAAAGCAATGAGGTTCCGCACCAAGATCTCGTATGGCGAGTTCTTGTCGACAATTTCAAACCTCAGCTCCAACATGTCACCAACAGCAGCCGACACAACATCTTCTCCTCCACGGTCCGTGATGCGCATGATTACGTTTGGCGATTCGACAATACTTTCCTCTTCCAAGGCAGGTTCTACTTCTCCCGTCACTTGCAAGTCAACTCTATTACTCACTGACTTGTTGCTTAGATCGTACTGACAATGGACAGACAAACCCAAGTCAGCAGACGTTACAATGGTATCGTGGTGCTGAATTACTATGTCGCTGCTGTAGCGAGAAGCCGAGTCTCTTTTAACATTGCACTCAACATCATTGTACGGCATCTCGATCTCAAACTCCAATGAATTATTGATGTCATTCACACAAGTCGTTGGAGAACCTTTGGAGTAAATTTTACCGTTGAAAATTTTGGAGGTTTTAATTCGGGCAACCATGTCTCCGGAACGGCAGTCAATGGTGACATTGTAGCAAGACGACAGTTCGTAGGTTGAGGAATCCACGAGGTCCAAGTAAGGGTTATTGATGTGGGTGAGGGTGGCGGCGGCGTGGTGAGACAGACGGCACACCTTGTCTCCAGTGTCGTTATAATCGAACGAGTGGCATCTGGAGTAAAAAACTTCATCATTTGACATAATTGAAAAACACAAATTTATTAAAACAGTCAAAAAGAATTTCCAAATCATAAAAGAAGAAATAAATTAAATAATAATTTATTCTCTTTCGTAGAAATTAATTTTACAACTAGAATTTCCAAGAAATAATGAGGAAAACGGCAGGGTCTGATTGTTCCATCGTTCCAGCTGTCATAATTTTTCTGTAATATTTAATGTTTCAGTTTTTATCACCGTAAAACTTGTCTCTCGTCTTTGCAGCTGAGAAGTATGAATGAAGCATTCAAATGCAATATCTCGGGGCTATTCATCTTTTGTAATGGTCCAATGGTATGATAACAGGAGCATTTAAAGTGGGGAACAGGAACCCTGTTTTATACTTAGCTCTACAATTAGGAGGCCACGGTCATTATAATTACACAAAATTTATTGCAGTGCATAGGACACTAAAACTCGACAATCTAACTCGAATAGTTTTAATTAGTATGTAGAATGCATTTTGTTATCACATGTTTTGACCATTCTCGTTATTTTTGCAAAAACCATCGAACGCGTTCCTAACTTCAATGTTTTTTCACGAACGTCAACATATATTGCATTCATTGATGATGTTATATTGTTCGTTTATTTATTTATTTCATAATTCTTCCCAGAGCAGCTGAGTTATGGAATCTTAAAGAAAGCGTTTTTCGCCAAGTTTGAAAGTTTGATGTTTTTCGTACTCTCTCCCATTAAAAGAATACCACATTCTACTCAAATTCATATGGTGAAACTAAGCCAAAAGAGTGTGAATCTGTCATTACCTGTAAGGTGCTTCCAAACAGAGCTGCTTGCACTCGTCGAGGCTCTCTATATCCTGGAAAACAGAGTCAACAGTCTTCAAAATGCGGCCTTCCATCTTTTGGAACTCGCACAGACGAACAGGATCATCGACGCAATTGTTTTCCAAAAAGTCGGTGTTGTCTGAGCGTTTGAAGGAGCCCGTGCCCACCACCGTGTGCCGGTCCATATCCGAGATGCTGCAATCCAGCGTCTCGTTGTTGAAGTTCGCAGATCTAGAATGAAATGAGTTTATTAATAATAAAGAAGTCACACGGGCACTTTCACACAACTTGAAATTTTTCCTAGAACACTAAGACGTCACATATTCGTCGTGGTGTTTTTTAAGGCCGTCAGCTTCTATTTTGAGACTGACAAGAACAGGATCATCGACGAAGAATAATGTATTAAGAGATATTTATTTCCACCCATCAGTCACTTCACAAGACAGAAAAGGGGAGAACAGAAACAGTACAGAACGATATATCATTTATGTATAGTTCCGCGAGGTTTGGCTTCTTGAAGCTCCACTTCAAATTTTTATAGTGATGATTAAATTTTCGCCTTCATTGACGAGAGCAAATAATAAGTCACTGTTAACTCAACACGATTATACACATCTTTTGACCACATGTAGAAAAACACGACGGAAAGGATTCTGAAAAGTTGAAAGTAAAAAATATTAGCGTTCAGCCTTTCACTAAGAACTAAACATAAGGACACGTATTGCCTCCAATGATATCCTTTGACTTCTGGTAATCAATCTAACAAATCCCACGTCAATTAAGAAAAACATTAGGTTCAATTATTCTCATCTATAAACAAATAGAAATTTTATATTAACAAAAGTCTTAACAATCTGAGAACGCAAAAGCAGATGTCACTGTTCTCTAGTTCCTAGGACTGGCAAAGGTGTGATGGGAGTGCTTAATGACGCCACGGATGCTGCTCATCAACTCTTAAACCAAACTACCCGGCTTATTTGGTCTCATAATAATGGGGAACAATACAATTAGTGTAGCAGTGCTTTTTAAAATGAGTCAGACAAATTTAATTCATTTCACAGGCATCAAGATCAACAGTTTACATGAAATATGAAGGTTGGCTATGAAGTTCATGATATCATAAAGACTCTTAGATCTGTTATATCGGAAGTTCAGCTAGATGATACCATCACGACATCCCTCGTTTCTCAAGCTCTAAGAGCGGGGCTCGCACCAACTGCAGTATGCATGCGAGTTACATCACCTGAGGGTTCTTACAGCGACAATGTGCAGCTCCAATGAGACCTTACGTTATAACTTTGGTAAACGTTCACAGTTGAAATTTTATTTTCTATCAAAACCTTTCCCTAAGGCTTAACCTATTAGCAGGAAAAAATGTTCCGCTTTTTCTTCTTCTGGCATTGTCAGAACATATTCTTGAAGCAAAAAAAAAAAAACGTAAAAAGCTTGAAGAAAAGTGTACATTCAAGTCTCTCGCCTGACGCATTTCATCATTTTCTTTCAATGAGACTAGGATGAATCGGACGTCTCCATCGCTTTTGTACTGCTAGGTTTATGAATGGATAACCAACGTTTACCGCTGGCCGCGGAATTTTGAAAATTTTTGAGTTAATTGCACGTTGAGAACACTGTACATTGTATTTAAATTTTGTGCCTTACCCTAAGGTTTGAAGGGCACACTCTTAAATAGAAGTACTAATTGTTTTCAATGAATATTTCTGAAAATTATCGATAGAACCGCTTGTCTTTTATGTGAATTCGTCAGTACATTTTGAGATGGGCACTGAAAAGCAGGCAACTCGGTAGTTTAGAAAAATATGTTATGAAACACCGCAAATGAATTGTTTAGTATCCACGACTCATCAAGAATAAGTATTCGCTTAAAAGTTTTTAACTATTTTAGAACACTTCTTTACTTACAGTACTTACTACACACAGTAAAGAACTTTCTCTAAAGAACGCCTGCAGAAAAGAATTAAAAATCTTTCAACCGTTCGCGAAGGTTCATTAGCAAGGCGCCGACCTTCTCGTAGAATGGCTACAGCAGGGCCGATTTCATTAGCCATGACGGAGACACTAGCGTGAATATGCGCGCTGCCGCTGGGCTGTAGGCGCAGGATGTTGAACTCAAACTTTACTTCAGGAAGAGCGCAAGGCATCTGAGCAACGGAGACAGGAAACCAGGCACCATATGGCATTTAACGGAGCCGCTGCACGCTTTCCTTTAAGTCACAAAGCTAATATTCACGTCGGTGTTTTCAAATGCATTTCCCAGAAAACGCGTTTCTGCACCTAGAAATACAACTGTTCCTTCAAGTTAGTTCCCAACGATTAGCTGTGAGTCGTGGAAAAGAAACGACGAAAATGCAAATAACGTACCGAACAGAAATTTCTGATGATTTTTCATTTCATTTTTAAAGTTGTGTATGTAAACTCTTGAGGCAAAATGATGAGTACACTCGTGTTAATATTTCATTCGATTTGTAGGCAGAGCCCGTCTTGTACACCCCAAAATTTTGTAGTACGAAACATTAAAATAACAAAATTGTACATCCTGCATTTTGTTGCTTGTCATTAAAATGCAAATTATTATCTAAATCATTCATTTAATGAAGCGAACGAATTTAAAAAGGACTATCATATTTCTCACATCATTCATGAAAAGTCTGAACCCTGACTAAGGACATCGAAAGGGACAATCCGATATTGAAAAATGCCTGAATTGCATTGGTTTCCACAGGCAGCCTACAGGTAAATACGTTGGGAAAAAGAGAAACAATGAGAAGAAAATGGAAACCCATACAGTATTTGCTCGCTTCTAAGTGTGAGTAGGGTATAACTTGAGATTCGTTCAATTCTCAAGTTTGAAAGACACAATTGCCTGCAAGAAGAGGAAGACCAAATGGAGGATGTTCATTACTTCTACGATGCAGAAAGTGGTGCACCATAATGACCACGCTATCAAGTCCAAATCCCCCTCATGGCTACCGAGACGCTCCGAGCGAGAAACTACACGGTGATCTGGTATCTTCGAATGCTACATGGTGATCTGGTATCTCCTGCCCCACATTATCATTACTAACCACTTTCACGACGAATGAAACGCTCTCTTTTTTATCAAGTGATAGATAATAATTTGACTAGTAAATGTGCGCCCAATTTGTTCAGTCGTCCAATGCAATATGATGATTCAGGCGCTGATTGATAACTGCTGTCTCAACAATGTTTGAACGGCAGTTCACGCAACTGGATTGTATTCAACAGTGAGAGTACTAATGAGAATAGTTCACTTTCTTCGTTTTTAGGGTTGGGATGTTCTGAAATGAATGTCTGTGTTAGTTCTTCAAATTTATTTACAAACTCGGTCGTGAATTCATTTAGCTGCGAAATTCACATGAGAAATGTTTTCTTATCGGAACTATACGTTAGCTTTATTTTTAAATTTAAGTTATCGAATTGTTTTTGCATGGTCTTTGCACATACGAATTTACCCAAGGATTGAATATAAATTCTATTTGAGAAAAATCTGCCATTCATACACAGACTTTTAACCACTGAATAATTTAATTTAACAATCACCTGTAGAGACCAGGGCAACAAGATTCGAAACCTTATCTTACCGTCTCGAAGGACTTCGCATTAATTTTGAATCACACAATTACCAGCACGCTATTTTTAATCATAACGAATACCCCAAGCATTAATCACGTAACGAGTTCATCCTCTCGCGCGGATAATTTTCTTTCCCAAGACGCCCGCGAGTTACGGCGTTGCGCGGAATGACTGTGTTCCCACACTCGAAGTCTTCGCGGCTCCCAAGCACCATAACTCCAGAGATGCATGCACTCGGCGTCTAGATGCGACGTTGATGTTACCTGACACTTGTATCTCCATTACGTGCGCCCTGATTCATGAAGCCTTTTTGGCTTCTTTCATACTTAGAGATTCTAATACTCTAGAATTCTAGAATTTCATTTATTCCACTGAAGAGCGATATTATTAAATATTTAACGGTTCCTTTGTGAAACGTTTACAGAAATCATTGATTGGCGATGCTTACTGGGTTAGTTTTCATGCATGAGTGAACGCGGTTAGCTAATATTTTGCCTAAGCATCACACTCACCATGTAGGTATTTCTCTTTGGTATCTCATAGGAAGAGCTAATCTAATAAAAATCAATTTATTCTAGCCGTTTAATTAAGCAGCGGCTTTACTCTTACGGAACTGAGCCTCATAAGCCACAGCTAAAGTACAGAAAGCGTACGATGGTGTATCCCTGTGTCGCAATTCTGATCAGGTCATAAGAGCTTTAATATCAAAATCGTGAGAAGCACAAGGTTCCCGTTAACGCGCCTCGAGGTATGCTTCAATTACGAGAAAAGTCTTCGACTTCCGCACCAAGCACCGAAAATTCAAATGGAAAATGAGCATCGATTTAACGAACAGTTGAAGCTTGCTCACGTATCTTGAGAAGCACGTCGGTAGGGGCGTAAGGGTCATGATCTTGGCATTAATTGATGAAAAGTTTGCGTCGTGATGTGAATTTGCCGCTCTTAAATTGCAGAGTTTTAGGTTCTTTCACAGGTGCATCCAAAGCGAAAAAACCGTAGAGCAAAAATGAATTTTTGCATTTTTTTCAACAGAAAATGCATGCCAGCCAACTCAATGTTTTTTGTATGGTAGGAAGAAATAAGAATTTTTGGGGCCTTCTCATTTATTTTGAGAACAATCGGCCTTCACTATTAAGGTAAAGGAGTTATAACTCTTCGACATCTTACTATAGACCTATCTCTGTACTACCAATCATTAGCAAAATATTCGAAAAAATTGTGTACAAAAAAGTG
>JACJUY010000236.1:77093-258116 GCA_014220935.1 Platorchestia sp. MABIK
CTAGACTTAAGAAACATTCTACCTCTGTATCACCTGTGGTAAATAAATTGTTAAATTGTTAAATTGTTACTTGATGAACTTAGCACTGAACTCTCACTGAGTTTTCTTCGTAGTGGTTTTCTTTTTTGTCATAACACTTCCCGAAAAACCACGGAGAGAAAGAGAGTGGTTAACGTACTTCAAGTCCAAGTTGATACTTCTGAGTACAAATAAATTGAACGGCCTGTTTGAGCAACTAACTAACTTAATCTACTCACTAAATGAACAAATAAGCGGAATTGAAATAGCCTGAGTAGTCACACAGCTAAAACGATAAGCGCAAGCTAGAGAAAACGTATGGATCGTTGGAAAATATGAGATGGCTTCTTCTAGTCGAGTTACATGATCTTAGGATCTCATTGGTCATTTCTCATTCCCCGTATCTCAGAATTCTTTTATCAGAAAATCGAGCCTCTTCGACATTGTTGAAAAAATTTTGCGCAGATATCTCAAGTGGAAAGCTTCAAGTTCATATTTACTATCGCATTTTTCTAATTTTCTTATCGTTTGTCAGCGATCGAGTCGAACACCTAAATTAAAAGAAAACAGTAATTTATGAAGGAGAAAAAATAAGAAATGAGGTAGTGTTGTGAAATCGAAGGAGTATGTTCATACTGCAATTATCATTAAACTCGACTTTCCAGGAAGGAGATGGAAGGAAATGGAAAGTAAGACCTAAGGTGCGCAAATAAAAACAAAGCCCTCCCCAATCACGAGCCATCAGCAATTCTTGATTCACAGCTTGATCGTAGATATGCCCTGAACGAACATCAGGTCTCTTTTACTAAAAAGCAATTAGCTTTCTGTGCTTCTGTGGACGAAGTAAAATCATAAATTTTCGAAGTTTGACCATCAACTTTACCTCATTACATCTTCAATATCCTCAAGAAAAATAATAAGCATAAAACAAATTTACCTTTAAAGTCTTGATTCTCCGAGGTAAAGTTCTTCGATGGTGCGAAAACTGACATCTATTCACTCGGTAGAAGCGAAATTCTCGTGAATCCCGCTCTGCCATTAGAAGCACGCTCACTCACCAAAGAATGGCACTGAAGATTCGCATGTTTGTGTTAGTCATGCTCGCTTTATCAAACGAAGAGGTTCCCAACGCAGTTAGAACTGTAATTTATCATGACATGCTTGTCTGACAATAAATGTCTTCTCACTTAACAGATGATAATGTCCTTGTTATTGATCGTTTTCCTCGGTTTCAGGAGTTCGTACAAATTAGAGCTGTCATGACCAAGCTTTTTCGAAAGTTAACTTGTAGCGCGAAAGCGAAGACGTCCACTCATTAACGTCACGGAGCGGAGCTCGTCTATGGCAGGATGCAATTATTTTCTGGTAAAAATTTGTATTAATTCGTGAATGCCCATGATTTCGAGGCTAAAATAAAATTTTTATTTAATGAAATTTTTATTTAATTAAAATATATTTTTATCGGCATGTACTTTCCCAGAAGAACAAAAATGTAAAAATCCCGCTTGCTGCCACTAAAGTTGCATTTTGCACACCAAACTACAAATGTTGTGTAGAATTATGTTTACAGTTATAATTAATGTACAGTTATCAAAAGCACAGACACACGCTCCTCGAAGTTGAAGCCACCAGACAAGAGCGCTAACGTACCAAAAATTACAAAAACGGATAAGGCCAAACAATGTTTCTGAGCCGCTGGTACTAGTTTTTTTTGCTGCTGAACTGCTTTCGGAAGTCAGACGCATCGCAAATCGGAAGCGGATCTCGAAAAAATCATCGTCGGTTATAGACACCCTGAGCTGGTGAGCACGCAAAGCGGAGCGGTGCTGTGTGCAGATCGTGATGCACTTCTGTTTACGTGCACACGAGAGGCATCGCTACCGAGGGCAGAACAAACTGGAGAAGTGGACTGTAACACGAGCCAGCTCTCATCACGAGCTCATTCTTTTAAGAACACCGCACAGAATGAGCTGATCAATAAAACAGTTAATTTCTCAGTGGTAAAGATTCATATATTATCAAAAATTTTCTTCCTCACTGGTTTGTAATTCCACATCCAGCCAGCAAGGCCAGGCTGAAATAAATTGAACCGCACTGCTTACGAAACATGCTATGAGCCCATGACGCTTGTCGTAGAAAGTTGATGAGCGACCACAGTTGAGAAAGTATCTTACACATGTTTTTAGGAGATGAAAACAAGTTTCTGTATCCGCTCAACATTAGACGCGCATCTACGTGCTCATCTCTTGATTCTCAGGCCTGAAGAAGAGCTGGGAGTATTTCAGGTTCCTTAATCAGTTATTCGAAGCGCTTTCATTTTCTGAATGGCCTATGAGTAAACCGTAAAAGCGATAATAACTTCCTTTTACAGTTGCCGTAAGTCTAGAGACAAGTCCGTGTAATCAGTGATCAAGAAGAGGATGGCTGAGATTACAGTCACGCTCCGGCGTCGCGGTCCTCATCAGTAAAAATGTAGATTACACTCACGTCTTGTAAATGGTGGGTGAGTGAGAAACACAGGAATATTCCTATTAAGAATATTCTACTGTGGGTGTGTCTCATTTAAAAATCAGAGTTACGTTTACCCTCATTTGACGGGTAAATTTTTAATTAGTTGGTTAGAGAAATCGAAAAAGCATTTGTAACTGTTAACTACTATATTTGGCAATCGAATGTTAGGTCTTCTATCTTTGGTTTGTTACGTAAATTTAATTGCAGGCGTTTTTATCCCGTGAGTTAACCGATTTCGTCATTTCAGTGATTGTAAAGCCGCGAAATTTTGGTCAGGTATTTTGACATAGATTTCAGATACAGCTATTGAGAAAAAGTATAAAATGATGATGTAGGGTAAAAAATTAAATAAATAAGTTAAATTTATAGTTTTACAATTGAAAGAAAATAGGTGATATATGAAATATCTTCCTTGCCGTAGATAGATCATGACTTCCAAAACTTGGTGGCGGTGATATAAATATAATTGTGGAGTGACGTACACCTCAAATGAGACTTTGTCGAAACTTTCAGGAGCCAGATTGTTCACGAAATGTGCGCAAAAATCGGATGTCACTGCATAATTCGATTCATAAAAACGCAAAATTATTCCGTGGAAATTGAATAAGAAAAAAATGTGTTTTCCACGCATGGGAATGATTCTTGGCTTAGCATAAAATTTTTGTCTCAATTCAAAAAGAAAATATCATGGAGAGTAAGAAGCAAGCAATCGAGGCTGTCACGTGCCAAACGGAGGCGAATAGTCGCGTAGAAAATAAATTTAGCCGTCAAATGGTTGATGCCTAACGGATCGAGCGAATCAGCCGTGATGACTCGATGACTGAATGACAAATTGATCAGGAAGCAGCATCAGTGCTTCTTCAGAGCGTGAGAAGGTTGGCGAGCAGAGAAAATGAGGCAAGGGTGGGATGGGAGTAAGAAATAACTTCAATTACATGAACTATTTTGCACATGAGATGAGGTGCGTGGTTAGATGGAAGCTTCATAATAAATTAAAAGTATCTGAACTGTTAAATATCGTTCGAGAAATTTCTTATATATTCTACTAATACCTCAATTGTGTATTATTTAATTACCTACAAACTTTCATGAAGATATTTACGAAACAGCTTAAACTTGAAGAAACAATTGAGAAAGAAAATCTTAAAGAAACATGATAAAAACACTGTAACCCACTCAAGTTTTCAATGAATAGGAGAAAAATCTATAAAATGAATAATAACGAATGATGGGAAAATTTCAACATGTTATTGCTAGCAGTTATTCGGCGGATTAATTATGAACTCGAAGCGAAGCAATGGAGGAAGGAATGATACGTATCTTCTCACAAATAATATTATCTTGGCAAGCCCTAAACGGTGATTGAATGTACATCAACTGATAAGGAAATAGATTTCGTATAAAAAATGCAACCCTCCAGTTGTCAACTAGCATCGATAGCAACCTGTACATTGACATGAGTCATAATTAGGTTCTCAGGCCCGTGCTTGGTTTAAATGAAGGCCAGGTGTTTAGGCGCTGAGACTGTGTTAGAATCTGCCGCTCAGGGATCCTCAACCATGGTGAAGTGATTCTCAAAAATGTTCTAAAGATTCTCAACATGCTGAAGTCATTAATTCTTAAACATGTTGAAAAAGTACTACGCGCTCGTCTGCACTTCTACGTTACCTGGCAAGTTTCACAAATAGGTGTGAAAATACAGTGGAAAAATACTGAAGTCTTCAAAGAATAGATTTTAATAGAAAATAGCAGAATAGAATACAAACTGGAATGTAGAATAAAATATAGAATAGAATGTAGAATAGAATTTAGAATAAAAAGTAGAATAGAATATAGAATAGGATATATAATAGAATATAAAAGAGAATTTAGAATATATTATGTAATATAATATAGAATAGAATAAAGAATAGAAAATAGAATAGCATACAAAATAGGTTATAGAATAGGATGTAGAATAGAATAGGATAGTATAGAACAGAGTAGAATAGAATAGAATAAGATCGACTAATAGCTTCATTGAAGGAACTTTACCTATTTGGAAATATATCGATAATGCAGATTACCGGGACCTTAGTTAAAAAAGTTATGACCTATATCATTACCTTAATTTGATGATGTGCACCATTAATTAATGTAGTTCTACATGTACAATGTGATTACGTACGGTTCTTTGTTTTGCAATATTTTTAAAGTTGTTCCGAGTTCTTGTTGAATGGTAACATCAAAAGAATTGCTCGGAAACATCGCAATTTATTTACTTGTAGCGCTGTATCCAGAACATATTAAACTGTTTTAAAGCTTGTCGGCAATCAAACATAACGGATAACGTAATCTTCACTCATAAATTTACTTTACTCAGACGACGCGGTTGGACGATCAGGCAACGGTTGCAGGCAATAGCTAGGATAAGATAAGTTCATCATATCGAGCATGACGTTGAGGAAACTGAATATGATTGAGGCAACGAAAACCGTTTTGCGATCGTGAAGATCGGAATGAATAATGTTCTTTTGCACGACGGTGAACAGACGGGGCTATACCAGGCCTCTGAAAAATCAGACAAGTCATGTATTTAATACTATTGACTGATATCCTTCTCTTTATCTACAATTTTCAGGTAAAGTATGATAGTTCTATGAATAAACAAAACAGTTTTCCTCAAAACGCCTCCCATGTGATTTTACTTCAAATTGACGAAACCTAACTGTCTTTCCTACATCGTACATTCGTAGTTTCTTCATAATAAAATCACTGTCAAGTCTTTATCCTAATGTCTTCTTAACTTAGTGTGATGCTCAAGTCAGCCTGAATTCTGCCTCCGGGCATAAGTTATTATAAACATCCTGTTGAAAATCTAGATTTAATTAAGCAGAGCCTCTGCCCCTCCTCGGGAGAGGAAATGGCTCCAATAAACAGACAGGCGCAGGATACCGTGCATTAGCTGCTGTGTATTCAACGGTCTCACACAGAGAGAGATTGGTTTCTTTCGTCTCGGCAACAGGAAGTTTGTCTAAGACATCCATGCTGCTCTCACTTGGTGGCAGTACGCCCCCAGCCCACCTCTCCAAAAAATTAGTCCTCAGAAAAAGTGAAAAAATAAGTCCTCGAATGGTCATTCAGTGCTGAAATGCTGGATCTAGGCACCCGTGGGGATTCCCTCTTTTGCTGAAAATATGGTTGACTCGAATAATTAATCAACTGTTTCTGGATTGAATTATATTTTGTCTAAATTTGGCAGTGTGCAATGCGAAAGTTAAAAATTATTCGATGTGTGTTGTTCGACTTTACTTGGGGCAAGAATGAAGGCTGCGCACCGAGTGCAACTGGAGCTCTTGAACTGATGGAATGGTGACGTAAAACGTGTGTGGATGAAAAATGAATTCACACCTCTTTTTTGTGCGAATGATGTGGCAAATAAGAAACAAGGATATTCAAAAAAGTAAGAATTCCTGCACGAAGTTTCAATGAGAATCCAAAGCCTAGAACGAATTTATAAAATTAATCAAACTTTATTGATACTTTACACTTACTGCGGAAATAAATTGACTTGCAATGGATGTTGAATATTGACTATAACTTTTTTTTTTTAAATGTTCAAATGAAGTCATTGGAATTATAAAATTTAAGTGTTTAGTAGACCCTAGATCACTATTTGCCGTCACCCTGCTAATGATTATCGCTAGAACTTGTAAGAAAATGAAGCAACTCGTTACAGTAGGTTGTTAACCTGGAGAATAAGACGGTATCCGCAAAGAATTCACACAGGTGTGGAAACATTTATTTTGTAAGCCAGCCTGGAAAATGATTCTGTATTTCGTAGTATCTCCTCATGCAGTTGTTACGATGCGAGGGTACGCAATGAAAATACGAGAGATCAAAGTTGTGTCGTGACTACAGAATCAACTATGAGGTGTTGAACACATCCTTATTGTAAAGTCTGTCCTAAAAAATTTGTCAAAATTAAGAGAAGAAAAATATTCTATTCCTCCACTTTAGTGCTCAGAAAAGCAAAAACTGCTTTTCCTTTATATTTAAGGACAATTTCTAAAAACATTGAGGATAGGAAGAGTAAGAATACGAGAGATTTTGCGACTTCACTTCAAATCAAAATCAGTAGCCAAAAAACGAAGTGGCGGAAGCAAGTTTGCTGGCTGATAAAAGCAGGTTGATGACCGCTGTTACAAAGATATGAAAGGATCTTGGCTGAACTTCACGCCAGCCTTGAAACTTTATCAGCTTGATCGCGTGGGCCGTTCTCACACTTCATGTCTGCCTGGGCCTCCTCCCTCTCTCACACGCTATCCAGACCAAGCCATGAGAACGCCGTATGATCTGTCTTCCAGTGAATTAATAAGATATTCACGCTTGCCAGCAATATTTAAGTCCACCATTAAGCTAGGCTTCCCTCACGCAGGCAGATAAAAACGAGCGGTAGTTTATCAGCCATTGATCCGGAGGTTGGCACATCTGGCAGACGAGCGCAGGACGGCGACAATGGATCAACCTGCTATCTCAGAGCTGTCTTGTTTTCCACAGATTTACATTCCAGAATTTAAGACTTGCTGCAATGTTTCAGTGAAAAGAGATTACATGCTGAATGTTCGGGACAGCGCAGTAACCTAGGTAACTCCAGCTTGAATTATTTCGAATGTTTATTGGCGTTAAATATTGAAATTCACTCTGAAATCAAGATTGGTTAAAAAACGGAAATTAAAAGTCAAAATTTTTTTCACTACTGAGCCGGCTTCACTTGAAAAATATTCAGCAAGAGTTTAAACATAGGATTCAGTTTTCGAAACATCTAAAGAGGAAGTTTCAAACAAAATTCAAAAAACACTAGTACATCGTATGATGTGAGTGTTGTTTCGTAGGGTTATGGTGAACAATAATTATTGCAAGTCGTGGGTTCTGAGAAAAAAGACATCTTTACAGAGGGTCTGCCAGAGTCCTCGTTCCACTTATGAAATGAATTTAAGAGGAAGATTACAGATCCAGAAACTAGTTTCGCTGCAATTGAACCCTAGACAAACTTAACTCGTGATAAACGTACAAGGTTGAACTCAAGTTTCAAGAAAAAACTGTCTGAAAGCACAACTCTACAGTTCAGCCTTGTACTGATGCCAGTCTGCCTTCTGAGTTACGCATGCTTTATTTCAAGAGGTCTCACACACATAAGAGCGAGTAATCATAACAGGAGGATTTCCATACAGAAGAACTACTCGTTGTCAAAAATGAACTGTCATTGAAATGTTTTCTTTCTATTTCAAATTTTAAGATTTGGAACAGTATTCGTAAATGAACTGTAATTTAGTCTCTGAGAAATTGATTACTTTGGCAAAACTCTTAAACCTCATTGTAAAAAATTCGTAGGCAAAATTGAATCACTTACTAAATGGTATAATAACAATCGCTTTATTTTGAACATCCCACTGTGCCTTATGAGTTTTGACAATTAAAATTAAAACATTTTACTTGTGCTTCTATCCTTCTTATTTTTAAGTAAAGTTAAGTGAATTATTATCTAATGACTTCCATGTATGACCTGGTAACTCTTGAAACAGTAAAGGCGTAAACCTCTGAGGTGGTCAGGGAGGCACAAGTGAGCCTTTATTACCTCAGAAATGGAGCGACACTCACCTGCAAGGAAAATCCTTCTCGTTCATGCACACAGCCTCGCACTCCAATCGAGAAGACACTTTCTCGACTTTTCTCGAGAATCCTTCGAGTTCAAAGCCCATGACTCTCTCGAAGCCCCAAGCTCGGGCGCAAATGGGAGCGTCGGCGAGGCAGTTCTTCTGGACGTACAGCGTGAAGACCGGGAAGTCGGACACCGTCAGGGCGCCTGCGCAACGAGGCAAAAATGGTGGTCAGGAAGCTGCAAAAATGATGGCTCAACTTACAGCACGTACATGCAGTGTTGCCACTTGCATCCACTGCACTACTCACAGCCGTACAAATGTAAATTCATGCAAAGGTGAAGCATTGGAATAGTACAGAAAACAAGGTGCCCTTTAGTAATGCAGAATTACATTAGATCGCCACAACGTTGATGATTTATACATAAATTTCCACCGTAAAAAGAACTATGACTAATATTCTTGAAAGACGATCACGAGACAAGCTATTCCAGCTAGGTTTAGTTCTACACATACTTGTATAACTGAAGTGTAAATGAAAATTAGAAATTAGTAAACAGTAGGAGTAGGAGTGTGTTGTTAATTCCGTGAAGTATTTTCGTTTTCAGCGAGTTTCAAGTCGACCTAATATTGGTAGGGGAATTTCATCAGCCTTGTGGCACGGGAGTGTATATCAACAATGAGAGCACGTTTTGAAACATCATGCAGAAAAGTTTCCTTGCTAGAATTTTTAATTGGATCACAATTTACAAGCCTTGGATCGGCTGGAAGACTTGGAGAAAGTGTCAGAAGTAGAGCAGTTATCCAACCATCAATCAAGGAGAGTCACCTTCATTAAAATTGCAATCTCTGTGGAAAGTCCGCATTTGAGCGAATCAAAAAAAACTCACAAGTTTCCCACATGAGTTTAATGTTTTCCTGTTCTTAAGAAAGACTCAGGTCAATAACTCTATTCGACGATACATTTTTATCAGTCTCAGTCTAAATGGTTTTTACTTGTCATTCCGACTGAATTGATAGCAATGACCTCCTCATTGAAGATCTTGATGTTTTCTGGTTGTCAGTAGCTTTCGTGCATATACGTCAGCGATAACTTATAACTCTGTTCTTGCGCTGGTTTTTAAGCACGAACTAAAAATATCAAAAAAGAGCATGGGCATTGTGAGAAGATTTGAGTCTCGCCAGCAGATCAGGACGCTCGCACGCATGTCAGATAAGTTTTAATGTAACTTGTCAGGTATAAACTTCATCGAATTCGCTACAACAGAAAAAAACGAGTCGCAAGCAATTAACGATATTCGACTCCCGCTTATAGCACTCTTGCATTGATGCACCTCACACGATGCGGGTGTGAGACGCATTGACAAACATACCTACTTTTTACTTGATTTATTAAACTGCAAAGCTCTCACGAAGGCTATGGCACAAACACACATTTTTTGCAGAAGATCATTTGATACAGTGCGGTGTATTGTTCGAACATTGCTTCATCCACCTTCATCACGCTTTCACCATTAATCTTCTCTGGCACTACGAGAGGGACGCGGTAAAATTCACAAGCATTACCAGTTCTTCGGCGCGAGAATATTAATTGCCGCAATCAATCATTCAGTCGTAATTCAGACGAAATTGTGGAGTCGTGTTGTACTGAAAAAGTAGCTTGAAAGATCTTCAAGAAAAGTTTCATAGCAAGTCTGAATACGACCTTAAAGCAAACAAGTAGCATGCATATTGAGTGCTTTTTTGATATAAGTGTTATTAATTCTTTCAGCATTGGAACTGTTGAACCTCTCATTCCTCTGAAAAAAAAACTATTTCAATCAAATTCCAATCATTTTGTGCATGAGTTTTTCACCATTAGAATTCAAATTAAGTGAACAGAGCTGGTGCAACCCGGGTCATTAATTGTCAATGACTGCTCAAGAGAACAATCAACCATTTTTAGAGCTGTGGTGTACCAAATTAAAAAAATACCAATTCTTTTCGTTCGGTTAGGAAGATATTCTAATTCACTTTAGAATAAGGATAAGAAGATCACCAAAATTATGGATAAATTCATTCTAGTCATAAATATGCTGCTGGGTTTAGATGTTCTCACTTTGGAATTGAGGCTGCGAGACCAAAGCTATGCTCAGGCTTCTTCTACACAAAAAATTAAAAGTTTCACAATTTTCTGCGATAAAAGGGCTCCAAAGACTGACAACCTAAAACACTGGTGAGCTGCCTCATTTGATTTAGTTTTGTTCGTCTGATCATTCCCAAAAACAAAAGCAATGTACTAATCTAACAACGTAGCATGTTGCATTCGCATATACAGTGAAAATGTTAAAAATATATTAATGATGTATATAGTGTGTAATCGAGGAAAGTTGAAAGTTGCATACTGAATACAGGAAAGTTTTACAGAGTAGCATGGTTGTTCGAGGTTCAGGGTTTCATTAGGTAAAGTTAACGTTACTTACGAGTTCTAAAGTTCGCATCTTATGGAAATGAAAGTGTTACTTGCACATAATTCCAATAATTTTGTGACTCGATCTTAACATAGCAATGTTACCGCAATAGCCTTATTTCATGTCCAACCTATAATGCCTCATTCTGCACGTTCTATCTCACTCATTCTAAGAATACGTGTATGTAATTAATTTTGAGTCAATGACAATAAGAACGTGAATGTAGGAGTGAAAGCCATCAAAGATCATCTTGTACTTTACACACATAATGCGGGCTAAAACTAAAATAAATATTCCAGATGCAAGTGATACAAGGATCAGAAGACGCCGCTGGCCAGCTCTTCAAGTGTTCAACGTGACGTGAAGTCGAGCGTGCTGTAGATGGAGCACAGGACTTCCTCCCGACCGCATTATGATGTACGACAATCATCGACAGAGCGTAGACAGGAGAGCTGTGACAAGCTATAACCCGCTGCTTACTAACCACTGTTTTCTTTGTATTCATGGTTTGTTCCAAAAGGTGTAGCTGAGACGTTCGTGCCCCAAGTTCTTGCGGTATTTCAAAATGATGTAACGATTTGCAGTGGGAAAATAATTTGGGACAATTTCTTCCGTGGATTCATGGATTAGTTGAAAAGGCGTTGAGCACATCGACGTTTTTGAAATGGTGCAACTCCTTCTGAAACAGTCGTATAAAGTTTTTTTTTAACAATAAATGGCTGTCTGTCGAAGTTTTCCAGAAAAATGATCGTTTCATGTACAGAAGTTGAGCCTCCTTATTTGCTGATGACTCCTTAAAAAGTGTAGGAGGCTTCTTAGTGAATTGAAAAATTGAGCTACATATCATGGAATAACATCGAACCGATGATACTTAAGCTGGAGGTCAGTTACACGAATGCTTATAATCCAGAGTCTGAGAGAAAGAAACCTCTCAATAACAAAACCGCCCCCAATTGTGGGGGGTTCAGCCTCCTGCAGCGAGTGCTACTGTGGTTCTGCAGCGAGTAGTTGCATAGGGTCGCCAATGAGGAGAATAGCTCTCGAGCTACACTACCAGCTGCTCGCCTCCTCAAACCCACGCCCCGAAGGACTTGGAGTCTACCAGCGAGTGTGAAGAAATGTTGTAAAAGGAAGCACTTGGATTTCAGTAAATATAAACAGTGCCTCCTTAGCTTGGATAGCATTGCAGAATGTGCTAGGCCTTCCGATTTTTGGCCTTTAATTTCGCATTTCAGACTTCGATTTTTCAAAGATAGTGCGATCAGCTAAATGATAACTGATCCCCTTTAGGTCACGGGAAGCGTTATAAAAGCGTAGGCTGTCGCATGTGAATTCGTGTTGTGGATTCCTGTCTGCTTAGGTCCGAGTTTTAACGTTGTTCGCTGGGGTTGCTCCCGGTGTGTATCTCTGGAGTTGCCATAAAGAGTTCCTCAGGGTTCCCAGCAAAGCAATTGCACCCTGATGGGCAAATCCATGGTTTATAGAAATTATATCTACATTTATCTCTTTACAAAGCTCACTAGAGTATTTTGTGCAGTACGCTACATAGCTGGACTATCTCAGGCTTGAAATGATCGGAGGCAAAACTTCACGCGAGAAAAGAAGACGAGCATCTTGAAAGAGCGTGACAGCAGAGAGCGTCAGAGCATATCCACGTCGCAGTGACCAGAACACGCGGCCGTTAGCTGACCACGTACATACGAGCTGCTGCGTTCCGGTGGCTCTTCTCACTGGCCAGCGTACGCAGGAATGAAACCACTGGGTACTTTGGTGCAGCCGTAAATCGCTAAAATGCATTGAAGTTTTGTAATAGCATCTCATAACATCTAAATGCTCTGGTTTCAACTACTTTAGTCTCTAACCCATGGGAAATGTCATGCAATATGGAATATATCAATGCATTTTCGGGTATTTTTAAATGTGTATATTAGTGTTACTATTTTTTAGACACTTTTTAGATTTCAAGCTATAGCCGGTTTTGACCGGCTTACAATTAACGAAAATAAATGAGCGCTTTTGCGAAAGCCTTCTTTTAACCATTCGCACTGATAATTTAGGAAGTTGAACTCACGCTTGCGCCTGCGAATTATGAGCTTCCGAATGACGTATCGCGACAAAAGCACTAATTATTAAACCCGTTTCATGAAAACAAAACATGTAATCAAATTTATAATGACCAACAATTTATGCTGAACTTAAGGCAACAAAAGATAAATTTAAAACGGAAGCATTAATAAAAAAATAAAGACTTTTACCTTCGTTCTACAGAAGAATGGTGTTCCTGTGAAACACACTGGAGCTGCTACACTTTCTAAGAGATAATCTCCTCTAAATAAAGTCACTCAGTGGAAACATTAAGAAGTCGAGGTTCTCGTTGCTGACATTGGTGGCAGGCGCCGGCCATTCAAGTCTTGTCAATAAAGTTACTAGAGCGACGAGCGCTGGGGCTTTTCTTAACCCTTTTCAAAGTCAAAGGGATTCTTGAAGTTTGGCCTAATAACCTCAAAAGCATTTCTGCAGCACTCGCTTCTAAACCATTTTTATGAGTGAATAAAACAATTGTTCACTTCTAATGCATCTTAAATTGGGGAACTTAAGAGACAGAATATCTCATCCAGATGGTGCGAAAACGTGAAAGGCTGAGTTAAATGTTTATGGTCGAATATGTGTGGGGGTCAAATGTTGTAATAGGAATCATTTTACCATCTACTCAAATTAAGATGAGGGTACAAAAAAGTTTTCCGAAAATTTCTACTCATTCTACAAAAATATTGCTCCAAAAGTTTCAAACGAATTATGAGAATAAATGACCGGGAAGGATGTGCACTCATAATTTTCAACTCTACATTCATCATTGCCGGAATTGAACGAAGTTATACAGTGCACATTGCTTTAAAATTATCGGCTTCAAGGGACTCAGTCTCTCACAAAGTAATTTCTTTGGGATATGTATTTTTCGTTCGGAAGGAATATGCGCTGCAGAGGCATCAACAAGTTTATTAGCAATCAGAAATTTGAAACTGACGTTAAATTTAAAGAAAGCTGTACCGACATCGGACGCAAAAAATCAGCGTGTCGCTAGAGAAAGGAATTTAATTCAAATTTTAGTATTCTTCTAGTGCAGATATTCACTCACTTGCGTTAAATTAAAGCATCGAGCGGGGAAGTGAAAAATCCTGTAACAAAACTGACATAAATTTCTGAATCAATAATTTAGAAGAGGTTCGATGTGTGTTGAGACATTAATGAGATTTGAGAGGCGCATTTTATGCATCATAAGACAGGGTGATTAAGGTGATCTAACGAGTGTAGGTGTAAAACATAGGGGCAAAAATTAACCTACATGAGCGATACAAAGGCAAATAAATACGATGCGTGTAACGGGAGACTAAAGAAATTTACGCAAGCTCATGCACTTCAGAATCATTTGTTCTCACCGTTTTCAAAACAAAAGAACGGTTTAGCGCGTCTTCTTGCACGGAGCAATTAGTAAACTGCTTAATGAGCAACAGAAACAGTTTAAGTTAGCTTGCTGTAACGCACAAACTAGGTTATGATCGTGATCGTTAAGGCCTTGAAAATAAATGGTTTAAAGCAGAGAATCATCACATTCACGGAGAAACCGCTGGACTATTTATTTTGCTCCTCAGGATAAACTTTTACACTGATGTGAGACCTACTTTGTGTGCACGTAACTGGATGCATACTTGGCAATGAAAAACAATTTATCTGAGTAGCGGATGAAATCTGTGTGGGTTAGCTGTGAAACGGAATACTTGTTCTCTGACTGAAATATATTTTAGTAAGAGCTAATGTCTCATTCATTCCAATGTTGAATTACAAGCATCAAAATTTGACGTTTGGAATTATTTTTTTCGCTTGATTAATTTATTTTTATTATTTGAGTTGCACACATGTTAGTGGGAGAGCGAGAGTGAGAATCACGAGAACGTAGCACAGGTTACAGAAGGAGCGAAACACAGGCGGACCCTGCACCATCCTCTTGGCCATGTTTCTTATGGACACTCACCTTCGTCTCACGAAAGATTGGAAATAAAAACATAGCGGAAAGAAAAGCGACCAAAAATATTTTCGAAAGGCCACACAAACAACAACCTGCAATAGACAGTTTGGGCTGCGCGGGTCAGTGCTCCAGAATAGGGAAGTCAGTAGATGCTCAGATATGGACTACGGTGTCTCCCGACATGAAGCTGATCGCCCACCAGAGCTTGTGCTTTTTGAATGAAGAGAGTAACCAGCGATGGGCTTAACTACTTCCATCCACACATTGCATCTTTTTGAAGTTGTGCAGCTATTTTGATTGCGGTCATAATGTTGTTAACGTTTTGCCTCATGTCTCACTATGGCTTACAACAATTATGTCTTGAATAGGCTGTATTCCAAAGGGGTAATGAGAAAACTTGTTGGTGGTGCAAAAATGAGCGGCAATACACGTGGTATTGCAACTAAATTCAGTATTGTTCAATTTCATTTAAGCTGGGAGGATAAGATAGTTTTTGCCCCTAGAGCTATTGGTATTACGAACCGTTTCTGTGCACCAAATATGTTTTGACATCCTTATCGCCTAATGACTCTAGAAGTTCATCACCCTATCAAGACCGGCTGTGTGGCGGAGTGAACAATCTTATCGTACGCGTCTTCCTTTTTGGAGTCTCTCCAGAAAAAGCTGCCTCGACTACCTCGACCAGACTCTCTTACTGTTAATATCTTTATGTTCCTTTACTGCCAACAAACGCATCTCATTTCCCTTACAGCAACCTCATGTATTTGAGTAACATTTGCTGTCGATTTAGTCCTCTGGGTTTGGAAAAACAGAAAAAACTAACTATGTAAACTATTATAAAATTTCGAGCAGATCATGATTCAAATGACTGATTTACAAAGCTCTGATTATTAGATGAACAATAAATACTTTGGGAGCCAGAAGTAACTATCATAAACCAATTTTAAAATCACTCATTGATAATTTTTTATCGTTGACTCTCCAGTTAAAAGCTGTGTCGTTACGGGGAGGTTTAAGTAATTCTGCCGTCTAAATAATGCATCAAACTGATCATTTAAAAGAAAGAAGAAAATACCCTCTCAGGAATGTTTTCCTCACACGAGGTTAACTGCAAGTTACCAAGATACTATGTGCAAGCTACTACTTCGAAACATTAACAGCAAATTAAATAATTTATAGCCAGTTATGTGAAAGCACTACAGGCTAGAGAGAAGCAAATGGATAACTAACTCATTTCAACTAGTGCCATCAATTATCATCTGGCAGCTCGTCGCATCTAGCGGAGGGAGCAGAAACGAATAATGGGAGAAATGTCCTTGATCCCCTGTAGGAAGGCATTGTGTGGGCCGCTATCGGTTAATCTGTCAAAGTAAACACTTGGGTAATTATCCGCAAATCTACTACTCGAGTGTCAGGAATAGAGGAAACCTCGCCGGATGTTCGAAATGTTTATCTCCATGGCATGAAATTATTTATTTTTATAGGGTGAACAATTACAGTGAAGCAAAATTTTATGTACTTCCTTTGTTACGTCATTTTCGATGAATTTTTGTGGCTGATGAGAAAGAAATTTATTAGTATTGACAGTTTTACCCTATAATTTTAGTCATAGTGCGTTATCTTCATTTGTTGCCAAGCTCGTTAATTTTTAAATGGTGGGACATTTTCATTATTATGGGTTTCTTAGTCAGAGGTTTTACAATAACGTAAAGTCCTAAGAATGCTCCTGTCAATGATCAAATCACCAATCGAAAATTTTCAAATTAGGGTAGTGTAGGAATGATACTAGAGATTCATCTTGTTTAGTAGTGAAAGAAGAAAAGAGTCGGATTGATCATAGGGCATCAAATCTAACTCAGGAAACTGATCAGAACCTAATGACATGGTGAACTAGGGAGTACCAAATATCCTTTAAAGTGTAATTTGAGCGTCGTTTTGAAATTCGAGCCACATATCTCAGACCAGTGGACTGCCATAAGTACAGAAATCGTTCTTCCATAGAGATCACAGAATATAATTTAGGGACGCAAAGCAACGATATCGTCAAGCATTTTCATCACGAGTAATTTCTTTGCCGGAAACAACATTTCTAACGAACATGTTTAGTTTCATTGAAAACGATAGAAAATATCGGATCAAGTTAAATAGAAGATTGTGTTTCATTTTTAGTACCTGAAGAATCCAGTGAGTTAAAAATTTAGATGCTTCAGATCTAGTAATTCATCACAAGTACATACAATCCAACACTGAATGACTATTGATCCGACACACACCATTTAACAACAAGAACAAGTAGTACGCTATGTCTTCTCAGCAGCTGACCTCTCGTACTTGAATAACATCTTTACTCCTTTTCCAAACGCTTGAACGTTTATCGCGGTTTACAAACGGCCAGAAAGCGCGCTCTGTCTTTTCATTGTTCTTTTCGACAGCGTAGAGGATCGCTCTATTTACCGCAAGCCTGCAGCGGCACCGCGAAGGTAATTGTAGGTGACTGAGCGCAAACGTTGAGCCAATAACTTTGCATTTTTCTCGATTCAATCTTGTATCTTGTGTGCCTGAGAGCTCACGGATATTTGGACTAATAACACTCAAGATTAGAGTCGTGTTAAACATCTTACCATCCGTGGTAAACTACTGCTGCATCATTAAAAAGATACTTTATTTTTGAGGCAGGATTGCAGGAATGTTTTCACTTCATTTGTTGAAAAAACGAAAAAAAATACAATGGTAATCTAATTATCAATTTTCAAAGGCTTCACGCACTTTTGAGGAAAGTACCATACAATTAGAGCAAAATCATCACCGTTATCGGTGGCTCCAGAGCTAGTTAATTTCTTCAGTCTCTCTTAGTTTCTGCAGTCTCACAGATTGTCAATCCTCGTGGCGGAACACCTAATTAAATTAATTCCTCAGACTTCAATACCACGTATCATTTAAATATTGGGTAGACTCCGTAATGACAGACCAGACAGAGAGCAATCAAGGGATGATGCTGAGAAAAAGTAGAGTTAAGCCTAGTCTTGCTGAGTATCTTTGCCTGCTTCTTTTCCCGCAGGGCAACCCTTCGTATATCATTAGAGCTACAAATCCTCATCTTGTGGGAGTTGGAACGTAATGACGCCTAACGGGCCAGGCCCAATCAATTGCTTCAAATTTAATCAAACGCGCATGCTCGAGGACTTCCAATCGACCTTCACACAACCGACAGCGATTATAAGTCGTTCTAAAACCCCTTGAAGTGCCTTTGCAGCCAATTTTTAATGTTGGGCTTAATGCGCTTGAACTCCTCAATTTTACAGGGCAATGACAGATGATCCTAATGATTTAACTTCAAACAAGAGCTGCCGTTCATGAACTGAGAGGGAATCTGTTTTCTCTTTCCTATACGGGTGATAAGTCATGATAAACGAGACGTGGTATCACCGAGCAATTTCCTGGGGCCGATCATTAGGAGCTGCAGTTACAGGAGGAGCCGTAAAGCCATTAGTGAGTCAGGTTATCCTGCAAACTGCCGTACAAAAAGCAACTTTATATTGTGGACAAGTTTGTTTTTCTGGGGAGTTCAGCATCCGCAACAACGCAAGAAACAAGAACTCGGCTTGTACCCAACATTTTTCATTGATTAAAGGGATGAACACACCAACCAAGAAAGCATGAAAAAAAACTGTGTACGGCAGAATCACGCCCTTTATAAGTCTTAATAGCTCAAGCTTCAAGCTTTTGGCTGGCTTTCTTCGCTGGAAAAGGACACGTTCGAAAAGAGCCAAATTTGGCTGCGAAGGAAAAAAGAAAATCAGAATAATCTACAGAAGGCCGCCCGCTTCTTTGCAGCCTTGTCGCGGTCGCGGAATGTCCTTCAGTTTGGGATGACCCCTCCTCTACGGCGGTCGCAGTGCCGGCCTCAGGGGCTGCGGTCGTTGGTCCCGGGCGCATGAAGGTATAGTTTTGGTCTTTCTTCCTCTTCACCTCTTTGACCGTCACGTGCTCACGATGACCAGCAGGTGAAATGTATACAATCACATTTGATTCAATCAATGGATTCTTATATTTAGCTTATACGAGTGGCGTTCGCACGCACATGCCACATTAATTGCACATCCGTACATTAGCATAAACTTTAAATGAAATTCATGCTTTACATGCGGCTCATTATTTGATTTCCTCAGCGTTGTGTAATTTGTATCACTACATTTGAACTTGATTTACATTAAGCAAGTGAATTAAGTTCATACACAAATGATCTGACATTCCTGTCAGCTGACATCTCAATAAAATGCAAGGGAGCAAATTTTGAATTCAAAACTAAGTATTTAATTTCCGCGCATTACTAGATGAAAAAAAATTTTAAGTTTTTCAAATGAATATTCAAATTAATCTAATTTCGCTTAATGCATGTGTCGAAGAAAAGGAGGGTGCAGATCTTGCTGCTATTGTACAGGTTTCCCCAAACGTGCATTGGCCCGCAGACGTCAGGTACTCGAAAGGGCGAACAAAATTGATGAGTCATAGGCAATTAGCACACAGGCTGTGTCTGGACCATATGCACGTAAATTATGAGCCAATTTTTGCAAGCCATTTCCGGAACGTTAATCTAAAACAAAGAACTTTTTTCATGTTTTTTTACTCGTCTCGACACTGACTTGTAGTTAAATTAATGGTGAGAAACTAATATCTGTGAAAAAATTACGCCTATGCCATATAATTTTCTTCTTCATTAGAGTGCAACGCTCACGATAAGTTTTTTTTTGCCACCATTTCTCAAATTTGTGAATAATTGCCACAGGAAGCGCTGAGTAATTTGCTCTGGGAGCACAGCTTCAACACATGACCCTCTTGTCAGCACGACCTGAGCACATTACCTGCAGCATTTGAGCCAGTCTGTATGGACGGCACACGAAAAAATAAACATTTGAAACTCTTCGCATATTAACATTTTCAATGGTTCTGATTTCAGCGACTGTGAAATTGGCCTCTGAGAAATTTGTGAACTTGAAGTATAGTCGCAGGTAAATGTGATGAAAAAATGATAAAATGTACAGCTATACAGGATCTCAATGTCGATCATATAAATACTAGGTTGAAATTGCGGATCTTATACTAAGAAAAAATACAGTTGATTTGAAGACCGAATAATTCAACAATACTTTTTGTATTCCTTGCATGCTGAACATGCAATATTTAGCGCATTGTTTAAAACGTCTGTCAGCTGCCGACTTGAGGGAGTGTGGCGTTCTTTCGTTCTAAGTTTTGAGCAAAACTGATAGCTTGAATAACTACAAAAATGAGATTTACATTTAATTAAGCCTACACATCTAGTATAGCACAGCCTCTCGAAGCTAAATTTATCAGTAAAATGTTCTTCCAATTCATCCTAAATAGTTAAATGTTGTTATTTAAAGTCAAATCAGAAGAAATGGAGCCGGAAACAGTTTGGTACAGCTTTAAGAATTAGAAGAAACCAATCAGAATTACTCAAGTGGCGGAAAAATCACTGCCTTTTCACAAGTATTACAGACATGTTTAAAGTCTGAATCTAGTGAATACCTACTCTGTACAGATCATAACTCTGTAGGATTTGAAACTCTGGCCTGGAATACAACCATCTATAAGTTGAGTACACCCAGTCTTTATTTCTGTACACAGAGACTTAACTGGTAACAAATTGTGGCTATTATGAAATATTGGTACATCACATGGGTAGCGATTATTTTGAAAGGATGGCGCAGCAAGAGGTTGAACTGAACTTGCCCAAATCAGCAGCACACGCTCAATTGCAGTTCGTAGACGATAATAACAGAGCTGGCTAGTTCAGAACAAATTAAATCTCAATAAATCGAGAGAGTGAGTGACTCAGCAATGACATGTCCTGACTCGAGCCACTTTTGCTAATGAGGGCACTAGTTGAGGTGGGAGAATAGAGTGTGTGTGTGGCAACTCAGCGCAAGTAATTCCACCGTTTAAATATCAGGGCAATTGAGTGTATATCTAGGCGACGCTTCGCAACAGTCTGATAAGCAGCGATATCCCTGCTCGTCTGACGCCACACTCAGTTCCTTCCGCACCTCTTGTGATCAACATCGCTTATGCAAGAATAAACGATGTGAGGTAACCTAAAATTTATTGTACATTAACAAGGTGATGACAGATTTTTAAGCATAACTTTCCATTCTGTAGTCATGAACTGAACGAGATTGTAAAAAAGCTACAAAAATAAATCGTGGGACTCGACCAGCGTTTGGCAGCTGAAAAAAATAATGCTTTTATTTTTTGCAAGGAATGCCATTTGGTATGGTGAATTATTTCATGGCTTAATACAGTTTCCAGTGCATATCTCCTTGATAAGATGGGTAAGACTATTGTTTCTTGAGTTAAAAATATCATTCAGTAGCGCTTGCTATGTAATATATGGACTCGAGCTCATCAGTTGATCTCAACTGTATTTAGTAAATCTTCAACTACCTTTTTGTACGAGGCATCGATGCTTCAGATACTTACCGAATACTGCAAGTTCGTCGCTAAAATACTGTCGTCATGTAACTTTTCGTCGTTTGAGTCGGAATCATGTGAATAATTTTGAGGGAAGCGTCTTCGACTAACAAACGGTAGAAAAATGTTGGGCTCTTGTAGAATGCTCAAACGGCTTGATAGTGGAGAGAGAACTTTTTGAAAACATTCAAAGATTTACTTGCTTACAATTTAGCTAAATTCCAAATAAAAACTGCAAGCCACAAAGAAAGATCGAATTCTGTACGTGTTTGGCTCTTCACGTCGCTGGGCAAGGAAGATAAATTTGCAGACACTCTAGCAATCTGGCTCGAGGCGCATATTCTTCCTCAAACAAAGGCTACCGAACCGCAAATTCTTTTACAGGCCAATCTACGCGGAGATACATGTGAGAATTACAGCAAATTAAAGGGATTTAAATTTGAAAAAGACCATTTTAATTAAACGTTTGTTGGACATTGCAGACTGCCAGTATTGATATAAGAAAAACCATATCACCAGAAATAATTGCAAACTGAGTGTTCGGGCAATGAACATTAGTGAATAAATCTTTCAGGCAGAGTACGAGTTTGTATCCAATTTGACCAAATGCCCGTCTGTCGGCACCTGCAGAATAACTAACTATGATCATTTCTTTGTGTTAAAACTCAAGAGAAATAAACTGACGGTGCATGGGCAAGGTTTTTAATCGTTTTGGAGAACTAGGAAAACCATCAGAGATGTTAGAAATTTGATTTATCCCCAGCTCTTCTTCTGGTGGTAGAATAAAAAATAACTGCTCACTCACGTGAAATTTTTCAAGAGTTTTGTGTAGAAGTGAAGAGCGGCCTGTTTTCGCTCACAAGATGCGTTTGGGACTTTGAATTGCAGTCTCCCCGCGTTAGAGGCAGGTGATCATTACCTTGATGAAGCCTTGCTTAACAGCAACCCGGGTAATCTGAGCTTCATCTTAATTATCAAAAGCGAGTTTGAGGACACGATTCATGTTCAAAAGGCACACCAATTGTTCTTAATGTATTTGCTCTCTAAAGAGTGCGGCAGATTTTGATATTTTTATAATCACAGAATACTGAAGTTGACGCCTAAACACCATTGATGGTACTCAAATTTTATGAACACTTCAATTGAACCAATTTAGGATTTAGTTAGAATATTTTACGAGGCTCTGCAAGCGCGAACTATTCGTAATTTTCTAAATTACTTGAGACAAAACGAGGTGGTTCACCCACAATCAACAGGTATAGGGTATGGTGTATAGATTCATTGGGATATTCTCAATTTTCTGAAACTGAGCATGATTATTGAGCTTACAGGCTAGTGAAGAGAACCAGGTCAATCAACGATGTTGCGATCAATATGTATTTTGGGTGCCGACTTCTGTAGCGCGCAACACACAGCAAAAAGCATGCAGTGTTGGTAACCTAATGATTGCGAGGCGAAGTCGTCACGCAAGCGTTGGGTTGGAGGCCCTCGACTCGGTCGCCGATAATTCCATCGCCGCGGTCACACACAAGTAATGCTAACGGTGAACTGTTGCAGCCCCACCACCACTCGAGTCATAATAATAAACCAACACGCAGCACATCGTGCAGACCGCGAACTGAATGAAAGCCGTTGCCTTTCTAAGCTATGTAGAATTTCACATGAGTAGAAAAGTAGGTGAAACGTCCGCCAATATTTTTGCAGGGTGCGCTTTATGTTGGGGAAAATGGCACTGCATTTTCTAATTTCCATGGACCATGAAACAGGCGAGTAAAAGTTATATTCTTCGATGTAAAAGAGAAGAATTATATAAATTTTATTGCACACACAATTATCATGCTTCCTTCACAATATAAGTGTGCTTTTTTCTTGAATAAAGGGCAAAAGGGTGGCGCCTATTTTCTTTTTTATCCCTTGTCAGTGACGAACAATTCAATCATAAATTAGAGTAAAATTCTTAACTTTAAGACGCTAAGATCATAATTCATAGAATCGCAAGCAAATTGCATCCGGAGTCGAAGCCATTGCACTGCTGAATGCAAACTGATACACCAACGCTTGAGGCGTGCAACAGCGGACAGCTGAGCAGCGCTGGTCGGGAGGGGAAAATGCCGGGGCTGTTTCCGCTGGCCTCATACGGTCCTGGGAGCGGAGTCAAGGAAGTGCTTCACCTTAAGCTACGGACCGGCCAGTCTGACATGGTCAGTTTATGCGGCCGGCCGAGTGGAAGTGATAACGGATACCAGGCAATTAAAACAGCAGCGCCTAACTTAGGTTTGACTAAAATACGCTTGAAATCAACCAAAGTCCTGCGTGTCAAAAGCAGCTTTGTAAATCAGTGTATAAACGTGCCACTTTAACTTTAGTTCGATATGCAGACGAACCAATTACCAGTTCTGCATTGAATCATTGTACTTCATGCGACAATACAAGAGACCTATGCCTTACTCATATACATACATATTTTGGGAGCAACAGGATCATTTTTCCCTTTCTCGTTAATTGCTGCTAGTGCAGGAATGTTTCAACGTTTCAAATCTCACTTCATAGCTGTCTCTCGAGTAAAATTCCTAAGCCTCATTTCCTAGCTGCCCCTCGAGCAGGATACCTATGCCTCATTTCTGAGCTGTCTCCTGAGTAGGAGTCCTAAGCCTCATTTCCTAGCTGCCTCTCGAGAAGGATATCTATGCCTCATTTCTGAGCTGTCGCTCGAGTAGGAGTCCTAAGCCTCATTTCCTAGCTGCCTCTCGAGCAGGATACCTATGCCTCATTTTTGAGTTCTCTCGAGTGAGAGTCCTAAGCCTCATTTCCTAGCTGTCTTCTTAGCAGGATCCCTAAACCTCTTTTCTTGACTGCCTCTCGAGCAGGAATCTGAAGCCTCACTTCCTAGCTGTCTCTCGACCAGGATTCTGAAGCCTCACTTCCCAGTTGTCCCCCTGCAGGATGCGTGCACAAAATTGCCTTCCCGTACAAGTCGGTCAACGATAGAGACCTACGTGCTGCCGACCCCGTGCGAGAGATGACAGAGAGAGAGAGAGCGTCGTCTGAATTTAACGCTGTGTGTGACGTATATTTGTGACAGGTATGCATGTGGCACAGGCAAGCGGGACGCAGGCAAGCGTGACACAGGCAAGTGTGACTCAGGAACGAGTGGCACAGGCAATTGTGACACAAGAAAGTAACGCACAACAAATACTTGTATCACAAGGAACGTGACACAGGGTAGCGTACACAGACAAGCATGACATAGGCAGGAGAGACACAAGTTAGCGTGACACGAACAAGTGAGACACAAGCAAGGGTGACAAGGGCAAGCGTGATACAGGCAAGCGGAGCATGGGCAAGCATGACACAGGTAAGTGTGACACATGCTATGTCAAGAGGGCAAGAGTGACACCGGTAGGCGTGACACGGACAAGTGTAACACAGGTAAGCGCTACACATTCCTTCGACAGTGCTGCCGCACAAGGAATAAAAGAATTTGTCGCCGCGGCTCAGTTGAACGCTATTTCACACAGCGCGATATTCATGACGTCAACAGTAACAATTACAGATACATTCAGAAAAAATGACTTGATCCTATGGGCGTAAATGAGAAAATGATTACAATTTATAAACCATTATTTTAATACTTATTTGTACAAAAGTTTCTCGCGTTCATGTGAAACCACCTCATTTGCGTCTAATCATCTGCCTTCTACGCACAGCCCGGCAAATCGACGAGTTAACATTATCACGACGAATTTTTCGAGGCGTGCGCCAAGTTTGATTAAGATTAAACGGCTTTGTTACTGAAGTCATTTTCCCCCATGAAACTTTCATCTGGGAAAAATTATGCTGTTGAAGATCAAGGGAGAGAGGAAGCGGCAACCGCTAAGCCCGCCTTCTTTAAAATGATGCTCACATTAGCGCCTCGCGTCTCGCATGAAATGGCCTAGATCCAAGCACTGCATCCACACACATCTCAAGAGAGTGCACTCCTTCTCTAGCTAAATAATCCAGACCGTGAGAATTTCTATGACCTAAAAAAAGTAATTTATTAAGGAACCTCTCTATTATCTCTGCATGTTGAATGAAATAAGCTGTAATTCTTTTTTGTCTTTTTCTAGTACAATTTCTGATATATTCAGTTTGGATTAAGAATTGAAAATGAAACTTGCGAATGCGCTTGTGCTCGTTGGACATTGAATAAAAATTATTAGTAAGTGAATTTTGGTCGTCTCCGGGCCTTAAGTGTTCCGCTAATCATAATTTAACCATACCAGCGAAAATAGCATGACATAAAAAACCTCAGCATGAAGAAAAAAACCACGAACACAATTCGAGCAGTGAAATTGGTCGTATAGTAAAATCAGAAGACTAACCTGGATAAACATCAGCGTTCGATGCGAAGAGCACACACAGCCCGGTCTCATAATTGACGGCCATGCAAGATGCGTTGTTCAGACAAATGTCCAAGCAATCCGTGATCTTCAGTGTCCCCGGTAGAGAGTCCAGCATGTCAGTGGGCGCCGAGTACACGTAGCCTGTCACCATCTCAAAAGATATCTGAAGGAAAGAAAAAAGTACCGTTAGAGTTCTATGATGAGCAGGAGTATGTGAGAACTTCGGAGGTACTAAAAAAATTATCAGCATTATTGACAGAAAGTGATCTCAAAAAATTACGCAAACATGAATCAATAGCAAGCACATGCACCGATGGTTCCTTCACATTTGAAAAATTATTTCAGTGATAGAAACTTGTGATACTTAGCAGCTAAGGTAGAAGCAATGGATGATCTCTGTTAAACGTTTAGAGTTGAAAATAACATACGAGGTTTTAAAACGTTTCGGTTTCTCAATAACAGATTTCAAAATTTGTACCTGTCTCCAGCTATATTGTAACGGAATTGTTTATAACTTATGATATAACGGCGTTTTCAAAAAATGTTTTTAAAAAGGAAATGTATGTTGTTCATTCGCATCCGAAATAGTAACTGAAGGGGCATGTAGTATAATAGAAAGAAATTCATTCGTTTCATTTATCATGTGGAAGGACGTTGCAATATAGTAGCTCCTGTCGAAAAACTCACATGAGATCAGAAATATTCATGTACGATAATTTTCCCGACAGAATGGCCTAATCATTCCACAAATTTATGACGCTTCAAGAGATATCATGCATGCGTGATTTGAATGGACGTTGTTTGATAAAAGGAATACGATGAAAATTGATGGAAGGAGTTTCCTCCTCTTCAGTAGCTTGGAATGAGAAAACTTCTCGCCGAGTCTACAAAAAACCTCTAGCTAACACGAAATTTCAATAGTGTTTGGGGACACTGAATGGAAAGACTAAAATTCATCTATGGTGCTTGCATGAAAATAAATAACGATGAGACCTGAAGCAAACGATGTGCCATCCCAAGTCAGCGTGCCTCAAAAAAAGAATTCCTTGACGATCAATCTCTCCATCAGTGCAGGAGAAAACTTCACGTTTCTAGATGAACTGCATCAACTGGTTTCCTCAAGATAATGATTCCTAATACATCCTGAAGCGCTGAACCATTCAAGAAAAGAAGATATCTTACTTCACTAGAACAAATAGCCTCGAAAAGATTTCGTCGTGCACATCCTCACAACGAGGAGCCTGATCGATGAGGAATGCGTGATGCACGATAAGTTGCACGAGGTGATTGTCTCGCTTGTGTAAAAGGAAAGACCGAACAAATATAAATTTCATGGTAAAATCAATTACATCGCACGCTTTCTTTCTTCAAACAACTGACGAGATGTATAACGTGCATAGTTAATTCAGATCGAATTTCTGATACCATTTTGCTGATCAAAATGCTTGTCACAAACGCATTTGAAAATTTATCGTGTAGCGCAATGTAATTTTGTTCTTGCTTATAAGAAAGCGATTCAAAGACTTGAGGTTAGCCGCTCATTTCCGGAGCACAGGAGTTTGGTCAGCTCTTTTTCAGTGTATTTAGGACTGGGGTTGTCGCTCCGGCCTGCTCAGCAGAGCTGCCTATCGATCTGCTCTGATTCTGAGTCTCTGACATCCCTGTTAACGTATTTCTGCTCATCGTTATACAGTAAACTAGATTTAGCTTCCTTTTGAAACTTTCCGTGAGAAATATACAAGAAAAAACGCAATAGAATATTTATGATACTGTTGTGCGTCAGGCAAGGTTTAATTCGATTTAATATATGAGAATTCAAATGTTTTCATTTACTGTTTTATCAGATTACTTAAATAGATGGGAAATCGTTTTATTGCAATACTAGACGTTTGTTTTGACAGAAAGAGAAACTTTAAATACTAGTAACTGATATACGTGAGGAATGAAAATGCATCAACTAACATTTCAAGTCTTATTTTCTAATGACTACATGTACAAATTGCTACAACGTGTTTCCCCAAATTTCAACTAAAGACTCATCATGCCAATTAAAATTTTTATTATTATTGAATTATATGAGAACTGATGCTCGAGATATTCATGTGCGGCATGATTACAGTCATGAGTTCAGCATTTCATTAACCATTGACCGCTCATCTACACAGCATTTTTAATTTTTAAATCGCTGTTACAATATATTTATACAACATTTGACTTTGAAAACCATGCATGAGAAACTCGGTGTTGTAATTATAACCCCAACTAAATTTAATTCTTTGCTTTTCATGTGATAACTTTGATGTTTGCGTAAAGAGGTGAAGTAATCGCGAAGTTAGAGCTTTCACTAAACTCTACAGCTTGGCCTTTAAGTATTTCAAAGTTTGAGCTAAAGTGATTAAATTAGAGTTAGTGATGTGACACACTCATGTCAAAACTTAAATTGGTACTTTCGTTTTAACAATTAGGTGACATAACTTTCTCCATTTCTCAATTTTTTTATATGGCATCAAAGTTTTACGGATATTTCTGGGATAAATATTTCTAAGACATCCTATTCTAAGTACATTTGGAATTCGTAAATTGATATCCTCTATTGACGAGGGAGACTTCTAACTGCCGTTCCACGTCGTAAGTTAACGAATATTGCGCAAGTTTGGCAGACAGCCAAATAATGAAACTGATATGCGGCAAAGATATCAGTAGAGCCATTTACTACAGCATTATCTTCAGCAAAAAACACCCTACAGTTTTACAAGGATCCCCAATGAACTCTTATATGAACTTGTGACACCCATATTTCGGTAGTTTGCGTAGAATAGAAACTACCTGACGCTTGACGTACACAAGAGAGCAAGGATCAAGTGCGACCAAATTGGACCTCATCGAAGGAGTTGTCGGCGATCCACATTGCGACGTTTACGTGGAAGCTTCCGTGCCAGAAACACCGATGTGGCTTTATGTAAGGGCTATTAGCGCTGAGAAGTGAGGAGAAAGTTTCCGAGCACAGGTCTTGCCGCACTAATGAACTTTCTATTGCACTAAAACTGAACCAAGGAAGTTTTAAGGCTTGTGTAGCTTAAGTTATTACTGGAATTTAGTGTTTTATCGCGCAATAAATTTGAAAATTGAAAAAAGCATGCACAGTCGTTTTAATGATTCGTAAGAGATTTCGTTCATCTATGCTTAAATTTTGAACAGCATACAGATAGCGATTTCAATTGTACGAGTATTAAAAACCGAAAGGAAGCTCCTACTTAGAGATTTATTTGGTGTGACAACCAAATGAGCTCATCTTTTAGGGTTTTGGGGACCAACTAAACTCTGGCTCGCTTGCCAAAGTTTGAGTCTTCTTCTCACTAGGAAGAGCAAGACTGCCAAACATCACAATCGAAGCACTCACAATTCCACTTACGAGATAAAAAAAACATTAATATTGATATTAGGGTTTGAAGAGAAGAAAAATTTAGTCACTGGCTTGTACAACTGAAATTGTTTACCATAAAGACGAAACTTGCCATCCAAGTGTAAGTGCCTTCCTGTCATATTCATTCAGTAAAAGGGAATTCCGGCCTTTATAGATTTTTTCGGTGAAAATTATTATTTAGAGCAATTTTTCCAATCGCTTTACAATTTTGTTTGAAAGTATGTCTGTGCTAGACATTGTAACGCAGGGAACTCACTAAAAACTGCATATTTTACAGTATTAATAAGCTGTGATTGCTTCTAGTTCGAAAAAAAAATGTTTCCATCAAACCTATTTTTTTCAGCGAACTTCAAAGGAAATCCGAGCATGGGAGTTGCAAGAACTATTCAGAGTATTATTTCGAGACCATTCATGCACTCGAGAAAGCAGTGCCAAACGGAGCGAGAAACAGGCGTGGAAGTGCTTGGCCGGAATTGAAGAGCGTAATGAGCACAATAATAGATAGCGACTCCGTGTAATAGACGAGGCCCAAGTCTTAATTCATAACACTGACGTTCTCGTGTAAGAAGGCTGTAGCCTGGTGTTCTCATATCCAGGCCAGACTTGCGTGTGCGGCGCTCTCTCGTGGAAAAGTTCATTGGTTTCCTTTGAGCTACGGGGCTAATGCGTTGTTTCGCGTAGGCATATCATTCAGTAGAAATGAGTTTTAAAGAGGTTGGTCTGGACTGGCGTTTCAAAAGGAAAAATTCAATGACTTGAGTTTTGGTTCGTGGGAAGAATAAATAAGGCCAAGCACATTGGACCAAGAGGCATCAAACGATGTCAACTGACAATGAAAACTTTCACTTTGAAATGATTCCAGGCACTGAAAGGTTTCCGCATTGCTGGGATTTCTTTTTTTGAACTTAAAATATGGTGGAATCTTCGAAGGAATTCTGTCATCGTTTGGATAGCTTTTGAATTAATAGCAAACATATTAATAGAGAGTAGGAACTACGACCTTAATGATGCTATAGAAGCTGACTCAATTTAGTTTTCTTCAACACGAAGCACAAAATCTTCAGTCAATGGTTGAGTTCATTGTGCACGCATGAGTGACTTTCGTCAAAGGGTAAAATGAAAGCGCGCAAAGTTGCCAGAAAATGTGCGTATCATATTTGTTGGGTCACTAATGGGTAAAATTCGAGCCATGCAGCTATTCGACCCAACATACTAAGTTAATCGTTTTATTTAAACTTTGAATGACAGTGTAAGTTAAAATGACTCTTTTTTTTAGAGATTTAATACTTCGGCGGTAAATGGAATGTGAAGAATGATGAAACGTGCATTCAGAAAGTAGAGGATGAACATCTTTCGCAAGCATTAAAAAAATGGAAATTGGTCAGAGTGAGTAAATCTGAACCATTTTTGGTCCTAAAGGTTTAGGTTCAAATGTTGTTTTTGTATTTGGCATTACTTTGTGTCATTGATGTTTTACTTCGGATGATGGTTAATATTTCGAATACCACAACATTTGTCTTATTCTGTTCATATTGTTCAAAGTGATTTGCTAATATTTTGAGCTTAACTTACAAGAATTGACTTCATCCATTTCAAACAATTAAACTAGGGATATTTCTGGTAGGATGAAAACAATTTTCCATTCTGTTTTTTTTTGTAGAATTGCTCCACTTTTTGTGGAAGAACGTCATACTGGCGACGACGGTGCCGCATGCATGTACAGGGTGGCGCATAAGTAGCGCACCATTTTGAAGGCAAATTTTAATGATTTATTACCGCAATATACACTGAGTATCTGTAGACAGGATACGAAATGTAAATAAACTTCAAGAGTTCCTCTATCGTTTGCAATTAACCCAATCGTTACACCTTTCATAGTTTATTCATTATAAATTTTTTTATAACTTAATTTAAATTTTTCTTAACTTATGTGCCACCCTGTACAATTGTACATGTATGTGTCCCTCACGCTGGAGGCGTGCCGAAGTGGGGCCAAAAGCAAAAACGCGCTAGGCTGAAACAGCAAGGCTAATTACCTTATCTTTAGGGCAGTCCTGGAGGGCGGCATCTACGCTATCGGCGATGTCAGTAGCGTCAGACGCAGGGCTGTCTGTCTGGGCATCAGCTCCATGCGTCAGAAAGCTCAGCACCAAGACAGCTGTCGTTAGCGCCGACAAGCGACTTATTCTTCCTGAAGGGTTCATCTCTACGTATGGCTCTCAACTTCACTGAGGTTGGGAAAAGCGTTCCAAGATCTGCAAAGAGAGAAAAAAAATCATTAGTTCAGTGACACAATAAAGTCAATAATGCTAGGAATGATTATATCGTGGAAAATAAGAAAATCATGTGTTCAAAAAACGAAAAAGCCTAACGGGAAACATAAACATCAGATCGGCAAAATGGACAAAAAACACGGGATGTATCGACATGTTAGAAAGCTTTTGCTGTATTTTACGTCATAATTTCACTCCAATCTTACAAAGAAGCATGAAGGGTGACTGCATTGGTCTAGTTACAACCCACTCATTTTTCAAGAAATGACTTTGTGTAGAGTGGCTTGACGGAGAGTTTATCAGAGGCGGGCTATATTTTTCAGGAAACACGCAGACGCAGAGACAAGAGAAGGCCTAGTTAAGAGCCAATTTCACCTAATAAAGATGCTAACTTGGAGCACCTGATGAACCTTGTAACGCCTGTTCATTTAAATTATCAGGTTCACGAAATAACGGTGAAATGAGTTCCGCTCCCGAATGCACGCATTTCCTGCATTGCAGGCTTGGAGCGCATCAAAAACCACCTCAAGCGGCACAAGAAACGAAGAGAAAAACTGTTCTGGGTGAGGGAAGCGGAGCATTTATTTGTGAAAAGCTGTACGAGGAGTCTCTAATTAACTGGTGCACTCTGCAGACAAGTTCCTTATTTTGTCTTATTTGCAGTCGTTAGAGGTTTTAAACCTTAACGGCAATCTTAGATAAACACATTCGACAGGTGTGCGAATGGTCTCCCAGCATAAGAGCCTGCTGGTGTATCAAGTGTACAGGTTCACAGCTCAGATGAATGAGTTCATTTTCAGTTGAGCGCAATAGATCCATTATACGTAAACATTTCTACTCGAAGCTATAATGAACAAGTGAACCAGGAGTCAGCTTTCCCGCATGCTATAACCGAGATTTCTACAACAGTCCGGACAGCGTCATACATGAGTGATCATATCATGATCCAGGTCGGCGTTTCTGTGACTAATTTTATGAGAATGCCCTTGCATACAGACTTTGTGATTCATTGTATGGGAAACAATTAATAAAAGAGCATATAAAGGTGAAAATTGGGTATTCGCTATAGGAATGGAATGAAATTCAATTTATCTCGGTTCAACTTGTCACGTAGGTTGGAGAAAAACTAATGAAGTTTTTTTCTGGTTCACACAATTTCTTAGGGTAAGCGATTGACGAACTAATAAGATTATGTTCTCAGCTTGACTATTTGATTCAATGCTCATCGGATCATGTTATTGACAGAACGTACCAGAAAGAGCAGTAAGAGACGTAGTTCTATATAGACGTCGAAGCCTTTCAAGGCTATTGGAACTGAGACACAGAGAAGAGTAATTTGATACTTTCTATCTTAATCGCTTAGCTCGCTGTTAATTACTGCTTTAATTCTACCGCTTCGTCAACGAGCTCTCGCTGAGAAACGGGCAATTTAGACGAGTTTTATAACCGTTTAACAACTTCTCGTTCTTACAATTGTTCTGGCTGTCGTGACCAGACGCCCACTGAAGGTGTAGGTAAAATAAATGTTATGATGTAATTCTTTCGAGCGGAGGCCGGAATACTTCTTTAACTAATTTTTTAGGAGTTTATGATTCATTTGCTGACTGATAGCACACGGCAGATAATATTCGGAAAAAAGAGTTCTCATCGGGTACAACTTTCCAATAATGACTTGTATTTTATTGAGAAGTAAGATAATGCACAAGTAAATGCACCAACTATTTTGCACATTATTAAGAACGTTCAATCAAAACTACGCCAAGAGATAAATGAAGACGAGATCCACTGTCATTTTCCTCATAGGAATAACTCTTTTCATATAATTACTCTCCTTAGAATATGGTGAAAAGTTAAGCGCTTCATCGCTTGATTTCACTCAAATCACAATTACGTGCAATAATATTGTGGACAACAATTCGGAAGCTTGGGCTGTAGAAGTGGTAATTTTCTCTATCTTAGCCTTGAAAATTGTGAGAAAACACGGGGAATGGGTCTCAGCTATGTGCGGGAAGGTCTTGGATGACCACAGCACAGTTTCGCACTTCGCGGCTTTTTGCAGCTTGCGTAACGGTGGCGGAGTATTTTTGCCTCATTATTGCTCTGCGGGTATACGTCGTAGATAAATTAGTGCAAAAAAACGCAAACACCACTATTTATGAAGTCATTTGAATTTTGCTCCTCTATCAGGTGATTACGATAAATTGCCTTCTCACGTTGCAATGGCATCGCTGATAATACGAAATACACACGGAAATTCTTCCTCAAGTTTTAGAGAATATTTACTCTAAGTTTAGGGAAACACAATCTAGGGAGCTCAACATATTGTTCTTCAAGGTGTGCACGCGACGAAAGTTCATAAGTAGCTTCAACGCTCCCACCGATAATTGTTTACAGGGAACTGCATTACCACACATCAAAGCTTCACGATCATCAATTTTAAACTAGGGCGCGTCTGATCTGAGATGGGGCATTGACTTGTAACGATTTCCGGAAACCAATGGAAGGTCATCAGGTATTTATTTGACCGTTATTTATAAGTCATTATCACAATACACATGCCGAGAGTCCGTTGCCATTATATTAATATGTATTCCCAACTATTTTCTCAAAATCTAATTTCCCAAGCTTGAGTGTGGGGTTTGCATAAAGTATGGAAAAGTTCCTGCAACTCTCATTGTTTTCCTTCAACTAAACAAGGCCGCAAGAAGTACCATTAGAAGTAACTAAAGCAGCGCACCGGAACATTGGTCGGAGAGAAATTTCACGCCTTTTTTCATCATTCGCAGCGTAGTCGCCGTTGCTCAGCATAGCTTCCGTGTGAACCGCGCCAGGCTGTGGTCTCACGTAACGGCTGGGACACACATGGGCCTATAAGAGCCTTTGGCAGGTTTCGCTAACTCTGGGAATTTTCTTTGCAAACTTGTGTTGAGCACAGCTTTCGTTCTCATTACCAACACATGAGTATTAAACCTATTTTCACTGCCAACCATTACATTTCAGAGCATTTTTTCCATAATTCTAGTCCGTTGAATATTTTTTTTTTAAATCTATGTCTGGGGTAAGATTTTACAATCGAAATTTCTTTCCAAAGCTTCAAAAAAACATCAACATGTTTGATGTAAAATTAAACTACTGAATCAATCTTTTTTAGATAACTTCTCTACGATTTAAAACAAATGAATACGCTGTAACCACTATTTACGCGTCTAAAACAGTACGAATTAAAGTCGAACAGCGAAAATCCATTTACGGGTGATTGCATTCTCTTCTGAATAAAAAAAGCTTTGATGTATGTGGTGAGGTTCTGAACTCGTAAAGCTTTAATTCAGTGCTATAATATCAGCTGTTTTTACCCTTCTGATAAAAATTTTGATTTTTTCCGGAAGGAAATCACTTCACTGTAACCGCTGCTGCACGCATTATACAGCTGTATGAATAGGCAGCGACATTTATTTTTCGTGACAACCTAACGTAAATTTAAATTTTGTTATACAATTGTGGATGTTAGTTCATGTAAAGTTAAAATAACGGTCTGTGGAGAGAAATAAATGTTAGTAAAAGTTAAACTGACTGAAATGAATTTATGTTGGAAAAAGAATGGACGAATCAGAAAGTCTAGACAGCATTTATTTTAGGATAAAAATATGAACGCCTTAATCTCCTTGACAACTTAATTGATTCCTTGCTTCCCGTAATGAATATTCCTCATCTTTATTTTTCAGAAAACTACACTCCGACGAGAATCTTTGAACGATTCTGGCTTCTAATATTGGCTGCATTGCAACTAATGCTTCACAGAGGCTGACTCAAATATAGGCCAAATCCTGTTAGTTAAAGTAAACTTTTGGCAGACGAGGCTAGTGCACGCCACCATACATGGCGCTATACCGTTAAGGACCACTACAACAGTTTCAAGATCAATGGTGAGATGTTTTCTGGTTGGGCGGTGGGCAGTCAAACAGGTAAACTGGGTTATTCTGCGGCCTCATGGGCAGCTATGAATAGCTCTGCTACATCCGTAATTTGCCCTGACGCTGCACAGCGCCGTAAAACGGCACCGCTTCAGTAGCTGTGATACTGAAACATAAATGCAACAAATTTACGAAATCTTTTGAATTGAGTTTTAGTTCCTCGACACATTTTATTCGTTGTCTGTGGCAAAGAACGCTTAAATCCAAATGAGTTAAGACGTGCAGAACAGAGGAGGAAGAGCACATGTATATTGTCAAGTGTATGCAAGGCAGCGGATTTGTTGCGTTCCTCGTTACAATTTATGGGGATATTCGAATTTCCTATTTAAAATTGAAAACTTTACGACTCAAAGTATCGTTACGGATTCGCACCGTAGGTGCGCAGTAATTTAATGCAATCGAGAAATATATTTCCGGCTCATACTTAAGCTAAATGTGGATCAAACGCAAGAACACATAAAGATGACGGGTATTTCAGGCATTAAGTCTTTTTAAGAGTTTTCCAATGTGATAAATTTTCTTCTGTATGATTTAGACCCATAAATAACTTTATTTTTTGTATTTCACTACGGAATCATGGTATTGTTCTAGGACTGACATTGTTCTGCATTCTCATTAATAAGCTACTTTCATGATAATCCCTGCAATCATGCAGGCGAAGAAAAGCCCACAATGCTGTAGAGTTAACCCGCAATGAGGACTTGAAGCCGCCGAGTTGCCACGCGACTGGTAGTCTTTAAGAATTAAACTCGTCTTCATCACTGTATTTGACCTCAAACTCCATGCGCCGCAATTCAAGGATTAAGAAAATTGGCTTATGAAATTCACCACAAACCCTTTAATTCCTTTATTCCCGCAACCTTTCCCAACGCATTACCCTCTTTCAGCAAACAATCCTCGCCATTTGTGAAGAGTTCATGGAGCATTACGGAACGACAGAGTATGAGCAAAGGGTCAAGTAATTTAAAAAGTTTAAACTCTTAATTCCAATACTGTTCATATGTATTTGCCGAAACGGGTTCGACCAAGTGGTTTGAATAGATAATTAATCAGTATTACTTCTAATTAAAAATTAAATGCTTCATGGCGTTCAATTTAAAGTAAACTCTAATATGATGGGCACAAGATTATGTGCTGATAACGATTTTCCTTCACCCCATAGAGACTTAGAATTTCAACTATAGGGTATCGAGTTCTACGAGCGAAACACAATAGAAGTAATACGTCGCCCTCACAAAAGTGGGACAGTGAAGGTTAAAAAGATACGAACAAATAAAAGCAGTCTTGAGAAATTTTATAGTGGTCTCAAAGAAAATTGAGCTTTTACGGTTAATACGCACAAGTGAAATAATCTTTGCATAGCGCATGCTCTAACTAAAAAAATGTATTTAAATGTTACAGTAGATATCGTTTCGAGAAGTACAAAAAAGTTCAGAAAAGCTCTGATTGTGAGCGGCGAAGAGAGATTAAAATCGTTTATTACGCAGCAAATTTTTCTTTTAGGGCAAAAAGGATGTGGCTAAAAGAGCTGACACAGGAACACCGGCGCTACCTGTAGTAGGGGCTTGAGTTATGCTGGAAGCGCTCCAGGGCGGCCGCTCATTTCGGCACACAATCTCTGAACAAGTTAATTTTGCACCAGGATAAAAATTAAGAAAAAATATAACAAAATGACTATTCGTTATAAATTTTCAAACATTAGAATTTATGCAAGCAGTAAGCATTTTAATTCCGTTTCTCTAGTTACTATCAACACACAAAGAGATGAGCTGTTCTCAAATAAGACAACTCAGACAAAAAAAAAGGGTTTTGTTCCTTCCCCCGACAAAATCAATACTTATCTAATTTCATTCATTATAATTGAAATAAAAAACATTTGTGAGTTCATCCTGCAGGAAGTTGCTGCACTAAACCTTGCACGACCGCTCGAACAGGTTTTCAAGCCTTCTCTCACGCCATGTTACGACGGACACCATTTCTAGCTGCCATCTCGACAAACACGAGGACTTTCATTCCTTAATATAAATTAGAGGTTTGTCACACTTGTGGAAACAACGTCTGATCGAAGACCGGAAACATAGAACTGTTCGAGTCGAGGTCGAACCATTTAAAGCCATGTCAGCATGCGGTCGTTGGGTGAGCATGAGGCGGAAGATTGTGAGCAGAGGCTGTGTTATTATGCTGAGCAGCGCCATCATTATAGCGGCTTGTAAGCTTCACAAGCCATCATCATATAGAAAATCACTGGTACGACAGTCTGGCTCTGAAATAAACGGAATTTTAACTGTGCTTGCTTGGATAGATAGTTTTGAACGGAACTTCCTTCCATATCTAATTATGAACGGAACTGCTTCCACGGACTATCATGAATGGAATTTGCTCGTCAGATCATGGATAAAATATGCTTGCACGGACATTCATGAACGGAAATTATTCATGCAGGTCATCTTGATCGAAATTTTCATGAATAGAATATATAAGCCGATAGTTTTTTGCTCTGACAATTAAGCACGAAACATTCCTACATTAAGAGTGGGAGTTTGCGCAAATTAAGAATCTTGAATGTGACTTGCTTGGATTGACCATCTTAGACATACTATTTATGAATGAACAAAAAAATAATTACAGAGCAAGGAACTCAGCTGGGGTTTGCCTGGCTTGTGTACGCCAAGCTACGCTCTGCTGAGGCTCCTCTCTCAAGCTATGGCACTTGATGTTGCTCTTCACCAGTAGTGATAACTAAAATGTCTACATAATTTATGCTATTGCTGGTTGTTGGATACATTAAATTGAATCTATATTTTTAAGCTGAAAAATTATCATTTTTTATTAAACGAAAATAACTTTATATGTACTACTTGACTAGCAAAGCTAACGCGTCTGCTTACAATGTAATTTGGCAATTACAAAGGTTGCAATGCAAGGCAATCATGAGTTATTGCCATGGAATGATAGTTGTAACATAAATAACTGCTTTCATATAACTTATAGAATTTTTAGAGAACTTTGGCTCTTTGAAGTCCTTTCAATTTTAGGTTAGCAAAATGACATCAGTAAATGATATTGTCTAATTACATTTTTGCGTATTGCAAAGCATGGAAATGCAATTAGTTATGCAAGTCTGTAGGTTCATCGAGAAATAGATAATCTAGGTTGCATTCACGCACGCAGATCACGAAAAAATGTGTCGTCTGCTTCAAAAATTTTGCTTTAATCGTAAAATGTTCCCTCAACTAGATTTCTGAACTATCCGTTCAAGCGAAGGAGATCTCATTTCAACTATCCGTTCTTCCGTGGGATATAGCAGCGAGTTTCTTCGAAATTTACGGTATCGCAAAAAAGCGTTCGATTAAGCCGTGTCGGGGTTCCCACGATTTCTATTTAAAGATCGAGAAATAAGTCGGACCGTTAACGCCTTCCACAGGCCGTCGCTGCTGGGAAACTTTTGCCGGAAGCAGCAATTTTTCGCAGACCAAACAACACGTGATGGGCTGCAGAGGAAGCGATGTGTACAATGTATGCAACGATAATAATTTATTTATTCTCTTGTGCACAAAATATTTTCTTACTTTTGATTCGTTTATTGCCACCATTTTCATTCACACATTCATCTATATTTTCTCCGTTATTCGAAATCAAACACAAGATATTCATGTACGCTGTTCACAAAACAGATGAAGGTTTCACGAAATATTATATTCTTATGTGTAAGAATACAGAAAATTTACTCAACAAAATTCGTCCTTGTTTTAACTAACGTCCCTAATTTAAATATGAGTACCTTTTAAGTGTTTCTACTCAGTCTTATAGAACCTAAGCCTAGAGATATTTATTTAACTTTATTTGTTGAATTAAATAATTTGAATTAGTGAATCAGTTATTTCCATGTAGAACATGAACGGCGAGAGCATAGTCTAGTAAACAGTTCGTTTCAACACCATCATAATTGAGATTGAGAAAGTGTTTTCCCTTTGGCTTTTTAGCCTTGATTTTAAGCTGACTTCACTCTGGAGGTAAAAAAGCAACAGAACCCGCATAGGAACTTTGAAATTTGAAATAAGATTGCCTATTTTTTTCACTATAGAAATCGTTAGGCCATGTGGCCGCTATACAAGTATCACTAAAGCAACAGAGCGCATCGGAGGTCAAGAAGTCATAAAGGCGCTTCGGAACGGACTAAACAGATCCAACACAAATCCTTGAACTGCTAACAACGGTAATCTCAGAGATCGTTAGCCAGACAACCCAGTAAGTCAGGTGTCATCGGTTGGTAAAGCGCAGATTTACCTAAGGAAAATAAGCATTAGGAGTAATTTGAGTGGCTGTAACTTCAAGTACAACTCAGTTGTACTCAACCGCAAAATGGTGACCCATGGCCCTAAGTCCAAATTAGCAGCCGCGCTTCCGGAGTGATTTTTCTAAAAGGCTGGAAGTAAAAAACACGCAGTGAACACCACCCAAGTGAACAGGTTTACTCACATGCTTACTCGAGAATTTTCTCAATCAGATCTTGAATTGCGAGAACTGATTTAATATTGCCCACCTTTAAACAGTTTTTTGAAATGAAAAATTACAGTTTAAAAAATGGATATATGAAATTTGATAGTTGTTGGAAATAATACTTTTGTACAGTTATGAACGAGCTCAATCGACGCTTACAGTAATTTATTTTGCAATTGTGATGAAGTTTCGCAGGAAAAATTTGATGCAATTTATTTCACATTGCAACTTGGTTCACTGAGTCAACTCGTACCTACATACTGCCACATGCAAGTTAATTACAACTTATGTAAAAAGAAGACAAAGCAAATACGAGAATAGTGGTTATATATAATATTCCGGAAAATTGATCTCCACAACTTTTCGATATATTTTTCAGAATCAATGTTAAAAATATGCACCTCTTCTACGTTCAGAAATGACATCAATTACATAATATTTTCAAGCATTGGAGTTGAAATATTGCTTACATCTGCGTTAATCCCGTTCATCGGATCAGCCTTATATCATTTGAACTGGAAATATCAACATGGTCAACTGTTTCGGGTAAAAGGATGTGGAGGAGTTTGAGGGTGTAAGGAACCTTCTGCCATTCAAATGACTCTCATTTCCCTCCATGTTACACAGTGTTTTCTTTCATAAGCGAATGCAATCATTTAGTTAATTCATCACATCTCTTACTGAAAATGGGCTTGGCGTTTCATTATGAACAATTTCGTCAAAAAAAGAAAGCAAAAAAAAGAAAGAAAAAGATTTGTTATCTCCTTTACGGCATCTAAATTTCCGTTTAGATGTCCGTTTCATCCATACTCTCAATCGAGCATACTGATTGCATCAGTATGCTCAGCGTATAATTCTTTATAGATTAGTTTCTGCACAAATTCGTTCATGACAGACCCAGAAAGCTGTTTTAAAAAACAAATTTCTAGGCTAAAATTAAAATTGTTCAAGATGATGAGGCACCCTAAAGCCCTATTGTTCAATGGTGGTTTTCTGGTCTTTGCTCGTAAATATGAGGAAGATGAAACTGTCCAATAACTAGAGGCTTAGCGGACGATTATTTTGATTTTTTCGTTGTCTGATTTACCCTTCCAGGATTCTAGATGTTTTTCAATGTTTTAAATGATACGAGGTCTGCGGTGGATTTCTTTTACATTCCACACTCGAGCATTTGATTTAATAGCTTGAATAATTTTAGTTACCAAGCAAAAGCTGTGACAACACACCTATGAATTTATAATATAATACGTTGAATATTGCCTCTTGTAATCTTTTCCGTAACTGGCGTTTGTTCAGTTACTCTTCATCTAACACTATGTTGATTCGTATAAAAAACAAGAAACCCACACATCAGGCAAGGAAGATGCTATTATTAGTCAACAAATTATGAGACAAATCATTGCATGATTCATCACATAGCAAGGTACATAAAATGCAGGTCATTGGCATTGCATTCACTAAATCAAGTAGAACAAACGCAGCCTCAGTTACATACTTCTGAGTTATTTGAGTTCTAAAATGCTCTAATTGAACGACTAATTACTCCGGTCTTGGAAGGCTTGACACTGCAAGCTAAAGAATGGTCAATCAGTTAGCGCAACGGAATAAGCGCAGCTGTTATTGAATTACAGTTATAGATGTGTGACGACTCGTTTACATTTGTGACGGATGTTGGGCATCTTGCGTGCTTCGCTGGGTTTGCTGTTCCGCTCGACAGGCACGACCTTGTGCAGCGAGGGATTACCAGAGGAGGCATTTGCACCTGTTTTTTGGTCATCACGTACAAAAGAATTCGAGGTTTCTTTGGTTTGCAATACATATGAAAGTATACGGGTGTATAAACTCTCAGGACCTGGAGAGCTTCTCATTCTTGATGATGGACTTTTTTAAAAAACAACATCGACTTTATGAGATCTAGTTGACATTTGAAGTGGCCGGAGAGAGCTCAACACAAGCAACACACACGAAGCTAACGGCTCTCTTTATTGGAAAGAATCATCGAGGCTTCTGAGAGGTTCCCATACGAAAAATTTAGACGGGCATTGATACTGTTCTGAATTTCGTGAGCTATGGCTAACACATATTGCATTTAGGAAAGTAGCATTCAATGGAGTAATTGAAATTATGTAATAATTTAATACTCATGAGGTAACGAAGCTATTTTCAATAAAAGTTTCAGTGAGCAGATTTCGCATGTTTGTGGGTTTTCAATGAAGAGCACCGATCCATTTTATGAGTATAGGACTTGAATGAAATAAGGATACTGGTTCTGAACTGTTTTATTTGAGTTCGAAGTTGATGGGAGAAGTAAAGGCTTCTTTGGGATTTCACCTCATAATTATAATCTCTTGTTGATCTAGTCGGCTGTAAAATTACAGGTTAAAAAAAAAGATTGGTAAATAAGCCAATAAAAGCTTTCTCAAGCGATACATTGGAATTGTTTTCCAACCATTCAGTTAATGCGATGAAAAGACACACCAAGTGAAATATATAACTATAAATGCAATTTAGAAATTGTTGGAAGCATCATAAAATTTTAGAAGTTATAAAAAATGATAGATTACAAAACAAAAACTGTTTAATTACTTATGTGTAAATATGTGTGTGTTTGAACAATTGTTCATTTAGGAAGCAACTCTTCTTCTATTCAAATTTCACTAAATAGAGATAATTTTATAACAAATTGGAAGATCATTGAATTTTGAGTTCATTTTAATTTGCAATTGCAAATCAAAATGCAAAAAGAGTTTGTCTGGAATTGCAAAAGTTACATCCATCTAATGCGCTCAAATTTGTGAGAACACCTTCAGAATTTGTGCATTGTATTCTCGAATTATGGTAAGTAGTGCCGGGGTGGAGTCAGACAAGGGCTTTACATAATCTTTGAAAACTTCAATCTTTCTTGAATCTGGATGATGGGTGACCGGCATTTAGGTAGTTATAAATTTGTTTCTGTTTCTGGTATTTCATGAGAAAAGTGAGCGGAACAGTGTGTTGAAATACAAAGGTCTCAGCATACAGACATATTAACTTTCCCAAACGATTAATACTAAAGTAATGACACGTCAGGTGATGTGCGTTAAAGCTAGTATGGTACGTACAGGGAGAAGTGCGAACGTCTCCCCGACTTGTTTTGGAGGCAGCGCAGTGCACTCAAGTTTCAAAGTTGCTTTGTACCCATGTATGCTATAAGTCTACTTTTAACTTATTTTGAAAAGTCTATTTTCCTCTCGTAGAAAGGAATTTATATTCTAGTTTTAGTGTGTAAAACATATAAACAAATCAAGAAGTGTTCATTTACAAGAAACTTTATATCATTTCTTCCTGTACAACAGTATGCTTGCAGGATTAGTTTTAATGAAGTATTGCCTAAACTACTTCTGGGTATCTTCAAGAAAATATTTTAAATTCCACGAAGAAACAACATTTTGCCATGAGAGTGATTTCATCGCACTGAACTGCTTTCATAATTGGTACGTTCCAGAGCTTGACTTCTGGATTGAAGGTGTGATACGGACTCCAAAGAGACGGTCAACCTATTTTGGGCGTCATGCGCTTTCAAACCTTGAGAATAACACGAATACGCTCGCACAAAAAATTTGGTAAGACTACTCACAAATAATAATCTTGGTTTTGATCAGGATACAGTTGATTCTGATCCCCCATGTAATATTTTCGTACCTGCAGCAGAGTTAGTAGCAGTACGAGTTTATCATGGTCACGAACTAGCGAAGCTGCTCGCGATTGTCTCGCGATCTGACTCCAAAAACGTAAACTTTGCTTAGGGGCATTCAATGAATTCAGGCCTATATTTGATGGTGTCTGTAAATGCAGAGATTGTGAGCAAAATTTGCCGTTGTCTGTTCTTCCCTGATCGGTAGATACTGAGTGCACAGCACTTGGTGTTTCATTCTTATCAACTTTTAAACGCACGACTCCACAAAAAAATGTGCAAACCCCAAACCAAGAGCAGCAAATTCCAACGTGGTGAGGGGAATAATTAAACTTTTTAGTCAATCAGATTTTATCCCTTCAAAGAGTACTAGTAGTAAAATTCAATTTCAATACAGAAGGGTCAAAAGAAATCCAAACGTAACATTTAATTCCGATTTTGGTGGAATTTGGCGTTTTGTTCGTTAACGCCAGTTTACAGCAACGGGTTTAGCGCCTTCAGCTTTCAGCAACGGTGAGGCATCACACATGGAGTCTTTATCGAGGCTACGATGCTCGTAGCGATCAGTTTTCTTCAAAACCAAGGATGCTCTCTTATACAGCCTCAGTTGATCGTCGCCATCAGTATTGAGCGTTCAGGAAGATATAGGAGGCGAGAAAAAAAACGAGCAAGAAACACTGAAGCAATGAACTCCACGAGTCGCAGAGGACGCTGCTGCCTTTTGTGAAACATTGACAGTTATAAGAATGATTCTGGCACGTCTATAAATTGCCAAAAGCAGCTTACAAATTAAAAAAAATATTATTGTTAAGCGCTCCTGATTTTCATCAGTGGAGAATTTGTTAGTTATAAAAAATTAATGAGTAGCTCGCTATTCCAAAGAAGAGGCTTTAACGTTTGAAATTGAAATTGAGACCAAAAATTTGACACTTATGACAATTTATTGTTGTTACTATTTCGCGTAGGAGGCTTGCGCAGATCACATTCCAAAAAGTTGTTGGATTCATATTGGATAAAATTTACTTGAAACACCGTCATTAAACCAGCAAGAAAAATCAAAGATTTATGAAAAACTAGTGATCGAATTTTCAAAAGGATTGTGATCGCTAAAAGTAGTTTCTTTTCGGACGATCGTCACAGTTGTGCCGCTCGCATGACCGCACCAGCGACCTTCTGGCCGTCAACCCTCACACGCGTCACGGCTGCCTGCCAAACGCTCGGCAAACTTGGCAGGTTCATGTCAACCTACGTTATCCAGTGTTACATATTAAGGTGGCTGACAAACATAAAAACGTCCAATTCTTTGCTTCCTAAGTTTGAAATTCATGAACGAAGCTGTTGTTTACAAAGAGGTGTAAAGTTTCTTTAAGTGTTTTTTTCTATTTCTCATATAATAGCGGGTGAGACAAGTGTGTCATTTCAACTCCATAAAATTAATTATGAAAGAGTTTCCACAGGGGCACGATAAGTTCTCAACATCACAAAATTTGTTCACGGAGAATATTTGAAGTTAAATGCAATCTAATCATTTGCATTTGCTGTGAAATTTTGAGCTGACGATTTAAGTCTAATCTTTTACTTACGAAGTAGAAATTCAATTGACTGGGTTCCATGTGTTTAGAATATGGTCGAAAAAAAAAAATTATTGATGCTCAAAAATATTTAGCTCAGGATTTTCTGGAAAAAATCAGAACTAACCATATTTTCCAGGATACAAAACGTTTTCAAAAGTTTCCTGCGCGTTGTGTGACGCGACACAAACATTTCTACAAAATTTATGGGCATTTAGTTGACGAGTTGAAGCAGCTCGTCTACGACCAAGCGAGCGCCGCAGACCAAGCAGCCCATAGACCTGTGGTCTGAGCTGAGGCAAGTGCCTGATTGACCCTGGGCCGCAACTCTTAAAAGAGTCATTGACTGCTGATGCATAATTTTAGGAGAAGAAATTTGTATGGGGGCTGAGGAAGCACCTTATATATTCTAACCAATAAGTTGTTAACACATTAATTGTGGAAAGATCAGTAATACGTCGTCTGAATTTATCAAGGTGAAGAGATTAACGAATGATTTTTAAACATTTGAGAGATTAGAACATGACTTCAAAGCAATGGACACTTTGGCGCGAAAGAAATGAAGAGAGTTTAATCAAAGTTGAATAAACTAAACCAACACTCTTAAAAAAAAACATTCCAGAGTGAGTTGCTGGAGAAACTGCTGGCAAAAGAGTTAATTCACAAAAGTACACAGCCACGAATATGAACAGACAACATATTTTCTCGGCGGTAAAGCATGAATTTCACTAATTCATCGAAGAAGAAAAACTCACACGATGAAGCGACAAACATTCCCATTCGGCAAAACCTTCCTCGAAAGCATTAAATTGAAATCATTTTCCTGGTATTGGAAATGCGGCCAGGAGCCAACATTCCCCCTATAATGATCAGAATAACGGCTCATCGTTCAGATTGTAGTTTTTATGTTACGAGAGTCTAAGCCTCCTGTGTTATACCAGCTGTCTTCGCTGAGCTGTTTTTGGAGCTTCACTTTCCGACACATCAACTAATAGCCTGGCTCGGCGATAATGAATCACGACGTTTGCTTTCCCATGTCACATTGACACCAATCTGCGATCGGATATTTTTCGTGTCTCATTGGAATTCTGGGAAGATGATTTTATGAAAAACGAGAAACTATGTCATGCTCACCGTTACATAACGGGAAAGCCCCACGTACTAAACTTTGAGTTAATTCCAGGTTTGAGGATGATACTATTTACATAAATTTAAAAATATGATGAGCGTGATGTGTGCATCGTACTTTATTTGTTTTTTCACAAAAGCGTCCTTTCACGCGTGTACTGATTATTGCGTTTTATGAAACCGTATTTAAAAGCAGTTATTCATAAGCCAAATTCCTTAAATTTATAGTGGCTGTTACACTTGGTCCTGAAATGTTCAGCTACATGATTAATTAGAAAAATATTTCCGCGCCTCCAAAGTCAAACGTAACAAGCTGCTTCCGCAGAGATTTCGTTTTTTAGTCGCAGTCGCATCTTCCTTGCGGGAACTTTTTTCGGGTTGATGTGAAGTCTCTTGTGAGCGGCGACGCCAGCGCGTCCGATGCGAGCAGCTCGTACGAAATGTGCGCACAAAAGTGCACCGTTAGCATGTGAGCAGGCGTGCCGTGGCTCCTCACTACGTGACGCGTCTCAGCCCCAGGGACGTGCTTCTCATGCGCCGCAGCCGCGCTGCCATTAGAGCTGCATGCTCACCAATTAATGCTACAGCTGTAGTACAGACTTCATAGATCCGTCAGTGGTGAAGGTTGTATAGTGTGAGAAAATTGTCTACGACAAAACTGTATCGCAAGTGCGATTGATTCATTTTTAGGACTTTTAAGGTTCATGATAGACAAGATTACTCAAGAACATAAACGCATTTTTCGGGATCATTTTCAACTGAGATTCATTTACAAGCAAACTTTCTAAAATATCAACGTTCATGAGCTAAAGCTAAATTGTTAAAGATTTTACAGAGATTGAGTCAGAATAGTCTTATCAGAATATTGCAATTTTGTCAGAACGCTACCAAATTTCCTTCATAACTTCTTTAAGCTTTTAAACCTCGAGTGTCGAACTGGGAACTAATGTCGAAAGCCTGCTGTAGTTCGCTGATTTCCTAAACAGGTACTGTAAGGACTTGAACCTAAAATTGACACTACATTTCATCTAATAAAAATTTCTATGAATACCCAATTTACACTGTGTGATCGTATTTTCAAAACCTCTATCTTACCTTTTACTAAGTAGTTAAAATATAATGTACAAATACAGAGATTTTTCAAGATTAATCTAATAAAGTTCTTACGTAACATTTCGCCTGAAGAAAATGCGACTCATTAACCCGAATCCAAGAAGACATTATAGCGCAAAGGTTAGAGACGCCTAGAGTTCCACTAACTCCTTAATTAAAACGTCGCCAAGTTGTGAGACAGCGGTGCATGAATGACTGAAAGCACTAGACAAGTCGTAATAGAATACGTCATTAGGGACAAGGCAGTTGCATTATACAGCTCTTGAACGAGGTTCCCACACTATCTCAAATAATCAGCAGCACGACGTATTTGAAAAGCCCTAGGAAACCCGGTCCAGAGACCCATTTTAGGACGGTAACCCCAATGCCTACTTCCCATGGCGGGCGAGACAGATACCTCGATAATGGCCTCCAAACAGTTATGCCTCTGTCGTAACCGACCTCGTCACCGCTTAGTTTTTGTCTGTCAGCGCTGAAGGTTCTGAACAGAGGGTGTGTACATCTTCTTTAATGATAAATGGTTTTGAATTGAAGTCCATTCATCCTAGGAGTCGTTGCGTAAAACCTCGAAGTCATTTACTGAGGTTGGATCCTAAACGAAGAGGAAACTTTGACTTCTACATAATGGTTTAAAAAGGTATGATGAATGTGAACCTCAGAATGTTCGGCACAGTGTTAGAATAATGCATGCGTACTGTGAGTGAGGACGAACAGTACGTCTATAATTTGAGAGAAGAATTCAGGAATGGTTCATTAACACTACAGGATAGTTATTATAGGATAAAGAAATCAGGTGTTATTGAACGGAAACCTAAGCAGCTGACCTGTATATTGTTCTCACCGGCTAAGCCATAATTTGACCAGTTTTTTAGGTTATCTTGAGCCAAGATTTACGGTCATCTGAACTCTTTCGCATGACTGGCTGCATTCCAAAAAATAAATGCCGGTAGTTTCCACGCGCAGTTTATCTCAGGGTATTTCATTACTTCTATAAAGGAAGTTTTGAGAAGTGAAAGAAGGCGAATTTTGACGTGCGTGTACTGTAGAATGCAATTGAAATACAGTAGAATGCAATTAAGAATCTTACAAAATGAAATAAAATATATTTACATTACTGTCACTATAAATGATGCTAGCGTATAGGTTAAATTGAACAGAATACATTCAATAGTTACTACGTAATTGCATAAAATATAAAATGAAATGATACGACACGAGTTGATGCAAAAGATCGGTGCTTGAGCAGCGTTGAAGTCTCCGTCGGGTCTGTTACTCCAGTTTAACTTGGTTCATTTCTGCAAGCACAACGATTCCTTCAATGCATTTTAAAAAATGAATTTCCAATCATGCAGTTTACTTAGTCCTCTGCCATATTTTATTGATTATTAAAATTGATCTTCGTACCTCATTCAAACGTATTGTGCGCTAGATGAGTTAACAGAAGTGCAGCTGTTGTAAAGGCATCAAAATTTTATTTACCGCAATAAACATACTCATAAGGAATTCATGATGTTATCTGCACGGAAAACTCAATGGAAATATTTTTTCCGCGCTGGTGATTAATATTGGAGAGTGAATCACTCTGACGTAAAAATAAAAAAGACATTGAAATTCAAAAGTCAAACTTCTTAATTTTTTTGATCGATCGGCGCGGAAATACAAAATTGTACAAGCACAGACCATCTTATTGTAATGTCTAGTTGCTAGAAATTTGTTGTGTTATTTATTGCTCACAGATTCACTCGAAATATTTTGAAACTGAGGGAATGATAGAAACCTCTACTCAAAATAAATACATTTTTCACTGCCCAGAGTTTACAATTATTTTGCTGCAGTGTCAAGTGTATCGAATGACATCTACAACACATTGAAAGAAGAAGGGTTTTACAAGTTACTGAGCTTACAGTAGTCATGGAATTTTGGAACAATTCATGTTAAAAAAATGGCCTCCTCTTGAATTTTAGAATTTGAAACCCATTTTTCAATAACAGGCTAATCTCTAAATTTTTTGAGACACTGCGGCAAAATTGATTTTTCAAGTGGTTTGGCTCTCGTATTTTGACATTTAATGCTATTCTACCTTACTATTGGATAGTTATTGATGTAAAACACAGTAACACTTGCGTAAAGATAGCATGACCAAGCCAATAATTTTCACTCTGTGTTGAAAATTGGCAATTTTCTCACTGTTTAACAACTTCTGGAATGGTGAGTATCGATATGACGGCGATGACTAATTTTTTTGTAGTATTAGCGCACGCAAGAAATCGAGTTCGTTTTTTTCCAGGCTGACTGAGAGCGGTTTTTTCCGTAATGGAAAAGGCTACAGACATGAGCGGCAAGAAAGCCTTGGTCGCGTTTGCGGCCGCTAATCGTCCTCATCGCGAGCGGGATTCTGAGAAGCGTTTTCTGTGGCGTGAAAAAATCTGAGAATTTTAGCTTGCTCAGGAGACGGGGCTAATGCGTTTTGCTAAAGAACTTGTGACCAGGAATAAAAGCGTTAGATGTAGGCTACAAAAACATGTAATTACCTATTTTACAAAAACAAAAATTCATTGTCTTGGGCAAATGCCGATATTTCAAAGAACATGAATTCTCCATCCAAAACAACCAGGGAAACATGAACCAAACAATTGACTGAGAGTGAACGATACTTGAGACTCGAAACTACGCTGGCAAACAATAATTCAGGTAATGCAATATTTAGAAATCGAACGTTTAGTTTAGCTTTCTGTTATTAATAATTATGATCACTGCACTTACCAAATATTTTAATGAGAATATGTCACTTTCAGAAATCAAAGCATCTAATGAAGTGAGCGCTCTACGAGGACTACGAATGTTATTCACGGTTTTTTTTTTTTTTGCGGAAGACGACGGGTTCGACACCATGCCGACGTCATTCTAGCAATGCCCCTCAATTCAGCCATAACTTCTCGTTGATATAAACATGCTCCCACAGGGCTTGATGGTTCTCCTTCGTTTTTTTACTCATGTAACTTTTTCAATTTAGGCCTTATTTTTTAATTTTACTCTTTCGTTTGCTCTTGAGCGAGCGCGATTTGATTCGTACAATCACCTTACTGCAATGAGGAGGCTAATATATGAGGGAAGAACCTCACTCAGAAATTCAGGAGCTCGGTTGTAAAATGAAAACTGGACTGCATCAAAAGCGTTGACCGCGCAAACGCAATAGATTCAAAAATGTTTGGCTCCAGCATCAGCCCAGGCGCCAAATGTAGTCTACGGCCTTCAGAACCAGTTGGCGGAGGCCTTCACCTCAACAGCTCCTCTTCCTTGTTTCGTCATCCCCGACCCAACCCAGACCTGTCCTGCTTATTGCCGCGCGAGAGCGTCTTGCCAGGGTTTCAAAGTTGGTTGACTAATTAGTTGTTAAAGTAATGCCAAATTTTTCTGAAAATTACGTTATTTATTTTTTAGAGCTATGTAGAATATTTAACTCAATCTACCTGTGTGAACGAAAAATTGTCAGTACTCTATCTCTAAATGAGAGCCGCTAAGTATTTGGAAAAGTATTTTAATTCGTTTTGAGAAGGCGATGAGATTGAATTACCAGGAATATAGGATAGAAGTCTAAGTAAACTCGCAAAACTTATTAGATGCGAAAAATTGCATCAGCTCACCTGTTTCAGACTTCGAGATTCTGAACGAACGGAATTCCGTCACTGAAGACCGCACAACACTTAGGAGATGAAATATGGTCTTCCTGGTTCGTGAACACTTCAATTACGATGAAGTATATCCAGAGTAATTCTTCAACGGAAGTACCATTCTTTAATTTTGTCCTTGTAAATTTTTAAAGGCTTGGAAAACCCCACATCCGTCGGTGAGCGGAGGATTTCCGCCAGTAACTTCGGCGGCGCAGCGAAAACTTAGAAAAATCGCCGCGCATGCGTTGATTTTTAGAAGACTTGAGAGAAGCTCGACGGCGCTTGAGGGACTTGACTACTTGAGTGGCGTGCTGGCATACGACCTCACTTGGCGACACCCAACACGAGACTGACGAAGACTGCTCGATACGGCGCCTCAAGAGGCTTTTAGCGCCGGCACCGCTACATGGCAGCGCCGGTAGCAGCGGCGGCAGCTGTGGCAGCGGCAGCAGCAGGAGCAGCTGTGGCAGCAGGAGCAGCTGTGCGACTTGTTGCAGTCGCTGCCGCAAAGACTGGCGCAGCGGCATCGAGATCAGCTACGGCAGGCCGCCGGCCGCAATCCTGGCTCTGGATCGACTTTTCCTCTTTACATTGATTCCACGGCAAGAATTCAACCCACAAGTTTGAAAACTTTCCTTCAATATAAAGGTTAATCGAATACGTCATAACTCAACTAGATGACATTTTGTGTTATCATCTCAAACAGTGTTCACACATAAACACAAATGTGAAAAATGATTTCTTCACTCTCTTCGTGCTACTGTTTAACCGTTTAGAGAACACACGGTAAATTAGCGACCAATTTGCAAGTCTTCCCTTCCAAAAATACTCAAAAAAGAGCGTTAGGAAACTATGGCATTAACGTCTAAGTTTTACATCCAATAACTCTTCTTGCAGCTTGATGTAAAAAATTGATTGATTTCACCCATGGTAATTAAACGTCATAGAAAATATGATAGGAATAACAACTCAATACTTACACTGCTGCGTAGGACCGATCCTTAAAGATGAGATTGCACAAGGTCGAGTTAAGATTACCACGGAAAACATTGGTTATACAAATAGTAATTTTGATGAGAAGGGTATCATTACCCTTAATGGCATGAAACTATTCATTTTAGGTTCGCTGCACGTCATTGATTTCAGAGTCTTGACCCAGTCTTTTTCGATTGTTTATTAACGAGCGCGATGAATGTCAGCAGAAGATTTGTTTTTATTTTGAATTTAATGGCAACAGCAGCTGACGCTTTTACTTGGAGCTTTTGCTTGCTCAGAGCTCGGCTTGTTTGAGTTTACCTCGAGCAAAGTTCGTGAGCCAATAAGCTAATCGAGGTCGTCAATGCTGCTTAGAACAAAAGTCGAGAGAACAGTCGCAGTCTGCGATTGATTGCAATACTTTTAAGGAGGATAGCAATCTTGCTGTGTAAACGTCTGAAGTGAATACAAAAATTGCAAAGAATTTAAATAGCGACGGTCAAGAAGTGTACTAGAAATTAATGTACAAAAATGTAATGTATAATTCAGAAATGTGACCGTCATGTTCACAGTAAATCGAACGTCCTCTCGTGAAAAAATTTGGTGTTGCTATAGCGTGAGGTCTACCACAATATAGCATGAGATGTACCTCCAGCTAGTACTATAGCGAGACGATAGGTTAGGTTACTAATGGATATTACATATTTCCGTACATTTAATTTAGCGATAAACATTTAATTTGTACATCTCAAACTGCACCTGGGTAGGCGATATATGGCGGTAGACCTCACGCTATAGTAGAACCAAAAATTCTTATAGGAACTCAGACAAAGTGAGAGGTGCTCAGGAACACTCAATATGTATTATTTTACCTTTAGTTCTGTCAAAGGTGCTCATAACTACTACTAGGTTCCCTCCTGTTCTCATATTACAGGAGTCACTCATCGCGAGTGACTTATATAATCTCGCCTGGAAGATGCCTATCATCTTGTGTGCATGGATGCCTCCTTCCATGATGGAGATAGACGTTTTTCAGTTAAATTATTCGTGGAGTGTAGTTTTCCGTGCAGGGATTTGGGTTTCAGTTCCACAGCTCTACCCACTTCGGATTTTACCGCAAGTTTGAACTACTGAAGCACTCTAAAAACGTCCCAAAAGAATCTTTTTATCCCGTGTAAGTCAGTGGATGGCAACGAAGTTTATGTTGTTCTTATCTTTGTTGATGTAATTTGCCAGCATGAAGCAGGAATTAATGAAAAAATTACTTTCACAAGTCCATCCAAAATGATCTATGAATAAGCCCAGTTACCTGCTATTGACGTTACCTATTGGATGAGATCGTGCGATGGTACTGTAGATGTCGGCTGTAAGAAATTTACTAAAACTTAATTTTTTAAGAAAGGAAGGTTACACTATGCGCATGTTTTCTAGAAATCACTCGTACTGAAGTGCATAGAACGTACGCGGTGAACCACTATATCATATCAACTTAATTTAACCACGATTGCGCGTAAAGGTCGCTGGAAACAGAACTGACTAACTATTTTCATTGCTATGGTGACAAGAATTTGAGAATAGCGTTGATGTATGCGAGCTCTGGGTCTATGAGCACACAGCAAACATGTTTGAACTGTGCTTTGTATTTTAGCGGCTGTCATACTTGAACTCTGAGTCACAATTTGATGTCGCTAGTTGTGCTGGATTAACATATTTCGCGAATAATTCCTCACTTAACTTTTATTCTTATGCGACTCAATTCATGCCGTCTCTTAAAACTTAGACCAATCTCATCATTTTGAATGTCGTTAAACGAAGCAATATTGCGGTGGAGAAACTTTATAACGCCATGCTTTTTAATTAAAAGAAACAAAATGTGAATGTGCTACTTTATCTCACTGTGAAAAATTTTACAAGCGATGGTTGTCAGCCCTGTCCCCGAAGGCATACTATAAGTTAGATATTTTGTTACGATTCAACTAAAAAGGTCAAGCCTCATTTTCATGCTGAAATTTGAGAAAAAAATTAATCTCAAAAATTTGATGAGAATCGTTATGATTAAGATTTCGAAAACTGATTAGAACTCTTGGCTTACGATAGTGTCATATGTAAGGCATTTTTTGCAAGGAGTACAAGCAATCGAATCTAGAAAGACTTCAAACGACTATCACATTCGTCGAGCAATAGAAGGAAAAGTTATCCTCAATTCTGTGTTCTAAACAGTCTTGTATTTCAACGCCAATATTCTCGAATTTCAAAGTTTGACCCTAGATGTCCACGCTTGAATTTTCGGCTACCCGCCAAAGCTTCCTCAAACACATCTCTCAGCTTTAGATGAGTCATGAGACCATGGTAAAAGGCCCAGATTTCAATTCTGGTCTCAATTGAAAAAAGGGGAGAGCAATTTAAGAGCCTTTGTTAATTGCAGTGTCAGGGAAGGAAAGCTCTATGCGCCCTACTTCAAGTCGCCAGATCCAATTGATAGTCCAGTCATTCTATTTCTTAAAAGGAACGGGATACACAGATTATTCTAACGGTCGCGTACTCAACACAGCAACGAAGTTCAACAATATAGTCTAAGTAGCTCAGTTTTACAAGCTCTTCGAGGAGAAAACTTGGAACACTTCTTTTGAGAGGAAAATAATTAAAAAATTAAATCAACTAATTAGTAGTGGTTTTAATCAGTCCCGAAAAATGGGCCGGAGTGCACAAGTGACCATTTAGAACCATAACAAAGCATCCCACTAGCATTCGTTTTCTTCTCGTGCAGCAGAAACACCTGATGAACACAGTAGTGGTGGCAATGAAGTGTTGCACACCCGCTGACGGCAAGTATTAAAAGTTGTTAATTCAATCTGTCAGTCCGAGATTAACTTTAGTTTCACTAGTCTGAGTCAAATACTTCTGATTTTACTCAGTAGCAAAAGAAGCTTCTAGCGTTTCATAGCATTAGATGTTTGTGGAGAAGAAAATAAATTGATATGCAATTATTGGTTTGAATGCTTCAACGTCACTGTCAAAATTGTCCCTCGATGCTGTCAATGGTGATTTAAATAGCTAACTGCGACACGCTTGCCTCTCATTTAATTCTGAGGTTGCTGGACTTGAACGACACTGGAAAAGTAACAGAATATTTCTATAAATACGCACTCATATGATGGTTGCAAATACACTTTTCTACAATTTCCGTTGCTAAATTTCTTACGCCGTTCAATTGAGCAGAAAAAATACTTCCTCCCAGTGTGAATAGAGCGCTTTTCCATGTTTTGTACCTTTTTAAAAATTTGGTAGATAGACTGTTTAGAAGCAAAAAATAAACAGAAATTTGGTGGAAAGACTGTTTAGAAGAAAAAAATAAACTGAAAGAAAAATGAATAATTTTTAAACTGACGGTCATTAGAAGTTGAACAATTGCTTGAATCAACTTTGATCATACCGAAAAAATTTCTTACGTTTGGAAATAGCAGAAGGCTGAGACACACAGAAGCTAAAGTTAGTAGAGTTATCAGGCGAAATTCGTATGTGGAGATTTGCTAGGGTTCCGTGCGGGTGCCCGGCGCACGGTCCCTCCCTGCCTTGCAGCTATCTGGTCCTCGCGTCTTCACGTCTGGTTAAGCATTTTCCTCCTGTAGATATTTAATCTTCATTCAAATTCAGCGATGCTTCAATTTGAACGCGGGAATTCAGCTTAAGTTATCAAGTGCTTGGTAATAACGAGAAAAGCTATCAAAATAACCGTAGGAAAAAGGGTTAATACTAATTCGCATCAATTGATTCCGCCTTCTCTAAAAGATTCCTCCATTAGGCTTAACTCTATTACCTTACCCACCAATAAATAAAAATAGGAATAAACGTATTTTTATTTTTGAATTTAACGCATTTAAGAATTTAATATTTTAAAAAACATAACTATATCATCATTTTTCCAGGAATTGCATTTTATTGAAACACGGACATTGAAAAAGTAACGATTGGTATCACCTGTCGAACGAATGTCTACTACAAGAAAATTTATTTCTTTACTATTTTCGGACTTAAAATTTTATTTTTAAAAGTCGTCATTCAACTGACGACAAGGTGAGTTTAAATGTATTAAATCTTTCTAGATATTGCGCAGCAAACTACCGATTAAGAACTATTAGTCAGGAGATTTGCATAATTGGGACAGTTATGTTATTACGTCATTGGCTTGCGGAATTCAATCATGTGGTACCGTCGAACAGTTCAGAATTTTTTTTGCTCAAAAATTGTTTGGAAATAAGGCTCAGTGTCAAAGCTCGTTGTCATGATCATTGAAATATTACCAACATGCTCATTTTCTGGATTTGTGGTCCGTATAAACATGTTTATTTTTTAACATAAGCGGGATTCGTGGGAGCTCGAGCGGAAGTTAAAACCCCTGTAATAATTGCAATTCTTGTAAGCAGAACTCGTGTAATGATATAAACTTGGACGCGCGGAGACGAAATGGCGTGCTTTAAGAACACTATTTATAACGCTGTCTTAGGCAAGTTTATGAAATACGATTGTACGTTATACCCCGACGTTTACTTAAAGGTTGCCACCTATCTAAATTTATCATTTTAAAGGTCAATTCCAGGATCAAAGATGTCACTCAAGAAATTATCTAGTAGTGGCTTATAAAAATCAGTGTCAAAAATTTATTTGAGCATGTGCTTTGAAAAAATTTCTTCGAGCTTGTGGTTCGCAAATAAGAACCGGAACTCGAAGCATGACCCTGTATTTAAGCTTGTGAGTCAATGACTTGAAGTAGGCTCTCTGATATGCGCGACACCACGTCCCTTCACCACTACCGACGTCTGCGGCCTAGCAGTCGAGTCCCCAAACTTTAATTGAGGTTAGCACCGTGGTTGGCGTTGTGGCGTAATCCATTTGTTTTGTTCGGAGCTAACTGGTACAACACCGGGACTCTGATGTAACCTGGCTAATATGTGGCGAGGTTAACTGGTACAACACGGGACTCGAATGTAACCGGGCTGATGTTCGATAGTGTTACAGTTTCCAATTTTGTTTACGGCGCTCCGAAGGGTGTGGACAACTCCTCTAGCATGAACTCGATTTCTGCTCATAACCGCGAAAGAGTTGTTGACTTCGAGGATGTTCATCGACTGGCGACACTTTGCAATTACGAGGTGTAAAACAAAATCTCATGACTGTACTGAGGATGAGAAACTGGATAAATTGAAGAATTTAACCTGTGACAAATAATGCTGGAAACAAAACTCTAACCCTTTCGTGATAGAGCAGCCTAAAAGAATTTTGTACAGTGACAAAACAAAATTGATCAGAAAAAAATAAATAATAATGGAATTTTTCCGAACATCGCTACTCCCAATCATATGAGGCTAAAAATGAGCTGTTGCACAGCAAAAAGATCTGAGGCATTTTACAGTTTGCAGTATAATCAATACAAGAAATAATGCTGTACATTCACCACGTAAAGAAGCTTGAACGTCAACAGCTCAGTTTCATGACTGCTTGAGAGCTGAAGCAGACCATCAAGAAGTGGGCTCATTCTCTCTGAATTAATATGCACATATCAAAAAGTAGTTAACTGTAGTTAACTGTAGTTTAGTTAACTGTAGAATGTGACTTTTCTGTTCCAATGTAGTTTGTTGTGTTAAGTTATATCAAGCTCCGTATATCATGAAATGCTCGCACTGTGAAACATTGCGATGTGAGTAATCGATGTGGCGTGGCACGACTGACTACTCGTGCGCCGCAATTCGTGTACCTCAATTAGTGAGCCGCAATTCGTGTACCTCAATTAGTGAGCCGCAATTCGTGAACCTCAATCAGTGAGCCGCAATTCGTGTACCTCAATTAGTGAGCCGCAATTCGTGAACCTCAATTAGTGAGCCGCAATTTGTGTACCTCAATTAGTGAGCCGCAATTCGTGTACCTCAATTTCCGTGCCTCAACCCGTGCGCCTCAAATATAGTTCCTCAATTCCTGAGCCGAAGGAAAATATTTGTTGAAACTCTATCCTTAAATTAACTTCTTTATCATTAAAAATATTTAAATAGAACTATAAATACTTGAACAAAAAAAATCATTCATTGAAATCTTATTTTTGAATTGCGTTTGCAAACTGCTTTTTGCTGTTGCCACAATACTTTGTCTTTATTTAAATTCTGTAGTACGAAGCATGAAGTTTGCCTTGGGTGCGCTATAGTTTCAACCGTGCTCAATTCCTCGCATGCTGGCTTGCACATTGATCATTGGTTTTCATTTTCAATTTTCGTTACAAATTCTCGTTCATTGTCACCTGTGTAGGATATGTTTTTATACGCTTAAAATAAGAGATTGAGTTTAGAAGACAGATGCTGACTTTGAGACGATGCTTGGAAATTGCTTTAGAAGCTCAATGCAAAGATCTGATCCTCAATGTAGGGATCTGCTTCATGTAGGGATCTGATCTTCAATGTAGGGATCTGCTCCGTGTAGGGATCTGATCCTCAATGTAGGGATCTGCTCCATGTAGGGATCTGCTCCATGTAGGGATCTGATCATCAATGAAGGGATCTGCTCCATGTAGGGATCTGATCTTCAATGTAGGGATCTGCTTCATGTAGGGATCTGATCTTCAATGAAGGGATCTGCTCCATGTAGGGATCTGATCTTCAATGAAGGGATCTGCTCCATGTAGGGATCTGATCTTCAATGAAGGGATCTGATCTTCAATGAAGCGATCTGCTCTATGTAGGGATCTGATCTTCAATGTAGGGATCTGCTTCGTGTAGGGATCTGATCTTCAATGTAGGGATCTGCTCCATGTAGGGATCTGATCTTCAATGTAGGGATCTGATCTTCAATGTAGGGATCTGCTCCATGTAGGGATCTGATCTTCAATGTAGGGATCTGCTCCATGTAGGGATCTGATCTTCAATGTTAGGATCTGCTCCATGTAGGGATCTGCTACATGTAGGGATCTACTACATGTAGGGATCTGCTACATGTAAGGATCTGATCTTCAATGTAAGGATCTGCTCCATGTAGGGATCTGCAACATGTAGGGATCTAATCCTTAATGTAGGGATCTGCTCCGTGTAGGGATCTGCTACATGTAGAGATCTACTACATGTAGGGATCTACTACATGTAGGGATCTACTACATGTAGGGATCTGCTACATGTAGGGATTTAATCCTCAATGTAGGGATCTGCTCCGTGTAGGGATCTACTACATGTAGGAATCTGCTACATGTATGGATCTAATCCTCAATGTAGGGATTTGCTCCGTGTAGGGATCTGCTACATGTAGGGATCTACAACATGTAGGGATCTGCTACATGTAGGGATCTAATCCTCAATGTAGTGATCTGCTCCACCTTCTCAGATTCTGTCATCCTAAACAGTTCTAACAGTTGAACCTTAATATCTACATTAAGGCGAAAATATAGGTTTGTGTTTTAATATCATAGATTACAAATGAGTTTCACGAAAAAATCTCTCTAAATTTAATTTATTAACCAGTCACCAACCATCGACTGTCAAAGTCATAGAGACCAATTCTGTGACGTCATATTCTGTTTAGAAGTTCAGCTTAAATGAATTTTAACTTTCAGCTGCACTCTGGTTTCATTTCTGGAAACATGTAACTCCAGTCCCACTCGGAGATCAAAAACTACAAAGGCTCTAAGAAAAGCTCACGTTTAGGTAGTGTTTGCCAGAACAAAAAATGACGCTCATTGCTTACGGCATCTCTTCTGCGGAATGAAATTCAAGAGGTCGTATCTGAAGCACTGTCCACGTTCCACTTGAACTGGAAAGCTTTCTTTTTCTTTCCAGGCTCCTTGTTTCTGCAGACGGGTCCTCAAATCTCACTCCCTCGCCTAGGAGCATCACGCTTGCATTAGCAAATATTTTGGTCGTTTAATCTCTGCAACGAGTGAGAATTTAATGAGTTGCCCTAGTAACGCGGTCTCGAATTCAAATTTAAAATTTTACCTAATCTCAGTGAATTTTGCTACATCTTAAAACACTAATTCACTGAATGATCGAGATTTCAAAATCTGTTTTCACTTCTTACAGAATGTGTGTTGCTGAAAGACTATGATGTCTACTTTAACGAAGAAACACCCTGCCTGGGAAAGATCTTTAAGATGGTGAGGTAGGGCAAACTTGCTCATGCTAGCCAAATGACCTCATGATGGATGGAGGGGGGATCATGATGCTGGTTCAGAGGTACCTCTTTCTTTTCTCATGGCAGGAAGACAAAGAAATCGTTGAAGAAAAGACTTTGGTTTTACCGTACTTCTACTGTGAGAAATAGATCGTCAAGGAAACTCTTGGAGAAGAAAAATTCTGAACAAGTTATACACTCAGCTAAAAACAAAACAGAGTTATGTGTTCTATTTTAAGAATGAAATTTATTGTCGTAAAAGGAAACTTTCTATCATGTGTTAAAGGTAATAAAAGCAGTACGAGAACAGCTCCATGTAGATTCTCCCGTACGGGTTTTAGTAAGATAAAAACAGGTAAAAACCTAGAACACGTATTTAATGAGAGAAAAAAGATTTAGGGTTTCACTCAGTTAGTAATGAAAAATAATTTCTTCCCTCTCTATGGATTAGAACTCCCGTACCTTATTGAAATTCACAGATGAAATTCAAAACCGGCAGCTATTTATTAACTAAATATGAAAAATTAACATAGAAAAAGTTTGAAGTTTCTGCTAGGAGTGTTTAAAAGTCATATTGGCATGACACGGTGCCCACGAGATTACAGTAATAACTCAGGAGCCACGTTGCGGGCCTGGACAGTTACTTCCTCAGCAACTTTTGTCTAGTCTACTGAGTTTGTTAATTACAACAAATACGCGAAAAAAACCTAGAGGAAAAGTACATGTAGTATAAGGAACACCAAGAATGGGTACATAATTAGCACCCACAATTATAAACGTACTAGTTTTGTCCATACTACAGTAGATCCATATGTTGTAAATGTTTCAAATATGAAAACTGAAGAAATTTTCTTCGCTAGTTTTATTGCACGTCACTCGTCGAGGAAAAAATACACCATACAAGGGGAATTCGAACTGAGTTTTTAACAGACGTCGTAGAACGACAGTACAAAGGGCATCAGAATCTACAAGGGCTCTCAACTGCATGAGGTCGTCGAGCGCCACTGCATGGAATTAGATCGTCTTGCTGCCGGCGTTCATCGAATTCCTGGGCTGCAGCTGTCTAAAGTGTACTCGGTGACCTCTCTACTCAGTTCTCTGTGATAAAAAGGTACACGTTATTAACACAAAGGAAGAGGAACGTCTGAAATGTGAGTTACGTATAATGCAATTTTTTGCCTTTTCAGAGAACGTACATGCATACCAGAAGTTGATCAACTTCTACGTGGAAGCTTTTGCTGGTTGTGAAGATGGAAAAGCAATGTATTATATTGTTTGATGTGTATAGATATAACTACTATTCTAGGTAGTACATAAAGATAAAGCTAAATATCCAATCGAAAAATTATTTCTACTACGCTGCAACTTGAAATTTCTTACGTAAAAGCTGCAGCCAATATTGATGTTCATTGCTCATTAATTACCAGTATTTTTTGATAAATTGCTCAAGACGAACAGGAATTTCAGCAGCAATAAACTTTGCATACCTATTTTACAATCCAGGAAATATACAGTAGAGATCAGTGTCCATAGTTGGAAATGACAAAAATTGTATCAAGAGGGCACAGGAATCGGTATTACGTAAAGTTTTTTGTCAAAATTAGTCTGTTATAATTCAGCAGGTTTAGATATTATAAACTTCGATCGCCTCTCCTAAGTCTAAGACCAGTGGTTGACCTGTTTTAGAAGCGTCCATGACACGCGGTTGATCGAAACGATCTGTTGACAGGAGCATGATTACTATGTTCACTCTAAGAGATTTGAAGAAAATCCAATAATGAGCTAGTGATAGCTACTTCGAAACGTAAAATTATCATTCTATTTATAAAGAACTAGAAATGTTTTCTGATCAAGTGCTTGAAACTAAAGCCATCTCTGGAGAGTTGACCTCTCCTCTGGCGGACGCAAAATTACCTCCTCACTTTTAATGCATGCGATGAATACAGGCATTTTTGTGTACGTGCTATGAACTCCAGATTGTGGCATCGAGCTCTGCCAGGTGGGGAGATGCTGCCCAAATACGGCAAGCCTCCGGGACGCGAATAAGAAAGAACACTCGCAGCGATGCGGAAGAGTGAGAGGCAACGTCAGGGCATGACTGCCACATAATTCAGCCGTTGTCTCGCCAACTGTGACTTCTTTCAGCTGGCCATATCGGTTATATAGTTTCACAAAAATCCGCTCATGTTTTAAAACACAAAAAACATTACAAAATATCGTTGGCTTTGGGCATTCTGTTGTAAAGAAAACTTGGTTTCTTTCGTTTGCGTAAAGTTATCAAAAGTTGAATACCTTCAGCAATGATTGCACCCGTAACACTGAAATGGTACCAACGAAATTACAGCTTAACGTATTTCTGCTTCTATAGTGTAATTTTAGTGTCATGTTCTAATTACATGAAAAAGCGTACAGAGGAAAATCAAAGAAATTCACACTCCAATTCTTGTTCTTTTAAATGTGTGCATTCTCATGACTATTGCTAAGACGATGCTCATAATCTCTAGTACTTCATTTACTTTCTACATACAGATTATTTGCTAGTCTGCAGGAAAATACAACGATTCAGAAAAACACTTGAAAGAAAACCAATAATAAGAAAAAGAATGTGCTTCAACGATATAATTACTCCATGGAGCGTGGACAAAGATACAAAACCAATTCGAATGATTTATGGAAAAGAAAATGAAAATTTGGGATGTTGTAGCGAGAACGCCTACTAAGAGAACTATGTTCTTTCTTTCTAGCTTGAGGAGATCTCAGCCTGGAAAGTTCCTCTGTGGCGTTCTACCCGGCGGAAGATTTTCAAACTTGGTCCTTTATTTAAGAGGTTGATAATACACCCGCGTATATAGTACAGAAATAAATGTTCAACATACTTCAGTAAATCTCCTGTCATGGTAATGTAAAGTTTGCTCAAAGGCACGGGAGATTGTGGAGCACATACCAGCTTGAAATTTTGGTGTAAGATCCTCGGTCTTTTTCAGAGTTGTCAGGAAACAATGGGCGGGCGTGATGCGTCTTGGCTACCGTCTCGTATGGCCGGCAGCGTCAGAGCCGTAAAAGTGTCAACAAAAAGTGCCATTAGATCTCCTTTATAGCAGCGAAGAATTCATGCCCGACTTAAAAGTGGCTGCAGCTTCAAAACTTTGCGTTGAAATGAAAAGCTGAGCCTGGACGAACACGCACCGAATAATGGCGTAGTCGCATCGGTAGATTTCAATGCAACAGGGTAAAAAGCCCCGGTTGCCTGTTTACTTGCAAAAGGGGCTCAATTTTTCTGTCATTTATTATGATTACTTTATGTCGTTAGATGTTATTTTTGAGATAGTCAAATTAGATCGTGTGATGAGAACGTTGCCAACATCTGGTTGCACTTTTGCCGATATTAATTCGCTACGTTAACGGTGATGAAAATTCTTGTCGAAAATTGGGTGCTGCTGAAAAGTAATTCTATGGGATGAAAAATGTAGATGAAGTGTTCGGTGTCATACATATGTTTTTATCCCATCAATTTTTTATGTTTTGAAACCCTTCTCAAACAATAAATGCAGTGTTTCTCTTGGGGAGATCAGCAGGCAAACTTATCAGCTGATGGTAGGTAATTTTGAATGCTTCTTATATTCGGCTATTTTTGTTCTTAAAAACAATCTTAATGTTGTTCCACGGTAGGATCGGACTCTCCTGAGATATTGGGTTACCATCCAATAGTGAGAGATAAACTTAAAATTCGAAATGTTCTGAACGAGCAGAGACTTACTTGTAATTGGACTTTTTACTAAATGTTAAACACTTGAAAGAAAATTCACTGAATCAACTTAATTGCAAATGAACTCCCATAGGGTCAATTTCTTGGGAGTTGATAAAATGTTTTAGGACAAAACTTAATATCCTTCATTGTGAGGGCCTGGAGCGCAGTGTATTTATTATTAGTGAACATAAGTTCCAAATAAAAAAATAAAAAGTGATTCACCAGTCAGTATAAAAATTTCAATGAAACGTATGTATTTTTTTTTTAAATAATATTTATGCGATCGCACACTTCATTCCAAATTTCTCGTATGATATTTGCCAGCTGGAGAACGCAACTAATGTGTCAGTAAATGAGAACAGAAAATTTCAGGATTAGTAGACTTATGTGGTAGTTTATTTGTATTTTAAACAAGAGCATTGCTGGTTTATTGCAATAAAAAGCACCTCAAGCGATGCAATATTTTGTGTGTGTCATATTTTCCAGATCGTTAGTTACAGTTAGCACCAGAAGCCTACGCTCTTTTCTCATCGGCAGCCATCTGGAGTCTGGCAGGCTCTCCGGATTATGTACTGTTAAGGTGCGGTCATCACTGCAGATGAAGCTCGCTCACGCAACACATAGCGCGTCGCACTACGAGCGCCCAGCGACCAATGCTATGGGAGATTTCAAATGGAGCGTAAACTGTTCCCCTCTGTGAGTGATGTATGATGCTTTTCCTCATCTTTTTCTTGCAGTGTTAAAATGAATCAGCAAAGAATATGCAAGCTTGAATAAGATTGTTTTGAAGAAGAATACCTAAGAATATGTTTGCATCCTACTTTGTTGGCCTAAAGTAAAAGAAAATTCTTTTGATGTCGACAAATTGTCGATTTTGACGTGGAATGGAGGAGACTATTAGCAATAGTTTGTTTCGTGCTCATGGAATTTGAGACTAGACAGTTTCTGACTGGACACACATGCAGTGCTGTGCACCGGGAATTTCGCTTCCTGGAAGCGATCTAAAAAACTCGAAATGGTTGTTCCAAACGAGAGCAAAGGATAGCGAATCGCGTGAGAGGAGGAAAGCACAGACTGATTTGCGCGCTCCGTGGCTAAGACTCAAAATCACAAGTTTTTCGAAGGCCCTCTCCAGACAAACGGAGATCTGGACAAGTCAATTTCCTGTGTCACTTGCATTTTTGGCACAGGAGAGGAGAGAGAAAGACTCACGTACACAAGAAGAGACAAGATTAGATTTTCTCGTTCTTCTTCGGTGACTTACAGATCGTGCACTCCTTTTTTAGACTCTGATCGACAAATGATTTTTCTATCCCGCAATGCGACGGGGGTTCGTACGAGCTCATCCTGGGAGTCAGACTTGATCATAACTGCGAGGAGGGTGTTTGCGGCAGATTGTTGTACGAATGAACGGGAGGATGGCGTTAGATATATTATTGTCTATGAGAGTATTAAGGAAGAAAATCTTGGAAACTGGCCGGAACACCGACAGTATTAAGTAATCAAGTTATACAGTATATCAAATTTGTACATATTTACACAGTTTGGCAAATATGACTGAAACATTTTAATTCGTCGCGAAAGCATCAGCATCAGAGAATGATTGAACAATTGTGAATTTCAGAGATCATTTAACATTAAAATTTGCGCCATCAGGAATTATAGATAAGGTGATTAAATTTTTCTCATTCGTTGGCATCAATTTGAAAATGTAGAGACGTAGTATTGGAGGATATGAATTATTGGATCCTTCACCATTGACAGAATCGTTCAGCAGTTTTATATTTTTCACTAGTGTTTGACAAGAGAATGGAGATACCTCAATTACACATGTATGTGGGAAAGGTGTAAGAGCGTGATTGTAAAATTAATGCCATGTCTATCTACACTAATAAAACGAGTTACCATTCACTTTCATTCATCCCATTTACACACAAACCTTTTCCTTCTATCACAGATTTAATGGACAGTCATTCCTTGTTAATTTCCTATGCGCCCAAATTGTAGGTGTTGGAAAACATTCATGCAGTCATTCTTTGCATTAGAAACTTCTGAAATACCAGCTGAGAACGCATGTTGCAAAACGTATAAAACAAATTCTTTCAAAAAGGGAACTGAATATTGACAGGCTGAAGTTTTAGTGACGTGTGAAGCGCTGTCTTGAATCCGTCTGACCCGGTAAGTTTTCTCGAATAAAAACTGTGCCCATACGAAGGGAACATGACACTCATGAGCTCTAATTTTAATGGAGAAGAAGGAGCTGCCTGAAGTGAGAAAGGCAAACCTCCAAACAAGGCAGGCATCACGGCACCTGCGACCGTCGACCTGCGCTTCAACGATCGATCTATTGACAGCTCCGTTACCTGGCGGGCACTTCTCACGCAGGCCGTCTGGGTTAAAGATCCTTGAAATTCTATCAAAATCCAATTAAGGAATGATGATTTATCGCTACAATAAAAAAATTTAAGTCTGTTGTGATATGAATAGATATGAATGATGTGTTAACTGTAAGTTTAATTTAACTAAGTCACTGGAGAAACGTCCAGAAATTTGGGTTTAAATTCGAACTTTATGAAGTAATTTCTGCCTTCATCACGTTTTATTTTACGCTTTTGTAGATGACTTGAAATTTTCATCTTAATAACACAATGCTCTCAAGATATTTTCATATTTTATAGCTCATGTAAGCAGTATTTACCTTCACCTTCAAGAATCACTATCGTCAAAATCACCATTTCGTCTTAGTTATACAAGCACTGTTCGGCCTTTGTGAGGGTATTTCAAGCAGCGAAGAATATTTCACGGAGCAGTTAAGCGGTTTGTCCATGATCGAACGACTTCCAAGAAGGCGATATCATTAACTCTTTCACCGTTCAGACTGTATGACGGAAAGAGGAATTTTTGCGCCACTAGAAAGAAGATAGCCAAACTTTAGGGAAAAGTAACGATAAAAACTTGCGTTAGTCGATGGAGGTTGAGAACATCAATCAGGCTGGGCTGCTGACAGTGTGCTCTGAGCAGAGAGGCAGTTTTTGAGCAATGGTGGACTACTTATCGCCGCTTCAAAGATCCCAGAACATGTCAGTTTTATTAAAAAAATACACAATTATTCATTTTTTCATTTTTCAGATGACATTGAACGACTAAAATACAGGGGGTAATTTTTACCTAAGTAGGACAGGAGAAAGTTTAGGTAGTCTAAAATACTGATGTTATCGACTTTGGACGTATGTTCATCGAGGCAAAACACTTCCGACTCGCTCGATGGTCCGTACTCCTTTCTGGGGCTTCTCAACTTAAAATTTTGTGCATTATTGTCGCACATGGTTACATTATACTACACGTTATAGGTAGTCCCGTATGCTTTTAGAAAAAATATGCATAATTTTCGTGTGCAGTTGCGCAGAGCTAAGAGTGGCTGAGCAGTTATGGGATGTTTTTTATAAGGCCGAGCAGTTGTGGGATGTTATTTATAAGGCCGAGCAGTTGTGGGATGTAATTTATAAGGCCGAGCAGTTGTGGGATGTTATTTATAAGGCCGAGCGGTTGTGTGATGTTCTTTATAAGGGCGAGCGGTTGTGTGATGTTATTTCTGAGGGCGAGCGGTTGTGTGATGTTCTTTATAAGGGCGAGCGGTTGTGTGATGTTATTTATAAGGCCGAGCGGTTGTGTGATGTTCTTTATAAGGGCGAGCGGTTGTGGGATGTTATTTCTAAGGCCGAGCGGTTGTGGGATGTTATTTCTAAGGCCGAGCGGTTGTGTGATGTTCTTTATAAGGGCGAGCGGTTGTGGGATGTTATTTCTAAGGGCGAGCGGTTGTGGGATGAGAGGTGCCACCATCTGTTTCACTCAGCCAAGTTCCATTTATTATTTCATGTTGCGCAATGCCTCTGATCAATGCCTCTTACACCTACTGTGAGAGGCACTGCGACTCGATTACGAACATCTTGTTTGTATTTAACTACCAGTAGCAAGATATACTCAAGGTCGTGTGGTTCTAGTCACACGACCTTATTTGACTGCATGGGCAGGACAAACAGTATAAACTTGGAACAAAACCTCACTTAGGGAAATTGAAATTTTGGAGATGTATTTAGCTTTTTTAATTGATGAATCAAATGAGAAGCTCTAGTTTTTTCGGAAAAATGTGCTTCACACCAATAAGTGGGACAGGGCTTCAAATCGAGTCTCGTTAGAAGAAAATGGTAAGAAAATTCAGGCTTATATTCAAATAAATTATACTAGACAAACGAAGTCAGGTCAACCGAACACTGAATTCACTGAATCGCTTAGGTAGGTATTTACTAACAGCTAATGATGCAACAACGCCTACATCAGTTTTGAACAACGTTTGATTTCGAGATCGAGATCAGCAAAAAGCTTTCTTGTAACTTCATTTCAGAGGAGGCGGCTGCAACAGTAATTCTCAACATGATCTTACATTAATGCTGTACTTAGTGAAGGTGTGGCTGCATTTCACAGAGCATATCAGTAGTCTGTGCCAACAGCTATTGCCAACATAAGTTAAGATCATTCTTACTTGTCATAGTTTTTCTCAATATGAGTTTACGGTACTGAAGCTTACAGCAAACTGAAAACTATCACATTTCTGTTTTTCTGTTCGTTAATGCTTATAACCATGAGAATTATGATTGAACGTTTTTACTCGTATTTACAGATATACATTACGTATTAACCATTCATGTAACAGCAATGTTAGTGAATCAAATTCTTGCTTTCCCATCCCTGACCATATTTTGTTTTCAGTATCAAATGCACAGTCGATTGCGTTTTTAATCTTTCAAGTGTTCATTCGGACATGGCTCTCCATTGGTAATTATATTCTCGAACGTAATTATCCTGAAGTTGTAGGTTTGAAATAGCTACTCAAAGAGAGAAATGTATTCGCATTTGTCAAATTGGGAAACGTCATATAAAAAATCGAAATGATGTAAATTGTAATTGTATCGTGAAATGCAAATCAAAAACTTTTTTACAAACTTTTGTTATTTACCCAAGGTGCTGTAGTATAATGTTCCTTAAAGGTAACGAACGAAATCAGAGTTCGTAGTTCACGAGACCAATTTCCTATTATGATCTTTTACGAAATGATCGCTGTACTTCACCTTAAACGTGATTGTGTGCTGATAAAATAAAGGTTGTTAGCTTATTAGAAAAAGTTTTTTACGAGTTTTTTTCAAAATCATCTCCCTGAAAATTTGTGGAGCTTAGATCAGATTGAAATTTAAGGTCATTTCTTCACTGTCTTATTTACTAAAACTTATTTACTAGAGCTAAAACACCTGAAACTTGTATTTACTCAGATGGTCTTGAAATGTTTCAAATATATAAAAATACATATGCTTACAGGGGGATTATACTTTATAATAAGCATTAAAGAACCTTTTTTTGGTGGACCATGTTTCATAGCCGACGGTTGTAAAGCTGTTAAGTGACCACAAAGACGCTAGCGCAAAGTTTAATGGTCTTATTTAGAGACGCAGGTTTTTGTGTTTCGTACTAATACTCGTTCAGGTCTTAAATAAGGTGACCTACGCTTCAGACATCGCGATTATTTATATTATTGAGCTGAACTGTAATGAATCATGTAACTCTCGTACAGAGGTTCAGAGGTGATTCTTATAAATGACATAGTTTTGAGGTGCAGGGACGGCCAATCAGTTGAGCATAACTGCCCTGCTACCCAGCGCAATCGGCTTTCTTTCTTAATAATTCACTAGCGGGTCCAAAGCTAGACCCAGAGGATGACGCTTATACAAGCTCTACACATCACAGCACTACACATCACACGAAAAAGATGAAAGCTTTTGTGAAAGCAATTTCAAAAGTGTAAAAATATTTGTTTTTCATCTTGCAAGCATTCATTCACAAGCAGAAACAGATCTAACTGGACGGAAAATTTTTTCTGATGTGTCCAGTTCTCTAAAGCTAATAAGATTCAGTCTATCTAGATAAATAGAATCTTCCTACGACATTCTGGCATTACATGCTATCATACTTGAGATGCCCAAGTGTTCCAACGCATGTTAGACGCCCATGCAGGAGTCAACGTACTTCGAGCTGACGCCTGGTAGAAGATCCCAATTTGGCTTTTTCTGAACATCCATTTTGACTTTTCCTGATGCCAGCCATTGTCCTGGATGAAGCAATTACGTTCTGTGAGGATAGCGCTGCCATTTTCTGGTTTTCAAATAATTGCCTTAATATGGTCGGCAATTTATAACAGCCGTCAACCAATTTTGTCTAGGTTAATTCCGAACGGTGAGAAGTGTTGATAAGGCTATCATTACAGCGATTGTATAATGCCGACATCGGAGCTGGATCTATTGTGAACTATCAAAGTTTTCAATTTTCCATATTCTCATGCTATAAAACAACATCTTGAGAATATCTAGTTTAAAAACATGTATCCACTTTGCGAAAAAATTCACTCACTTGATATTACCCTTCGTCTTCAGCCCGAGACTTCAAGCAGTGCTATACTTATTCGAGAATGTGTTTCCTAAATGCTCATTATTTAACCCTTCTAATAATATAACAAGTCAATTTAAAAAAAATGAACCGGTTGTATTTGTGGATAGTGTTCAGACAAGATTAATTTACTGCTCTGTACTGGCATCACACCATGGAGTCATCAAGCAAGAAGGATGGTGTCTCGAATGGCTCGAACATGAGGCTCAAGAAAATCGCTGCCACGGTGGATTTGAAAGCAGTTAATCGCGCGCCATGACAATACAGAACACGATTTTTTCAGTTTTCTCCAAAGAGTTGTCCTGTTGATTATCGAGTGAAAACTTGAGAAAGGAAGACAAATACGTGCCTCATGTGAGGAAGAATCGACTGTGAGGGGAGACAAAGTGAAGCGAAGGGCCTATTTTTGGCACGGCGGTCGAAACATAAAACTTTAGGGGCGATTACCTGCGCTGACATTCCACTGGGCTCCTGAAGCGGAGAAATGTTATTGCCTGGTAAATATTCCTCCCAGAAATGTGGAATGCGGTACTTGAAGCATGGGAGGTTCTCAAGTACATGAGCTCTGAAAAGGAGACATGATGGCCATTTTGAGGAGAGGAAGGTGTGTAGGATTTCAAAAGTCTACCTGAGTTTGGGAGAATGAAAAAAAAATTTTGATTCTTATCTAATTCCCTCCGAATATAATATCTTGAAGCAATGCACGCAGAAATTTGTTTTGCTTTAATGCAAAGAGACGAGTCATAAATTGAAAGGCGAGAAATGAAACATAGGTTAGATGGAGGAGATAATTTAGATTGTTTTGGAGAACACTGTGTAGAAAGAAAGGGTCATTTTGCAGTGGAGGGTTGCAAGTGTCTCAACAAGCAATGCTTCTGCATCATCATGTGGGTATGCATGACACCCACAGGCAAAGCACAACCCTAAGTTACTCTCTCTGCCCATGGAAAGCCTAACTGAAGAAAGTGAGCATCTTTGGAGCCCTCAAAGCTCTGCCTCACTTTCCACAATGGAGGCGCTTCTGCGGCCAAGGAAGTTGATCTCAACTTTAGGGCCACTTAATTCCTCGACGTGGGGTCGTTTAGTCGACGCTTTCTAGGTTATAACATACAAGATTTGGCACTCTTCTTGAGCTTTATTTTTCATTGGGCTTCTATTTCTTCTTCCTTCCTCGAGCTGTCTCTAAATATGAAACCGCACCGGCAAATGTACCAGCATCCGCAGCTTGGTTCTCTCTAGCTGCACTCGTAATGGCTGCTAACATCAAACCAGGGAGTAAGTCCAATATCTTGAAGTTGAATACGAGTGTGATCCAAAGTATTTGACGATTTTGGGAGTTCTAATGTCTCAAAAATTATTTGTTGCTCATACGCGGGAGAGGTCTTACATGCTTGAATTATGCTGAAATCCTAGGAGATTCGTTGGCAAAATATGGAAATACTTTTAGCATCAGCATTTAACCGAAGAATTAAATATTTTGTGGCGCAGCATATTTTATTGCTTTAATAGCATAAGTTTGTACTGTGAAGTTCAGTAAGATTCCATGAATTGCAAGCCCTTGAAGTTTATTCTAATTGATTAAAATGAACTAACTGCTGAACATTCTGAGAATTTTAATGGAAACTTGGAACATCAATTTTTTCCATAAATTCACTATGGGGCTGAGATTAGGAAGCTGTTTATGGAAAATGACATAACATGAATTCCACTACCAATAAATAATATGTAACTCTGTTTTGCAGTGAGGTTTGGATCCTTGCCCTGTTGAAACACGAATACGTATTAAAGATTTTTCAGCTCGGGCAGCACTGAAAAGAATAACATCAGTATTAGCTCTGTATATGGAAGCAGTCAGATGTGATTGGAAGCTTGTGGCATTGGACTTTGTCATTGTTTCAGTTTCATGTTTTAAAAGTATTCTGACTATTACCACGGGCTGCAATCAGTTTTTATGAACTCTCTGGGCTATCAAGCAATTTGCCGAAAACTTATATTTACTTAATTTGCATCGGCCGGAATTGAATTGAAGGCGAAAGATCAAACACTAAGATTTGAAAAACGCGTAAAAGCATCATTAAAATATGATTTCAATTTGAAGGTATGTGAATAAGTGCTGCCTACTTTACAGTTCTGCTTCTGTACAAGCAGAACTCATTCTGTATTTCTGGCATGCGAACTTTGCGAGGGCCTTAACCTCTGAAACATTACTGGGAAACAAGGCGCCTTGATGCACTCAAAATTGTGCTTGGGTACAACGTCTTCAAAGATTCAAGATCAGAGTTGATGCTGCTGGCATCCTTTATGATGCAGCCAATTATAGGACAGTTATGACATCTTCAAATTTTCTAGAGATTGACATGCCTGTCTCTACCCTTATTAATATGCTTGTCAAGGGAGGGTTATTTTTACACTCATAAATTGTTTCATTACCAAATGATATTAATATTCCCAACAATGAGATGGCCGAATGTTTTAATAAAATTTTTATCACGAAGAGGCATTCGAATCAAATGATGAAATGAACTGAAAATATTTTTCCCAGCTATCTTGAGAAATGATTAAGTTGACATCTGGCTTCTCAGCGCCATCCCTTCGAGAGCATTCCAGCGGTTCCGACCGTTTCTTCGGTGGCATTCCAGCTGCCTTGCTAGCTAACTAGACGGTCACGATGGCGGTTGTGCGGCCGGATTCAGACTTATAGATTGTTATTCGAATATTTAAAAACGAAAAAATTTGGAAATAAAAATAGAAAAGCAATTCTTTCCGTTCGAGTTCTGAGGTTGAATTGTGAAGTTTAGATTTTTACAGCTGGACGTTGAAATTTTCGCCACTCTTCACCAGCACATCATATTTGAACTGTAAAAATATTTCAAGTCATAATTGAAAGTTGGTACAGCGGTGAAATTGAAACATACTAAGCCCTCAGCTGTCTAACACAGTTAAAAATATAAGACATTTTCAAGTAGTTTCTGTACCGCGGTAGGCAAAACTTTTAGCCGTGTTTGATTCGAAAAAGCAGCAGTTTTTTTGTCGCCATGTCCTTTTTATACGGCAGTAATTAATAATCACATATGAATATGTGCTCATTTGATGATCATTATTATAAGGCGAAACACGTTCAGGTGAGTCATGGTGAGTGAAATGGAATTTTATTGACGACATGACGCACTTATGCAGCAAAATTAATTTTATCATTTCACTACAGGAATTCGTCCGTGTGTTACAGCGTTAGATAGCTCCCTAAAATCAATGAAAATTTTTCAAGACCCTGATCATTCTTGAGTGATGATTGTGCAAAAAAGTATTCATTCAATTTTTTAATTTTCAAGAGGCTTGTGTTACAAACGATAAAATATCCTCAACAAATTTTTGTGTATTACGTCGACGAAAAGAAATTAAAACACTGAAAAAGATCACTCTCATTTATCCTCAAGATCAATCTAGGGGAAGTCTTGTTGGCGCATTTAAAGGTTAGGTTTGGCCAGTAAGCAATAATTCAGACTAAATTCATGAAAGGTCTTAAAATGCAAGGGGAATTATCCTGTAAGATATGTTGAAAAAATTTTATATCTATACATGTATGGTAAACATGTAAGGTGGTTGGTAAATATAACTATTTGACTGGTCCTCGCCAAAAAAAAAAATCAGGACAACAAAGGAACATAAAGATATTCATGAAACATTATTTCAGTCCCTTGGCCCTGGAACGTTAAGCAGAGGCTTGCAGGTCAGCAACGCAAAGTGATAAGCCTTTAACTTGACACACAATAATTTCATAAGCTGAAATAAGATGTCTATTAGTATTTCCCGTATGATGATAATTAAAATGTTGAAAAGCAAAGTACAATTTTTGCTGCGGGTATGTGCAATGACCATAACAGCATATTCAAGTGGCACAAATTGAGTCTCTCGCCAACAATTAATGAACCGAAAGTTTTGAGTTTGCAGTGGTTAAGTTGTTGAGTGAGCCATCGTGCTCAGAGTCATGCCGAGTTGGATACTTCGTTCAGGTCTAAGTAACAGTGGAATTTTAGTTCTTCATAAATACTGAACGAATTTTTCAAATATCTGAATTATGATCGATAAAAAATATTTTGTCATTTCATGTGCGGGGCATCTTAAGTAAGTTTAGGTGCTTCTGAGAAATTTTGAGTCACTTAAGTCTCCCCGTGAATGATATGTTTTTGAGAAATGTTAATGCTTGCTAGGTTTATAAAAAATGAAACAATTTCATTATCACAGTTTTCTATTGAAGAACACAGCTGAAATTTAAAATTTGAATTTCTCATCATGTTATCATCTACAGGACAACAAGTGTGTTTTATATTCTAAAGATTTTGAAACCCAAAATTTCGTCACAACTAAGTTTATTGATGGATTAAAATAGTATTGTGGGTGAAAAGCTTCAATTTTCGTGCACTCTTCAGAACAAAGCTTACGTTCCGACCCTAAGAACAAAAGTTTTGAGAAAATAGCTTCACGAGTGAAAAATTCAACTTCTCGGGAACACTGTTGAACATTTAAAAAATGAAGAAAAATTCGGCCCAAACGGTTCGGGGGTATCACAAGCCATGGCCTAGGCGACAAATTTTGACAGTTATTAAAATGTAGCCTTAATGAATTACTTTTCGCTAACGCAAATAGTTGCGCAAGAAGCAAAAGGCAAACACTGAATACAAAAGAGCACAAATTATTACAACGTTTCCAAAAAAATTCGATTTCATGCATATTTTCAAATTATTGTACGAGGAATGCAAGGGGGAATGTAATGAGTAACGTACGCAGGAATATAACGCAACGTAGGTATTGCTGTTAAGCAATGCAAGTGACCGTGTGGAATGTCAGATAGGATAACATGCAATTTCGTAATTACACAAGTACAATAACGTACTGTAGGTGATGGTGTATAGTGCGACTTAACTCAAGCGTTAAAGTACAGTAACGTAGGCCATAATGTACAATAACGTAGGTATTGACGCACAGTATCGTAGGTTGTACTGTACTATAACACAGGACAGGAAATAACGTACAGTGCCGCTTGTGACAACATATGAGAAGGCATGTAATCGTGTTCTGTAACGCACTTCTACAAAACGCAAGTAATACCGTACAGTAATGGAGGTTTTAAGTGACGTATGTGATTCCAAATGATAACGTAAGTAAGGATGATGAACAATGACATAAGAAATTTCGCGCAGTGTCGATCAATAACACAAATGTACGCTGTCAAAGATGCACGCACATCATCATATGCTAGTGCGTAACATAATAAATAAAAAACATTCGACATGGCTTTTGACAGCAAAATTATTTGTTCATTATCGTTTCAGCTTGAATTTAGAGATTTGCTCATAAATGTATTTGCAAAACTCCTAAGGAGGAAAAATGTGTGTTTTTATTATGCACAGCAGTCGATTAAACGCTCTTTTCTATAATTTGACAGTTATTTTCACAAAAACGGAGGTAGATGTGTTTTTTTTCACGCAAAATTCGCTCTAAAGACAGCTGGGTGCGTAGATCGTCGTCTTTACTTGGCCCCTCACCTCTTTAGATTCCTGGTCACGTCGGCACACTGCATTCGGCCTCACGAGGCTACAGAATATGTCTCGTTGCAGGTCATTTCGAGTGTAGCTTCCTGATGAACTAAATCCATGACAACTTACAATAGCAAACGTGACGAAGCTTTATGATACTTTTTCGCATTTGAGCCGAAATCTTTGGCCCCGTTTTACTTACTGGGGAACTCTGTTTCGAATTGGGATCGACCGATTTATACCTTTTCATTTCTAGCAATGCTGAGGTGCGTTATCTAAATGACTTCGCTCTCAACCTCTCCATGATTCTCAAAAGCGACTTCCAAAAATGCAAATCGTTTAATCGTGTGAGAAGAAACTGTAGACCTAACAGTAGCAAACCGCAGAGTTAAGTGACAACGAGGTTTGGTCAGTCGTCGATGAGAAAAGCGTTGCACACTCACCACAGCGGAGCCGATACGCGTTAAATGACCTTGTGAGGCAAAATGGAAGTTAGTATACCCTAATATTACTAGAAGTGAGAATGTTTAGCGAATTATTGTTTTCGTCACTGCCTTCTTGCGTCATCTTCGTCGGAATTTGAGGCCTTGATGAAAAGCTTGAAATCTGGACTCGAAGAACTGCTTGAAAAACGTCAGCCACATGCAAGCGAAGGAAAAGTTTACACAGCCGCGATCACTGTGCGAGGTGCTCTGATGCGATTTGACCTAAATTATCTTTTTATTTAAGAAATGAGTACGAGCAACAAGCTCTTCATACTTGGCCGTTACGTTTTAAGTCATTCATTCCAGATCACCTGTTCGAAAGAGTTGAAGCAGAGTGATCTGTAAATTTTAAACGCGCGGTAAACTTCGGTCAAACGAATATGTAGGGAAACATTACACAAGATAAACAAACAAACAAACATCGGCATCTACGGATGCTTTATTTCCAATTGAAGCATGATTCAAATCACTGTTTACATTGGTTTTTCAAATGCCTTATAACTAACACCAGGACGCCATGACACTTTCCCCCAGTCAAAGACCGGTACCCATTTCAGACACCTGGGTAGAGTGGGGTATTGTGCTAAGAATTTTTACTCCTATACCCAACAGAGAAAATCGCCACCAGCGCCGAGACTCGAGCCCGAGTTTCCCACACGGAGTCAGGTCCTATAGACACACGGCTATGGCGAGCACTAGACCACACTAGAAATTTTCTCAGAAAACTGTATTGCTTCGTGCATTACTTTAGAAAAATATTGGTAAAAAGATCCAAGTTCGGAATAATTAAAAAGAATTACAATTATGAAAAGAATCGAATATGCACGCTACATTGTGTCTTCTCCTTAGGGAAAGTAACCCACGTTAAAGGAGAATCCATACATTATCGTATACTTACAGAGGTACAGTTGAAATGGAGAGTGTGTACTCTCTTTTGTAACATCCCGCACTTTTTTGTGGTACCCTGGAAAAGATATGTATTTAGGATAGGATATTGAAAGATGCAATTAAATGCTATCCGGATCAAAAGTGGAGCCAAGAAAAGTATGAATTGCAAAGCCTAGAGCTAACCAAAACACCCCTTTGAGTACACGGGGAAGAACAGAATAAATGTCCTCTAATAATTATCGGCAACGAATTTTATTTCCGTATAATGCAATATACTGTACACTGACCATCTCACAGACTACGTAAATATTGAGATGCTAGAGAAAACTCCAAGTACACCGTTTTCTTGTGGTTAAATACAAAGAATGATTGAGAGTGTGATCTTGTTAACAGGAATCGTGAGCCAATTGCAAAAATATTGCATGGAACGTTACAATTTTTCCTAGTCCCCTTTTGGACGCTAACGTTCACTCGTCTCGTGTATGCATCTTCGCTGCCCTGACTGGAGGGAGGCGAAAGCACGAAGAGCTGTTAGGTAAGCTTTTTCATGTAGGTAAGATAGTTTGTGAGGTGCTACGTCTTCTCACTGGGATGAAAGGATGCAAACCGGAATTATTCTGTCTCTTAACAGAATATTTTGGCGAGAGAACATATTTTACAGCTGAAACAATGCAAAAAACTGGACCAATGAGGAAAAATGGTATAAAAAGTTAGAAAGGTGATGGTGAAACTTGGATTTATTGCATGAAAAGGAAAACTAATGAGTATTTCAGATAAAATGATAATCGTCTAGCATCGATGATAATCATCTAGCATCGCTTTAAAAACATAAGTTTGTCTTCTGTAGTAGTGTGTTATTCTCATATCATTTGATACATGAAAATAAAAAACTTTTTTTTCTGACTTGATCATTTCATATCTCTAACATGAGCGAAATCTAGTCAAATGCTCTACTGAGAGTAAATCACTCCCTGGAGCGGTCGTGGAAAATATCATTAAACTCTAACGTTTTTTCACAGTGCTGAATGTGAGAACTTTACTTTCTTTTTGCCGTAGGTATTAAGAAAATCTAGATCATAACTTGTTTGCATGATGTCGCTCGCCACGGGCTCCATTAAGCTATCTGTTTTCTCAGTTACCACGCAATTTCTCCCTAAGAGCAAGTACGAACACTGAAAAATGCTACCAGTTGCTTCACTAATTTACCCTCAAGTCGTTTGTTACTTCGAAAGAAAACAAAATTTGATTTCAAATTTTATTCAGTCCGCACTGTAAATCATAATTTGAATATCATTCTGATGAAATGGAAAGGCTGAATTGGGGAAAACTCAGTTTAGTGAAGCTCGACGCTAAACTGATAGAAGTGGAGTTTTGCTGTAAGGTTCAAATGGTCTGTCTAGAGATAAAATTCAATTTTCCAATTTCGCTAAATTCTTCCACCTTAACTAATAGATTGATTTCACTTGAGTTGCTTTCGCGCAGTGGTCTCAAATACATTAAATACAATTAATGCATGTACGTGTGTAGGATTTAATTTTGATTTAATTTGAATATATGCAACATGGCTGCTAAGTTTAGTTCTCACGCTCAAATAAATGTTTCTTCTCAGTCGAACTTTACCACTATAGTTATGTTTAATTTTTTTCAGTGAGAGTTTATTTTTCAATGGATATGCACAGCCTGCAAGACAACAGCTGATGGCATTAAGGCTTTTAAAAACTCTATTAGATTCAGCCTGGCATTTCTAAGCATTATTATTAGGCCGTAGGATGAGGAGTCATAGCTTTGAGTTCTGTACAGAAATGGGAGCGAGAGACGATAAAATTATAAGAGAAAAAACTACTTCATGCTCGGCTTCCTATCTTCCAATTCAAATTTAAAACTATAAGTAGATGTTCTGCGAAAACCGTGACCTGTAAAGTAAGCACATCTTCCCAAATATTGTTCTGTTTCAGTTATTGAATCAAACCGTGCACATACTGTTTCCATTTTGATTGTTAAAACATACAAAAATAATTATGTGACATCTGCGAGTAATCGCAGATCTGTTCAAACACTTTTTCTCTTATCCTCATAGAAGTGCTACGTGGAATTGATGACGATTTGTTGATCAAATTTATTTGGCTATATCAAAAGAGAAATTCAATAATTCTACGACCTGTCATTTAATCAAGGAATCGTTCATGACTAGTTTTCCAAGTTTGTGAGTCATTTGAGCAATAAAAATTCCAATAGGTCACAAAATAACGGCTTCATGAGGTGAATGTAAGTATCGATATCGGTGTGATTTATTCTAAGGGTGCCATCTGCTACAATCACTTCCATGACTATCTATCGCAGAGAGCACAACGAAATTTCATGCCAAGGGAAAGAAAAGTTCATGCTTTCTCTCCACAACTAATAATTTAAGCCATTTATGCAATCTATAATGCTGTAGAAAATGATACTACGTGTGAAACTTATTTTAGTCGAAGTAATTGTTAATTGATTCACTGAAGTATAATGCGGAAATACGATTATAATTGAAATCAAATTTTCTGCTATATCAAACTTTTTAAGTAACTCAAGAACAGCTTGACTCAGATATGCATGTTTTAACACTTTTCCATACGTTCCGAAATAATCATGATTTTAAATTACAATAAAAATTAAATCTGAAGTGTTGCAGAATTTTAATGTTGAATCACTTTACAATGATGTAGTTTTACATGAAGGATCTAAAACTTATCCGTTCATGAGAACGATCGCTTAAATACTTGACTTTTGAGGCAACTGGAAAGCAGTCAGGTGCGGGTGCGAAGAAAAAATGTCGCAATTGAAGGAAGGAAGTGTGACCTGCGCACGGCCGGCGGACCTCAACCAACGGAGGCAGCCGTTCGACATAATTGGTTCACAGGTACGTGACGGCTTGCTCTCTATATCACCGCGGTCGGCCTTATCCACCGAGGGACACTTACGGTAAAACATAACAACAACGTAATTAATCAACCTGCAATAAGTCCTGGCTAACGGATACCTGCGAGCAGCTCACTGACAATATTAAGAAAATGAATTACAGACAACTGGAGTGTGTAGTCTGGTCATTACTGTGAGTTAAATTGGAACGATTTTGTTGAGTTTCAGCATTAGAAGATTGATGGAGCAAATTGATTTTGATTGAAGCTCAAGGAACTTGTTGCAATTACGCTTGTGGGAAAGGTCTGATAGTCTCTCACTTACCATTACTGTACACTGGTGAACACGATGGAGGACACATGTCTTCTCATCAAAAAAGTACTGTTCATTCAAAGGGATAGTTCAATGATAGCGTAATGAAAAAGTGAAAGCCCCCATATTGAATATTAGATTTCACTGTCAGATTCATCGCCGATTTTAAAAACGTTAAAATTGTTTTGTTGAGAAGTACGTTTGATTTACCTGTTTTAAGCTAAGCTGAGGTAGAACATGATGACAGTGCAACCCGTTCGTGTCTATCCAAAATCTGAAATGATTCCCTTTGGTTTACCGCAAGATTTCTTCCCGGACTTGCATGTGAAATAAAAAGCGTGGTTAGAATCCGGCGCACTTAGCCTTTTATGACTTCCATGAGTCTAAATTGGGGCTTGGGATAAAAACTGAAAATCTGTGTCTCCTGATAAGCGGTTTATCTCTAAACCGTTTCACAATTAAATTTGATCTAAGACTTATGAAGAATAATATTGAAAATTGAAAAGTAGCTCAGTGGTGAGAGAAAAACGCCAGCCTTGGGAAAGATCTTATATCACGGAAGTACGGGATGCGGTGGGAGAAGACGCTGAAGAGGGACGGACGCCTCTAGAAAGTTGGGACTTGGGTCGACGTACCCGCGCAGTGTGAAGTGGTACGGCGGTACCGGAATTGCTGACAGGGAGAACGGAAAACGAGATTCACATAAAATATGAAGAAAAATGAAAATTCGAATTTTCATTTCCGATGGAATGTACAAGTCTTGATGTTACAATTTTCATGGATGAACTGTGACTTGAACGTAAATGACGGTCGTACTAGTTTGCGGTGATAGTCAGCCTTCAGGGAGTAGAGCAACGAGTGAAAGCATGTGATGGAACCAGCGCTTGCAGCTGGTGATGCTACGCGAATAAAGTTTGAAAAAAAGATTACAATGTGCTGGAGGCTGATTAGTTTTTAAAGGTAAGAAAAGTGATCGTTGAAAGATGAGGAAAGAAAGTATTATTTGACGACTTGAAAACTTTCATTCTACGCATGTAATTGGTTGGTGTTCGATACAGGTGTTCGATACAGGTGTTCGATGCAAGAAAAAAAGTCACCAGAGTGAATCAGTTTAGAAGTATTTTTTGCAGAAAATCTTCTCACTTAATTAGTACCTTTGGTGTGTTTATTTATTGATATCTTTGTTTGGTGTCCGCTTCTTCTGTCTTCATATCACGCTCATAAGGATTCTTATAGAGTTTCACCAGTGTACAACAATGCAGGACTATTTTATCGCACGTACTATTAAGACGGACGTTTTTGTTGATCATCCACATGTGAAAAATTTATTCAAGGAAAATACTGAATACCATCATTTTTGAGGGGCTGTGTACACTAGTAATATAATAATATTTGTCTGGAAGGGGAATCGAAAACTTCAGCAGTGTATGAAATGCTGACGTTGACATCTTAAATTGTGCTGATTGATACGCCAAATTAATCAAATTATGACCACATATATTTGTATGGGAAAAAGCGAAGACAAAAATTTGCAATCATTTCATAAACAACCAAAATCAGACACAGAAATTTCACTAAGACACTAGATGCTTAACATTGATAATTGCGAACAGAAGGCAGAAAGCCAATGCTACTCTAAACAAGCCATCTTTGTGTCCAACGTGGGAACGATGCTAAAAATTTGAGAAATCTGTGACCATGTATTATGTAGAATGGCTTAAAATTTGTAAAACAATTATTTCATCATTTCACTTCGAAGAACTTTTTCATTGTGAAAGTGAAGTCTGATTTTGATTGTTTCTAAAAATTGGGCCAAACCAGACACTTTTACTGAGACGCCATGACATAAGGTTATTATTTCGTTCATGACATAAGGTTATTTAGGTAGAACGAACCTTGAAAATATTTGAATTTGAATGACAAATTGTAAAGGCAATAAATATATTCCTTCTACAATAAGCATTAACTGAGTTTTCTAATTTATCCGCGCGGGCTAGCGAGGAAATATTTGAATATTTTACAATTTCGTACGGTGGAATGAAGGTGACGAAGTTTTTTCATTACTATAGAGACTGAAACTCAGTATGAAACTTTTTGAAGTTCATTCATTTTCCAGGTGTTTTCATGCCAAGCAAACAACTTCACAAGATTTCAATCGCTGAGGGAAAAAAATAGAATCACAAAACAATTATAACTTCCCCTGAAATATTCCTTCGTTAATGGGTAATAACAGTTTTAGAGCAACCGTGTTAAATACTTGAATCCTGCAGGCGCTGGAAATCAATGCAACAATACCATTGTATTGCACATGATGGCATTTATATCAAAATTGTGGAAATGTTGCAAATATTGGGATACGTTCTCCCGTGTTATCACATGAGCAAGATGATTTTGCCAGTCATAATAGTAATTATTTACGATTCTTGCTTGAACATCAGTTAATTCCTCAGGTTCATTACTTGAACAACACGTATTCCTATAGGATTATCACATGAACATCAGGTAATTTAGGATTCTTGATTTTTCAGGTTCATTATTTGAACAACATGTAATCCTTTAGGATTATCACTTGAACATCAGATAATTTAGGATTCTTAATTTTTCAAGTTCATTACTTGAACAACACGTATTCCTTTAGGATTGTCATTTGAACATTATGGATTTCTTTCCGAAAATCATACAGACACTAAAAAACTCTCTGTCTATTATCGTTGGAAACATGGCCACTTTGGTGTGGATGAGCATTCGAGATCAGAGCTAGAACTGATGCGCAGTGCACGGGCTAACGCTCTACAGCGAGAGGAAGGGACAGTGACCAACAAGGCGAACACACTTCATCTGTAGTTTTTACGAAAGTGTACTAGCATGAGCTACGTGAGGGCCAAATTGAACTTCTGAACGATTAGAAGCATGGTGAGGGCTATAGACTTTGTAAAATACAACTACAAATACAATGGTGAGGACTATAGACTTTGTAAAATACAAATTCTAATCTCGAAATGGTTTTCTAATGGAGGAATGTCTCATTGTTCAATGACTCTTTCGCTTGTTAATTTACTGAACTGATTTAAATCTTTTTAAATATCGAACGATGTTCAAGTTCTTCACTTCTCACATGAGAAAACAAAACAAAGAATCCCCAACGTTAGTCGAAAATTCAGCGCCATCAACGGCTCAAACTGCCTACACAGCGAAATAGAATGAAAATAAAACTAATTTGCTTGCTTTCTAAAACTAAATCATAGTTTTGACGAAGAGTTAAACTTTCCAGGTCAGCTTCAAACTTGGCCATCACTTCGCCCACGGTGTTCTAAAGAGCTGTAACTGTCTGTCATTAAGACAGAAAAACGAAAGATGGATACGAGAATCACGTAATCAAGAAGGCATAGGCGGTCCAATTTTGACGAGCGGCCACTTGACGTGAGCTACACGAGTGTCGGACTCGACGTTTGCTGCGGTTTTCACGCGACGCCGTTCACCTCAGGCAGCGAGAACGTCCTCAAGTTGAATTGGACGCCTGCTCCCAATATCCAGGAATGTCCATTGCTAGCAATCTCTCGCCTCGAGCTCGTCAAGAAGTGTGTCCGCGCTGAAGTTTCAAAAGAACACACATATTGCAGTAGAGGAAAACATAAGAAGTAACGGAAGTGAAAAGTACTTGCTGATTTATGATCTTCATCTCGCATGGATGAAATCCATATTCTGGTATCTGGAAGCACGAAAACCTTATGAACCTCAAACAGTGCGCTAATAAGAAATAATTCAGGGTTAAGTTCAAAAAGAATGTAATTAATTGCTTGGAACATTGTCAGAAAATTAGAATTTAATCGTTGTACGTCACGTATAGACCGACAGGGTTTGGTACGGTGTTTGCTTACTGGTATTCATCACAAGTAGTCTCGGGAAAGACAGTCGCGTGCTCGTAACTGAGTCACGCAGAAGAACGGAAGCAGGAAGCTCGAAATCGTATAAGTGATTGTACGATTTCGTTTTTAGTGTTGATATGAAATGTGTTTGATGCTCGTTAGATTTTACAAGCAGATCAATAATCATTAAAAGATCCCATACGCTTAAGAGCTCTAAGATGTTAAAGATTAAATGCCTTGCATGCATGCAGCTCAGTCACTCGATAAGAACGTTAGCGATACAATGGAGTTATAAAATCAAATAATTCAATGTATTTTTTCTTTGTAAATAGCATTATTGACATTCAAACAAATCAAAAAGGAGTAGTTAGAGGTCGACCGAAGGATTCATTATTAGTGAAAGATACAATTTAGATGTTTGTTCATGATTGTGACATTAAACAAGTAAGTAATTAGTATGCTAATAATTTTAATTTAGAGGGCAAAGAAGCTGATCTTCCACAAACTTCCAGAAGCTGAAATTCAAGAACAATTTATTAGGAACCACTCTGTGATTTCTTCTCTATCTTTCACCTTCTTCGATGTGGTCCGATTCCCTAACCAACACTTGGCAAGTAAATCCGCGTTTATCGAACGACCTTGCCTCCTTATTGATACTGCTGAAGAGCAAAGAAAATTAAAGCATTTATATCAACACTTAAGAATTAAATAAAATTCTTCCGGCTGTCACATACTCAACTGTTGGATTGTCTGGGAAGTTCATGCCGATTTTTAATGGAAAGAAAAAGGTCAATAAATATAAGCCATTATATTTTTAACCAAACAAACATGAACCATTTTGCTGTACAATGCATCTCCATCTTTCCTTTAACTTGAAAATACCCTCTTCCCAGAATTGATGTGGTTTCATGGCAAAGAATTTATCAATATTCTTTTTTAAGTCATAGAAGGAATTGAAATTTTTACCATTAAGTGTATTCTGCAAAGACCTGAATAAGTGAAAATCCGAAGAAGCAAATCTGGTAGAGAAAATCTGGCTGGGTTAACACATCCCAGTCAAACTGCAGCAATTTTTGTCTGATTTCCAAAGAAATATGTGATTTTGTATTTTCCAGATGGAAAACAACACCTTTCCTAATTGTAATTCTGGACGTCTTTTCTTAAATGGCTGCTTTTAGCTCGTCCAAATGTTGGCAGTATTTAAGCAGATAGTACAGAATTCCTTTCCTATCCCACCAGACAAAGCTTTCTTAGGATGGACACCCACTTTTGGGTGGCTAAGGAGGGGTCGTGTCGCTTACTTCAGGATGTTTTCTCAGAACATTCCGGTAAATAATCCATTTCTCATATCCTGTCCCAATTTGTCTTACGTTTTCATTTCGTAAATTATGCAAATCACACATGGAAATTCAATACAAAAGGTTCGTAATCACTTCGAGTGGCACCCACACATCGTAGAGATTTACGAACCCAAGCCTTAACGGATGCTCAAAAATAGCCGATTTTGAAACGTTGAGGGCTTCTGCCAATTCTCGGGTTGTGCAATGTGAATCATCATCAATTGATGACTTGATTTGGACATAATCTGTGTAGGATGGTCTGCTTGATCGCTCTTTATCAATGAGGCTACAATCTCCAGCTGAGAACTTCGCGAACAACTTCCGAACATGTCTTTCCGATAAAGAATCATCACCGTAAACTGTGCGTTTCTTAGCTTGCTTGAGAAGCATTTTTTCGTTAATGGAAACACAGAAGCATGAAGTGCCCAAAATGAATTTTTTATCTTCTATTTTAAATGGTTACAAAATTAACATAGGTTATAAGTAGGATCTCAAACCTTCTTCTATGAAAACATTGAATTGTGCTCTAAATAGAGGTGGAGTCAAGTTCTATTTTCTTTTTTCATGAGTGTTCTGAAATAAGTCGAAAAATGAAGTACTAAAAATCAGAACAAACTTTTCAGAGAGCGGAATATAACGTACATGTTCTCAATTTTTCTTTAGGAACAAGAATAATGAGGTGTGAAAACAATTAAGAATAGATTTACTGATAAAAAAGGAAAGACTTCTTATACCTATAGTTGGTTCAGTAAACGATTCTGTTGATTTTATAATAAATCTCAAATAAGACTCACAGGTTATTTTTCTGTGCACTTCGTTTAAAACAGGAAACACAAATGCTTTCAAACGGGAACATTTTAATCACGATACAGAGCATATTTTCTCTATGGCAGGGGTTCCCAACCTTTTTTTCGCCCCGCACTCCAGAAGAAATTTCACACCCCCATTTGAATCTCACAACCCCTGAAACAAAAAATGCCAACATATAGCCAATCTCCTTGTATTTAGCAGGATTTTTCTCGCACCCCCAGGAAAATGGTCTCGCACCTCCATGCAGGGGTGCGAGCACCCCAGGTTGATAATCCCTGCTCTAAGGTAAAAAAATAGCTCACATGGTGAAGTGTTTTTCCCGTTCAGAAACCTGCAATGAACATCTAGTAGAAGTTCATTTCCGTTTTGCTACGGTCGAAAAATTCAAAGAGGAAGAAGAAGCGTCCACTGTTTGCATTGCCGGGCTGCTGCACGCGTTACAGCGACCATAACAACGATCAACATGAACACAAAAGCCCCAAGCGTGACGTTATAGACTCACAACTGCTCTTGCCAGACTTTTATAAAGGCATTTAAAAAATATAAAAATTCATGGGAATTGAATGAAGTCTAGACTTGCGTGCATTAAATAATTAGCTCCAGTCACTGAGCGCTGCAAGAAGGAGAGCGTAAGACGTGCAATTTTTCGCGATAGGATTAGCCAGTGTGGAGTTTTGATCTAATGAAATTTCGTATAAATTCTCATGCTCAATTTTTTTGCAGGATTTCGGTGATGAAAATTCAGATAAAAAGATCTTTGTATTGTAAAGGTGAAGCAAAACAAAATGAATTCCAGTCTATGAAAACGAATTAAGCAAAGAGACTATGAAGAAATAAAAGTTTCTGTTGCATCGCCTCATCTACCACAGCCAGATCACAAAGTTGAAAACAATTCAATGCCGGAGGTACTCAGTGAAATTTATGTTTTAGAACTACTGTACTCAAAGGGCAAAATGATTGTCAAGCTGATATTGAAGGATTACTGACCAACTGCCTGTGCTCCAGACATTCTGTAAGGACATTCAATGTTTCAATATTCAAGATATTTATGATTAGATTCAATGTAAGCTTATTGCAAAAAATTACACTATGAGACTCCGAGATACTTAGATCCATTTCAGCATCTATAAGTCGTAATTCCAGCATCTGTAAGTCTTTGGTTCCTGAAACTTTGGGGGGTAGCGGGAACCTGTAGTCGTGTCTGTCATCAGATTTTTCACTGACTTGCTGGAGTGTATGCGACTGTCATCCACCTTTATAACTCTTTTTCCGATTCCTTTATTATTTAAACTCGATAACTTGTCCTTCCAACTTGGAAGTATAAGACAGAAAGTTATACTTTTTTGGAACTACACTGCTACGCGGCGATGACAGAAGTGACAAGCAGACTCTTCGATTAAAATACGAAATGATGTACCCTATAAACACAGCGATGGAACGCCAGTGAACGCCAGTGTAATGATGAACCTTAAATGCATAACTCTATTTATAAAAATGAGAGTAATTCAAGAAAACACGAAATAATAAGCTAGAAAATATCTGAAAATCTCAACGTAAGTTTTATGCAGTTTCAAGATATTTGGGCATGTGTTGAATGTTTTCTAAATGTATGTTCACAGCATGGTAGATGGAGGCTCATCTCTAGTTGACTGTAGCACACTGTTCTTTAGATCTGTACAGAGGATGTGTTCATCAAGCGTTGAATGTGTACTGAACGCATGCTGACCTAATGTTAGGGATGCTGAAATTCTCTCTGTTAAACGTGCGAATGATTTTGATGACTGTTAAAACTGTACTGAACGTGCATTTACATTTGCTAAATGTTCGAAACGCATTGAATTTGTGTTGCAATCATGTCAAATGAGTTTTGAACGAGTGCTGACATCTTATATTGAGTGAACACTTAATGAAAGCGAGTTAGAATGCCAGAAAGAGGGCAAGCCTCCACATATCAGTTTCTCCACGTGTGTGTGCAAGCCTTCAGTTAAAATGCTGAGCCCATCATTATTCTGCTGAGCAGAGAACAGCTGTAAATAACAGTCAAAGCACTTTGTTCAATTTTGCCTGTGGATGAAGTATATAGGTAGAATGCTAATTTGATACATGGTTCTAACTTTTCAAAGATTTTCAAGAACAACTTGCTAAATACTGAATGAAATTTCAGTCACTCTGTTGTAGGCTGATTTCACTCTTTGTTGGTGATTACTGCAAAATTTACCTTACCTGTAACTGCCAATCTCAGTGAACATTCTGGCCTAATATATCACAACTTCCAATGATGAAGATTATGATGAGTTCATCCGAGAAATATAATTCGTATATGATGTTCCAATTATTTGGTGACGTTGGAAGAATATAACTTATTTAACTGAGTTCTTCAATACAAGTGTGTGATTGTGAATTTTAACATCTACAGCTTATTTCAAACCCTTCGCCCAATGATCTTATTCAAGGCTAAATTCAAGTGATGAGATCAAGACCAAATCCTTCGATATTGGTCCCTCAGTTCTGGATAATACGTTTCTTAAAATGAATTCATGAGTGTGTAGTGTTAGGGAATGTTTATTCTTGTGAAACTTCCAGCAAACTAATCAGAGCGGAGTTCTATAGCAGATGTTTGCTGTAGAGTTGTTACGTAGAAAGATCATTTGAAATTTTGCTGAAGATATCATTGTAGGCTTCTTACAAAATGCCATGACAGCTAACTTACTGAGCAGATTTCAATGCTCTAATTGAGCGCAAGAACGCTCTCCACAGACTGTCGCCAGAGCTGGGAGTGAAGTGACCACAAAGTTAATAATGGAACTTTTGCGGTCGGAAGTAATGGAATTTGGACGCCTGGGAGAGATTGGAGATGGAGGTGGGAGCTCTGTTGAAAGATTAGAACAACTAAACAAGACATCGGTGGGGAGTCACTATGCAGACTCTAGAAGCGGCTCAAAGAGCGGCCTTGAGCTCATTCTTTAGAGCTGTCATTATTTTCTTTCGTGGGAAGCTGTTTCTCAAAGGCGACTTTCACGATGTTCTAATTATGCCACATTGTTTTCCACTTGGCAAGGAACGTGTCATAAAAAGAAACCGGTGTTCTGATTTATTTACGTTTACCTTTTCCAGTGACATGAATTGAGTTTCTGACTTGAGAGCGCACATTCCAGCGTGGTAGATTTGCTCGTTAAAAATAATTCGTCCTGTATCTGAGCATTTGTACGACATCATAAAATGTGTCATGACCTGGGAACATTTTTGCAACACGTTTTTTGACACGGGTTATACACTGTCGAGTTACTCCTGATTGTGCTGACATTGTTGCACTTAAATTGAAGTTTTACTTAAGAAAGCAAGCTTACGCAGACAAATTTCCGAACAATAAATTGGAGTTCACTTTGTGTGAATGAAGTTACAAGTACATACATTTAATCATTTTGAATGCTTGTGCATTTTGTTCCATCCTGAATGCTGAAGTACTTTCCGAGTAAACCTAATGCAAATCATACGTATTTTTTTTTTTGGTGTGACAGGAGTAATGAAGGAATCGCGTACTTTTACAAACTAACCTGCAGCCTCAGATGGACTACTTGAAACCCTAAATGAATACTTATGGATTTTCTCAGCTCACTACAACTTTGCTAGATGTAAGTACCGCCTAATTATATACTTATTGTGAGTGACTGCAAATTTCTCAGCACAGATACTGAAAATGGGTGGGAGCAATAAGTGCAACGTCAGCTAATTAGTTTTCCTAATTGAAAAATCTTGTTCAGAGGTACAGCAAGTGGGGCGCGAAAATACACAGCCGGGATGATGAACGCCATTTTTTCTCATTTCGGCTCAAGATGGGCGCCAGAAATGGAGCACGCTGATTTAGGTGAGGTGTCCGGCTGAGGCAACTCGCCGCCGAGGAAAGTAGGTTTATGGACGCTGCTTTCTTGAGCACGCGTGCCATGCGGACGTTGCTAACACAGTTTTCCAAAAATCATTTCGAGATGATTGAGGTAAACACAGCGACGCTGCGAGCGCAGCAATCACATGCAGACACGCAGCTTCGACCTTCTTTGTTCTGCTCACACTGAAGTGGAGATGTGAACTTATTTTGATAACAAATACCAAATTTATTGAATGTATTTTAGTTCTGGAGCCGGGAATAGTAATTGAAATCTGACATGTAAATTCTTAAAAATCAGAGTACTAGTTCTGTGGGTGTTCACATTTAGAAGATTTTCTTGATAAATATGAGGTACATATTCTAACGAGGAAATAAAAAGTTTTTCTCCGTAAAATTACCGAAAAATGTAGGTATGGAAAATTGATGTGACAGGTGGCATGTATTTTTAAATACTAAATGTGACAGGGCCGTAAAAGATGGATAAATTTTTACGTTCGATCCACTTTTTTTCATGAAAACGGTTTTGAAAAAACTCTTTAAATGCGCTCTCCTTCTTGTGATTTGTCTATTTTTGTGCTTGAATAACTTGGGAATTAGTTTTACTCAAAATGAATACATTGCAATTTCAAAGGATAAATTTGCAGTCGACATGTAGTGTTGACGTAACCATGCCATAGAGACCGACCAAGCAACCAATTAATTCCGTATTAGTATGAAATTGTGAATCTAAACTTCAAAGAATGAAAGAAGTATTTATCGAAATGCTGGGGTCTGCCTCTCGTAACTTCTCACCCTAGTTGGTTCAAGTATCTCACCACAAAGTTGCAGCGATCACAGGCAGCATTACTGGGCTCGAATACTTCGTGAGCAGATCATGGCGTGGAAACGCAGCTCTCCAATTCTAATTTTCTACGCCTGGCGCATCGGGGAAGGTCGCCAGCGTAAACTCGGCTAGCAGTCTTCAAAGATGTCAGAAATATTTCTTCTACAGCATTACATCTCAAAACTGTTGTCTCCAGAAATTGACCTTGTTTTTCGGAACCAGTTTTGACCAAGAGGAAATTTTCCTACATGTTAGTTTCTTTTTTCCGTAGGAACTAGTCATCCCAATTCTAGAATTTTATTTAGTATTTTTGCTATTTCAAACATTAAAATGAGAATTAATAGTTGATATGTTCCTGTTCCTGTTTTATGGTTTTAAAATAAATCAAAGTATTTTAATGTTCCCTTATAGAAAGTACATACCGTTCCTATTTAATTTGCAAGAAACCGTGCTAGTGAATATTCTTTATTACGGGTGCTAAACCTCAAAGTAGCTGCTACAATACATTAATGAGCTCACAAAGTTAACATTGCTAAAATTATTTATTGCAGTCAGATATTAAAAGGAAAACGTTTCGAGCACCAGGGTCATCATCAGTACAAGTTGTCTTCAAAGAACAAAACCGAGATGTATATGTAGATTAAAATGTACGGGAAAAAAACACAGAATTAAAGAAATACTGTAACTAAAATCAAGAGGAAACTATGAACAAAGGGTGGGCACTATTGGTTTCATTGAGAGGCGGCCTAAGTTTAAAAATGTATTAGGACTCTAAAATTCTTAAATCATTCTGATGGCTGGCTGAAGCTAAAATGCTAAAATTACTGCACTGATGCTCTTCCACGACCCGTCCCATTCTGCCCAATTTCTTGATTATTTAAATTCGAAACATAGAAATATCAGGTTCACTGTTGAACCAGAGGTCGATAGGAAGATTTCATTTCTAGAGGTCTTAATTACTGAACGCGACGGAATTGTCTTGACTTCTGTTTACCGGAAACCTATTTTTACGGGGCTCCGTACAAGTTTTGTAGTTTCACACCTAATCTCTTTAAAATTAGCAGCATAAAAACCCTGTTGCATAGAGCCTTTAATATGTGTTAAAATTACAATTTACTTCACGATAAATTCTCTTTTTTGTGTTTTTTTTTTAAAGAATCATGGTTTTCCTGTTGGTTTAGGTCAACCTTTGATAAAACGTTTTTTAAATTTCAAATATAGCTCACCCGCCAATCTCGTCGATAGTACAAGAAAGAGATTATACATGCCTTTTTTATACTTTGGGCCTAAATCTGAACAAATGAGAACAGAGCTTGTCAAAATTCTTCACTCATATTTACCTGATGTTGATTTCAGAATTATTCTTACAAACAAATTTACTATAGGATCGTTTTTCAACTACAAAGATAAATTACCTTCCAGCTTGCGCCGCTCTCTTGTATATGAATATCGTTGTGCACAATGTGCATCTAGTTATGTAGGTTCGACCTGCAGAACTTTGGGCGTCAGAGTAGCGGAGCATGCTGGACGTAGTAGCCGGACTGGAGGGATTCTTGCCCCTCCCCCTCACTCTTCTGTACGCTTCCATAGTAAACAGTGTGGCTCCAGTGTTCAGCGCAGTAATTTTAGCATTTTAGCTTCAGCCAGCCATCAGAATGATTTAAGAATTTTAGAGTAATTATACATTTTTAAACCTAGGCCGCCTCTTAATGAAACTAATAGTGCCCACCCTTTGTACATAGTTTCCTCTTGATTTTAGGAGCAGTATTTCTTTAATTCGTGTTTATTTCCCGTACATTTTTATCTATTCATCTCGGTTTTGTCCTTTGCAGACAAACTTGTACTGATGATGAGCCTGGTGCTCGAAACGTTTACCTTTTAATATCTGACAGCAATAAATAATTTTAGCGATGTTGACTTTGAGAGTAGCAACCTTGGTGTTTTTATTTACGATTCGTCTGCGTAAGAATGCAGTTCATGATGTTCTTCAATTAATGAACTCAACTTATATTGGCATCAAAAACAGTGAAAAGTCAATAAATCAACATTTTACTGGAGTCTATATCTATACGCTGGGAGTGCGTGAACCATTATAAGATGTACATATAGGACGTCAATTTCTGCTCGGTAATGTAAGTTAAAAATGGCCCTGATGCTAAGATTCTTCTTTGCCTAGGTACATTCTGTGCACTTGGATTCTGTGTCCGTCAAATTCTATACGATAAAGGCTGTCAATGCATTCGAAGGATGAGATACATTTGAAAAGTACGAGCGTTTACGAAGCTTATCATTCGTATCGAGGCTGACCTCTTAAGTGAGCCTGCTCAGGTGTACTTGCACTTATAAATGAGGAAGTTCTTTTGATCTGGCATTCATTATAGCCTAAATATAAAAATCTGAAATGTAAATGTAATTCATCTGAAAATCTGATGTTATTGCTCCTAAAGTGTACAGTCTGTAGTCCAGGTTTTTATTAAAAAATGACGCACAATTCTCCATATCTCAGAGCTACTCACGTGAAATGGGGCTGGACCGTGAGTAGCGACAATGGTACATGTTGTAGAGGTCATGCTTAATTAGCAATATCAGTCTCGCAGACTTGTGGATGTCGTCCTGCACACCGAAGACAGGCTAACGTGTCCAGAGCATAATATGCTCAACGCTTTGAACACAATGATTTTTTCTGTGAAATGATGGTTGGTATCAAGTCATTTATGATCGTATTAATTTATTTCTTGACCTTTAAACAAGGTCTCTAAATTAGACTAATTCATTGAGCTAGAATTATTTTTCACTGAAAAAATACATCATTACTTGGAGATTTTTTTTTAATTCCTGTTAGTTTGTCAGAGAAAGCCTCCGACCTCGGTCCCATCAATTAATTACCAAGAAAACTGGCTCCCCTACACTGAAAAAAAAAACAATCAAAGCGACTCAGCTAGAAATAATTGCTATTGAAGTTGTCAAGTAAGGAACCTCGAAGCAGAGTTTGTTCTCGTGCGGCTGCCCCAGTTGATCTCAAGTGCCGCAGCGCACGAGTGCAATTGAGCGCCGCATTACGGAGGTGTGGACGCGCGGTCGTTTGAGGCTGAAGGATGGGCACCTGGCGACTGGAGGCTCGTTTGCTGAAAGTGATTGGTGGCGTCTGCATGACGAGCAATGCTAGCAACATTCGGTACTCGCGACAACGAGCTCCAAGTCTTTATTGAAATTATTCATCTATTCAGCAGAGTCAGTTTGATAACTGTCATCATCTTCCTTTCATTTCTCATGTGGAACTTTGCTCATCATTGAATAATGACTTAAATGAGATGAATTGTAAGCACGTGAAGTGGAGACTTCATTTTTTTGTCAGAAGCATGACCGTACAAAATTGGGAGCTATAGTAATTTCATTTGTTTCCAGTGTATCATTATTATTTTTCTAAATTGTAGCTGATTTATATACACGTATGAATGTCACTGAGTTTGCGTCTGAAATAAAATACAACTGTTCCCAGATGGATCATAATTCATTTTGAATTATGAGTTAAATGGGACTTTCTACGCGGCATTTTTCGAATTTTGGGATTCTGTATTTCTTTGACTCAGAGATTTGTACTTGTGATGAACATTCAGGGGAGAGAAAATCAATGGACTCACTCTACGTTAAATTGAGCGAGCAGTAGGTTGGAGATGACATTATTCCGAGTATTGTTTTAAAAGTTGGGGCGGCAAGGGCGTTTGCAAGAAGTCAAGAAAATAGCTTCATTAAATTGATGTTATTTATTAACACCTAATGAACTGGGTGAACATCTACCCGTAAGTGAGGGAAACATGCTATTATCATTGTTTACTTTGCGATTTTCGTTAAATGTCAAATTAAGCGTCAAATTATGTTTTAGCAAACGTCGCACTTTAACATTGCAAGTAATGGCTTCCCGTTCTTTCTTTCGCGTCAAAATGTAAATTTACAGTTGCTATATGATTTATTGCTTACTATTAAACATCTAGTGAAATCCACTAACCGCATTCGTTGTCACAAAATAAAATTAAAAGAATTGTGAGATGTGTTAGCTATATATACAAAGATGTCTAAGTTCGTACTTCTGAGGAGGGATATTTTATTTATGAAATCCCATTTTAAATTTCATATTAATGCCACACAATCAATAAAGAAAATTTTCAAGGCGGAATACTTCATTTCCCTAATTTAGGTTTCCACTTCCATGGAACTCCCAAAATTACCAGCACCACAACGGACATAATAACTATTATAATTCACAGCTTCAAAATTTTTACCACCTAATGGCAAAGGCTCACAGCTCTTTAGCTTTAATGACGGTTTTTTACCATCTTATGAAGATAATAGAAAAGCAATCGAGCAACAGCGCTATAATGTGAAGTATTTTAGAGCACACGTCTCATTGCTCATCTGTGCTGCGAGCAAACCTGTTTCACAATTGCAGCTATAAAGTTTGCCTACTTGATGTGCGTTTTTTGTTGTATTCGGAGAACTGTATAGCAGTTTGAACACTAAACGCAAGATCTCCGACAGGTGCAGAGTCATCGTTATTTGTTGTCCATCTCGCTGACTTGCACCAGCTTTGTAGTTCTTTGAGTGTTATCAAGGTGCATATTATTGGCTGCAAGAGTATTTCCTTTTCATACCATATATATTCCTTCTCGTACTTATCCATGGAATTTGGCGAATTTAAAAAATTTTCTTATGATTTCTATGAAGGTTTGGTTAAACGTTGTAGGTGGCTGTAATTTAACCTAAATTTGAATGACATAAAAGTTCATACGTTGGTCATTTGAAGAGACACCTAGTAATACACGTTTTATTATAATCTGTCTCCTGCTTTCAAAGAGCCAATATATTTTGATAATGAGTAAAAATATTACGGCACTGAGGATAAAATTTTTTGGCCGGAAACCGAAGCTACTGTGATGAGAGACGACTTGAATTTGGGTGTTTAATCCACACGACAGTGGAGGAGGCCTTCGTACTACGTAGGATAATTTGAAATTATGAGCATCCTTTCAATGTTAACTTCTTCAGTGAATATCTACATTCAGAGAGAATGTGTGCTCTGGAGTTAACAGACGTGCAATAAAAAATGTGGGCCTGTAGTCTCGATATCAGCGGCAGTGTTTTTTTTAAATTAAAGTAACGGAGGGTGCCTGCCAGTTGCAGTAAAGGAGGCGGTACAATTCACTCAGAGCGAAGACAACTTTAGTTTTGCTATTATTGACGCTTGAAGTGAGAGAACGTGCCAATTCACACTCTCATGGTGAAATGATACCACACCACACTGTTGAGGCATCGTCTCTGTGAGTAGAGCTGGAATTTTTGTCAGAGCTTGTGAAAAATATTTACAGTAATCGACATAATTATAGACACTACTCTGCAATACATAAACAAATGATTATAAAAAGAACGATATTTGTTCTATTGTTTTTATTTTTGTGCCAGATGTGTGGCAATAATCAGAGTCTCATGACCATTGCACAATTTTTCTAGACCATACTACGGGAAGGAAAAAAGTGGTAAAAATGTTGACGTGTTCCAGTGTTTAAGGCTTTTTTTTAAATTTGAAGAACTATCTGACTTCACTTGAACTCTTGGTGTGGTAATAGCATTTCAGGTTCTTTCAATGGAATTTAAAGAGAATAATACTAATAATTCATTTTAACAACCAGTTTAGGGTTAGCTGATGATCGCGTGAAGACATAACGAAATGCCAAAGATAATAGAATATAGTGTAGAGCTCAGAAATGAAGTGATGAATTCTCATATCGAACAAGAAACGTGTGACATTTGATATTACTAAATAAAAAATAAACATTTAATTTCCCAAATTGATGATACAAAAAACTCATCATTGGTTTTTAAAATATCTTAAAGTGAGGGTTCTTATATGTTACACACACATGAGTATCGCAATACCCATGCATGTCGTTAGTCGAAATGAATAATTGAGGGCAATGTATTCCTAATGTTGCTTAATCTAGATTTGATTATACAACTACAATAATAAAAGAGAACACAATTTCAGTAACGATGCATTATTGAAAACACTCTTTTAAGTGCACACATACACTAAAATACGAGCGTCGGGACTTGCGATATAGAAAATTTGTTGAAAGTAGAACGGGTGAATTAAAATAATCCTGCGTCTAAGGCAGCGAGGTTGACATTCCGAACTTTATTTTCACTTCCATGTATAAACTAGTATTCCAATCAAGGGACTCGAAAAAAATGCCTTTTATTGCGCAACGAATTTCCATGATAATAATAGCGGCACAAAACAGTCTTCCTGAGTCAGAATCATGAAAACGATTGTTTTATAACGGCTATCAAGACCTGTACAACATAATTGGAGTAATACGTGTAATACGAATTGGAGTAATACGAATTTCGATGCTAATAATAGCGGCACAAAACAGTCTTCCTGAGTCAGAATCATGAAAACGATTGTTTTTGCAAAGGCTATCAAGACCTGTACAACATAATTGGAGTAATACGTGAAATTCATAACCTAGATAGGGTTGTCATAATATATTCAAGAGCGCAAGAAGAGATCTGATAATTTGGACCATTCATGCGTAGTAAGAACATTTTAGAATGTGAATAATTAAAGAAAACATGAATGTCCCACAAGGGTTTCATATTAGATAGAGTTACATTACCTCGATGCAAATGATGCATCGAAATATGATGCAAATGTCTGTAATTGACAAACATACATAAGTACTATGACGGAAAAGTTTAATGCTTGCACAAAACGGTGAAGAAAGACAGAAAAATGTATCCTATAGCTGATTACTTGAGGCTGAATAGTGCTTGTTAATTCATGAAAACTATAAAGATAATGAACTTTGTGAGTTGAAAACACTTATGACAGTTTACATGTACATGATATATATAAGCTTTGGAATTCTTGACATCATGCGATTAAATTAGAATTGCTCACTTCGACAGATTTTCAAAAATATAATTTCGAGTGAGCAAGAAGAATGGAAAAAGCGAACTGACTGCCTCAAAGAGCACGTTGTAGCCCACTCAGCAAGTTAATAAGACAAATGCAAGTCGCTTGATCAGAAATGTTGCAAAAAACTGTTCTGGGTAAGTTTATGAATGAACGTACATATATGTACGCATACATAGACACACACATGCACACAAATACCAGTATACAAGCATGAAAATTATAAAAATTACAAGTTTTGTTTTATAATTAAAAAATTTAACATAACGATCATTAGTTGAAAAGCATCTTAGTAAAACACAAATGGGTCATCACACAACAAATTTATACTTTTTTGAGAGTACTTTACAATAATAAAGAGAGATGTCAAGTTAGGTAATGTTGCAAGTTGAGAGTGAACAGAAAAAAGCGGTATTTCTGGTCCAAATTCTAGTTGCTAGTTTAGTATACAAATATATGTATACATAGATGTATACATGCGTATATATAGTGACTATATACGCATGTATACATATATGTATGTATGTATACATATATGTATACATGCGTATATAGTCACTATATATACGCATATACATGCTCATACACACCCATAAACATACACATATAGATGCCTATGCATCTAGGCAATTATATGATAATAAATAAGCGTTCTACGAAACGCTGTATGATGTATTAAAATATAGGATAATGAGCAAAGGAGGTTCGTAACTATTCTTTCAGTATGTGCTACAGCTTACAATTTCTAACTAAATATTGTAACGTAAAGATCATTGGTTGATAAGCATCTTATTTATTATGTATGGGTCATCACACAACAAATATATGCTTTTTTATAATTGCTTTACAATAATAAAGTGAAATGACTTGTTGGGTAGTGTTAGAAGTTGAGAGTGAAAAAAGTGCGGTAATTATAGTTCATATGCGAGTTGCTAGTCTAGTGCACACAGGTAAATGTGCACATATATGCACACCCATATGCACACCTACACCCATATACGTATACACAACGCATATACATTCACACATATACAAGTAAGCATGTTTGCAAATACCAGCGTATAGGTGATCAAATCCTAATACATACGCATACTTCAAAACTTGTGTAATGTGTTGAATTGTAAGACAATGATCAAAGGAGATTACTGAGCAATGGAAATACTGAGAAAATGAGATTCGAAAATGCTTATCCAGTATGTTCTGTAACTAAAAATTGTTGTTGAGAAGCAAGATGACGAGCTATTTTGGTTTTGAATTCATTCAGTCTTTGAGGGATTTTGATACTTAGGGGAAGTTTGTTCCACAGTAAGGCTCCTGATACTGACAGAGCCTTCTGCCCTATACGTGAGATGAAGGATGGTCGACTAAGACATTATTGCTTCTGTTCGGCTTTAGGTTGGTTACAGTGGGTGGATGAAAATGCACCATCTCAGCATTTCTCTGAGGAAGATATAACGAGGAGAATACGTATTGGGAGAATACGTATCAACCGTGAGGACAATAATTAAAAAGACAGCTGGAGAGATTCAGATCTTCAAGACAGTGGGACGTGAGACAAAGAAAATTTTATCTGAGAGATCGGAACTGAAAATGATCAAATACTCTAACGACAATCCTCGTTTCCCTTCTAAGGACATTCTGGATGCGTTGGCTGACCCAAACACTTCTGTGTCTTGCAAGACTGTCCATTGAGTTGAGAAGAGACGAGGTCTGAAGGTGTGTCGTTTAAGAGAAATGCCGTTTCTACCGACAAAGCATCTCAAAGTAAAGATTTTATTTACCGAATATCACATAAAGCGAATTTGTATTCTAGAAACAGGTTCCATGGTCATATGAGACTAAATGGAGCTCTTAAGCTAGGACAATATCTCATTGTACGCATACAAAATCTGGTGAAACGTATTTCCCAAAGAACACCATTTCAATTGTCTAGCATAGAGGTGGGAGCTCCATGTTATGGGAATATTTCGCTGTATCTGAACTGGGAAGATTTGTCAAGTTTGGAGGAATTATGATGAAGAAAGATTATGTGTATATTTTGAAAATAGCCTGAAGAGAGTTCAATTTCGGTTGCCGCTGGAGCTTTGTGCACGACAATGACTCCAAGCATTACATTACTACATTTTGGCAAAAATTTTTTTTAAGAACAACAAAATTAATGTACTGGAGTTGCCGTCACAGAGTCCAGACTTCAATTCAATAGAGAATTTACGAGGAACATCAAAGCTAAATGCAATGAAGGGCAATGCACTCACATCTCATACAATAGGGAAAGCTCTGTCAGGAATGATGGAAGAACTTAGCGTTTGAAGAATGTGCGAGTTTGGCTGAGAATTTGAATAAAAGGTTGAGTCGAGTTAAATGAAGTACAACTGACAGTTAGACATTTTGTGCTTATAATTTTGGTCCTGTTGTTTCAAATATTTCTTCCAGACAGATTTATTTGATACTATCTCAGTAATTAAGTAATTCTTTCTGTTTGCTGATGTAGAATGCAGAATATTTCTTGTGGATAATGCATAACACTTGAATTATGTTCTCAGTATTACGAGCTCTAACACACTTCCAACTGGGCGATTCGTCTTTATTCTACGAGCTCTAATAATCTAGAAAATATTTTTTGCGATGCCTGTCCAATAATTATGTCCATGAAGATAACCAACTGTTCTTCTTCTATTTTTTGGGTCACTGGGAAAAGCGAAAGTCATTATAAAATCCGAAGTAGATTAATTAATCAGTACAGAGGTAGAGAATATATTACCATAAAATTTTCACGTTGCTTCAATGTAACTCTATTCATCTAGCTATACTCTGCTCAAAGTTGAAATATTAGTCCTAAAGGCTCATATCTGTTCATTTTAGCGGAGTGATGTGCCTCGAAATTCTCATGGTACGCTAAAGAAGCAACGTCATTTATCTCTGATGCATGAGTGTAACATAAATACCTGGCATCATGTTAAAAGTTTGCAATTTATATAGCGGATTTCACATTTTAATTCGATTAAATGTTTAAATAATTTCACTGTACATGAAACTTATTTTCTACTAATGTATATCTAAAATCAAATGACAAAACAAACTTAAAATATTTATTCAGTCTTCCGAAATGAAATTTACAGTTAATGCGTTCGTGAATATATAAATCCTAATTTAGTTCAGGTTGATGTACAGCTGACTCTCTGAGTTGACAGTACCTTTGAAGTGCATCGCTATGAAGATTTTTCCGTACTTTCGTGAATGGAAACCGCACACGCTCTTCATTACAAATGTATTTTCTTCTAGCTTTCGGCTGCAAACTTCAGCAATCATCAGTAGACTAATGACTAGTTTTTTAGTTCGTAGTTTTTAAGAATAAAAGTGTTGATGGCTTAGGAAACATACTTTTCGTACGACATCGCCAACTATTCTAGCATTAACGGAAGCGAGAAAGAGCCCAGCAGGAATAAGTGACAGCTCAACTAAAAACGTAACTTGCCTCCATTTAGAGTAAATTAAAGCTCTCGTTGTGCTCCATGTTCATCACTCGGCTCAGGAGTTGGTTTTCTATGGCCTAGGTGAACGGAGGTCAATTACGTTGTTGAAGAAAGAATAACTTTAGATTGTTTACAATAGAGTGTGAGTTTGGAACGTTCATGCGAAGATTCCTACAATAATGCTGATGAAAACAACTTGAATTAAATCTACGCCGCTCACATCATGTTTCCAGTGTACTTGTTGTAGGTAGCAGTTGAACTACTAGCCTTGGTGCAATAGAAGTGACGCATAACTCTATTCCATGAGGATTCAGAAGATATTTATCGAGTAGATAAATATGATGACATAGACGATAAAATGTGTGGGGCTGTAGTCTCGATATCAGAAGCAGTGTTTCTTCAAATTGTGGAAAAGTGATGCTTTTAAAAAATCACTTCAATATCACATAGAAGTAACATAAAAAGCATTCTCTCCACGTGAGATATTGCTTCAAGATGGATATTAGTAGCTTACTGGCTTTGTTGAAAGTTGAAAGGTTTAATTACTGAAAGTGAAACACTGCATCATACGTACTAGACGAAGATTTTGGTTCAAAGTATTTGCAAGAGAGTGTTCAATTAAATTATTGACGAGCTTCCATGGGAATATAATTATTATTAGCTTAGACTCTTTGAAGCTGTTCCAGCTGAGCGAGCGTTTTCCGATAAGAGGAGGACGGAAGGGAGAGAAGATAACGTGATCGAGTTTGCCCTTCTATACTTTAGAAAACATTCACTATCGAATAGGTTAATTTTCAAAAAATCAATGAAATGCCCAACTTTGTCTTTTCATTTCTACAGCGAAAGAAAAATCTGGCCTTATTCGGAACGTGTCTCACCGGATCTTCTTGTCCAATACTCTCCAGCATCGCGTACTCTCCAAGAAATACGATGAGCGACTTTCTGCATCGTGTAGAAGAGCACACAGCAATTGTCAGTGATTCTAACTTTTCAAATTCATTTTCAATTAGAAGCCTAGAGCGTACATATGAAATGCAGACAGAGTGACCTCAAATCAATATTGCAATAATTAAATTGCAACTTATCTAATCATCAATTTTTGCAACTTTCTCGTTTCAAGAACTAGTCAATTTCAGGCAATTTTTAAGCATTTGATTACCTAGAGCTATTTGCCTGATTACTATGAAGCATGTTTCCATGGTAGTACAAAGAGCCACAATCTTAGAGGTAATGAGGAATTGTCGTTTCGAAGAAACATTTTTTCGAACACAGAAATATTCTTTTGTAGTATACAGCTTAAGAAATATTCAACTCGTACGACGAAGGATTGATTGTTGGTAACGTGTGAGATAAGCAGAATCGAGTATTTGAGATTATTATGCCGCACAGTACCAGCAGCTCATATATATATGTAGATTTATTACATACATATTCCTGTTAAGAGAGCTACACCCTTCCCTTTCTCATCCGTCCATCCACTGCTTGAAGTGTCACACGAACGGCTGGCGGTTGAATAAGAGGACAGCAGAAGGTGCAGACAAAATTTCTTTGAGTCGTAAAGTAATGCAATAAAGGCTGTGCTTCAGCCTTGCCCATTGCCCAGTCTCCCACGAGCTGTAAGGTTGTTTAACCGTTACGCTGAGTATGCCATGCCTGTATGCTCATTCTTTCAGTGTAGGAAGTTACTTGAAGAGCCAACGCAAAGAGCAAAGCACAAGTGTTCGGAAACAATACAGTAGATTTTTTCCTGCGAAAAAAACAACAGATGTCTTTTAAATGCGTTATTTAGATCAACCGACAATCTATCAGAATCGAGGAAATTCGCCTGATGGAAACTATTATAAAGGACCACGAGGACCACTCCTCAGTGGAAAGCCTGCATGAACGTGATACTGAGATAATGCATACATTTGCTTTGTATGGCAGACACTCATCCACATCGGGCACCTGAAAACTCCATAAATTTACAGTAGGTTGACAGAACGCTGCTCGAGCGCGTCAAAGCAAATGGAGGCTCGGCCTAAGACAATCTCAGAGTTCAATAGACCCCTCGGCTGCGAGCGCCACAAAACAGCACCGCCGTTAGTTAGCACGGAGCTTTGTTGTCACTGAGCTTTCGAGCCGATCGTCGTGATTTGTTTTAGCTTCTTGGGACTCTTGCGGACGGGTATCAAGCAGCATATTGATTGAGATTCGGAAAGAGTTGAGACAGCTTCGTTTACTTCTATTTTGGATCAAATTACAGTATCTTTTCCGTGATACGTGTAAAAACATACGCTCAGTGTCAAGCTTACACACCGAACATGTAATCAGTTCCCTGTGAATGATTTTCCTTTGAGATGGAAGTGGTTTGGGAGAGGTCAAACGTACGAATTTTAATTGCATGTGATGTATAGAAACAATTTTCGAGTGTCATATGATGCAACATCATGAAAAGCCATGCCCTGAACTACAGACGTGTCCGGCAGCGCAGAAAAGTAATCTTAGTTATGTATGAGCCAAGCATTAGAATAACTTAGCTCATCGCTAAAGTAACCCTTACAAAATGCCTATTAGGAAGTTTTTTTTACATTAGGAGAAATGCAACAGGAATGAAGCGCATAATGCCTGCTTTGAAATTTTGCACAATGTACATTATTGTCTTCTTTTCTGATTGCTCTCCACAGCTCTACTCTTCTCTACTCGCGCTTTACAGATTGATCTGCAATTTATCTAGACCTGCATCTTCTAAAAATACGAGTATTGAACAGAATATTGAACCAGATGCGCGTACCTTCACTGAAAAATGCAATACAGTACTGTGAGCGAAAACTTTCCGCATGACGCAAAATATTCGATGAGTGTTTCAATGACCACTGCTCATAATTTTTTGAAATTCAATTTGAGTTTGAAATGAAATGTCAAATGGAATCATTAAATTTTATGGTAGCATTAATCAATGTCCTCAAGCTTGCTCTTAGTCAGAGGAAAAGAATTTATTCATAATAATGAATGCCGTCACACTAGTAGTTCGAAGCTGCCCTTGGTTTCGAATAGAATACAATGTTGGTAAATACGGCTCTCCGTTATATTTTCATCCCAACTACTTATGTGGTATTGTGAAGGAGTTATCAAGAAAAAGATGCGTGTAAAACGATGTGTAAATATTTGTAAACTTAAAACATATGCTTTTTAGGAGGATATCTGAATAATTTAAGATTAAATAAGGGAATGGCAGTCGTTACTTGAGGCTGCACTGCGTCTAGAAAAACAAATTTTAGCAAAGGCAGTTTTGGAACTCATTATGTTTAATATGGAATATATTTCAGTTTGTTTGTTGAACAATCAAACTTTTGTCGTTCCACGATTTTTACCGCCTCGTTTTATAAGGGATCAGCGTGAAAATAATAATTGCGTGAAGTAGCCTTGCCTTACGTACCTCAAATGCTCCATTGGTAATATAAAGACCTCAACCCTATGGATATTGCAAAAAAAAGCGTTGAACCAAAAAGCAAAATTTTTTTGGTTCAAATCGTTTAGTTGATGGCAAAGATTAACAACAAACTCAAACAAGCTCGACCGAGCTTTCATTTTTTTGTCGTATCAGAAATAATTACTTAGAACTGAATGTTTTTCAGACACTCCTTTGACAGAAAAAGTGCCGCTGCATGTTTGCTGAGATTTTTAAGGCCTAGTTAACTCATTTCTAGGGTAAATTATCGATAAGGTTAAACTGAATTGGTTTCGCCCTATCAATTCATCACAAATGGAGTGAAAATTGGGACCACGACTGTGGCTTCACAATTTCTATGAGATGGCCTGGGTACAGAGGAGGCATTTTTTGGTCCGATAGTAATCGTTTTCAAGGTATCATAGGCTCGGTTGGGATATTAGTCCTGCAATTTGTAAAGATTGCAGAAATTTCACTAGAAGGAGTGCAAACATAATTATCTGTCTATTTCCAATTTTTCTTGAACAATTATTTGCGGTTAATTTTGATATATTCATAACGCCAAAACTATCAAGAACACCTGTGTAAGTTGCGTGAGGTAATTTAGTTAACGGTTAGCTTCTGAAAACTTATGCATCCCATTTTTTAATTCATTTGAACTATTTGTTCTCTTAAGTATTTGAATTTGAGTGAAACTAATAAATACATGAATAAATTTTAATAATATAATGAATAAATATTAATTATATAATAAATAAATCTTAATTATATTATTAATAAATATTATTATTCCTTCTAATGTAAGAAGCGGGAATGTTAATTTAATGTGCGTGAGAATTAAAGTTCTAACAAATTTCATATTTCCAACAAATAAAGAGGACAGATTTATTTGCACGTTCTTCGTTTCAAACTCATAGAAAAAATGAATATTTAACGCTAAATTGACAGTAGTAGAAATGTGTTACGCTAGTTTTGTATTATCTTCCGCGCACGAGCGCAAGGTTTATGGCCGTTGCATAAACATTATGCATGCAATGATTGAGCAAGCGTTCTACTTATTCTTCATGTGGATAAAGCAAACATAGCATACATTGAATAATATAAAGATTGTTCGGTGGTCATTCCGGCTATTGGTGTGACAGTAGAGCAACGGTGCCTCTCCAACAGAGTCGTAAATATTCACTGTATGGTTTTATACTGTGGAACTTTTATTTTCACAGCCCAGCCGAGCTCTGTCACCACTTCAGACTGAATTCAGATTTTATTGGAATGCGATCGAGGAATACTGAAGACTACATATTTCTGTGAGAGGAGAATTCCGGGGACCGTGCATGGAAGTTTATCCGCCGTGTGTTCTGGGAATCACGGTTACCCTGGGAGGAGGGACTTCTCTACCCTGTGGGGAAAGGATTAATGCTCCCCTGTGAATGGAGGAATGTGACTACGTATTTCTCCTTTTCTTAACTGGTTCCTAAAAACTAAGAAATGGAGAGTTAAAATTAAACTGCCTACGCGGCGAGGGTTCTCTTCCGTGCACGGAGGGACGACTTTCGACCCAGGGATCATCTTGGGACGAGCCCCGGCGGAGGTTGGTTAATTGGGGAGTGGGCGCTATACCTGCTTTGACCATTCGTTGGGGCCTCACGAGCAATAGTAATTTTATTCCACTAATTACAGAGAACCATTCTCCAAATCGGGTAACCTCTTTTCGGATTGCTTTAAAATAGCGTAAAAAGATTTTGAGTAGGCCTTCATTCTTGCGTACCTATGAGCTAAGTTTGACAATAAAGATTATTGAAACTAAGAGATCATTAAACGTAAGTGTAATTAAGCTAAACTATACTGCGTCGTAGATATTCGTTCTTTATTTCAAACAGCTTGCCTCTCTTGTGGAACTACGGGGTACAAGGAGGGTGTCGCTCCTTCGGTCTCGAGCAATCGAGAGTGGAATCCTCTCACTGGTGGTTGGGTGACAATCGGGAATCAGCCAATACAGGATTCTCATTTTACACTAATAAACGTTCGCGTATGTTGCCTTTTTTAACCTATGCTGAAGTGTTTTTAGGAAGGTACTCACTAACTGATCATGCTCAACACCCTCACGCCTGCCATTTTCGAATGTACGAGCACTGTTAAAACGTGAGATTATCACATATTGCGAGCAAGAAGCGCACTCTTTGTATCATGCATTGGACGCCATATTATATTTTAGTGGCACATGAAACTAATCGGACAGCTTTAATTTATTTTAGCATCGCATGAGAAAGATGTCAAAACTCGAAACGTTCACCTTAGCACAGAGCGGGGTGCTCCCCGTGCCTCTTACAAAAGAGGTTCACAGTTACTTCCACGAAACAAGAACATTACACCGCAGCAGCAACCGCTCATGACGCTCTAATTACACACGGCTCACTGGAATAGGCTTATTTTTCGGTTTATTGAGCATTGAGCTTCTTTGCCGCACATAGGGCCTCCCACTGCAAACCTTGCAACAAATGGGGTGGGATTTTTTATTTACGATCACCAGCGTTTTTTTATCGCAGAAAACCGGCGGTACTCATAAACAGAACATAGTCCTAGGAATCGAGTTGGATTACGGTACTATTTGTCCGCATGCATTGAGGATTGTTATAGACTGATTTGAAGATCTTGTGTAGGTCATCCAACATATTTTTCATAGTTAGAACGTAGAGAGATATGGAAAATTGCTGGGAATATTTTAGGCCTATTTCTAGATTGAGTTTCGATTTCGAAGCCCTAAAAAAGGCACTCCTATTTTTGACAGTCTTTACTGTCAGACCCGCCAAAGCGCATTGCTAAATTTGCTGGAGAAATATCTGTCTCGAGAAGAAATGTAAAAAGAAACTCTCACCACTCACTTGAAGGATGTTAATAGGTGATAAGGTGATAAATATGATTAATAGGTTTAGATGATAAGTAGGTAATAAAAATTTTTAATAAAAATTGGATTAGAATCTCCACATAGGAATTCTGGTTTCAGTAGCCTAGTTTTGATCGAGAATCTCATTTGTTTATGCATGATCTTGCATACCTTACATGATATGAAGACGTCCATACTAAAGGAAAAATAGCACTTGACTTATTTAACCCTTAACGTCCGCAATTTAACTAAAATTTCCGTTATAACAACTACCATCCTCAAACTAACTCTAGCTTCAGCTAGTCACCGATTTCAGGATGAGAAAGGAGCATCCACTCGACAGTGAACTTTAAAAAACATGTTAAAGAACAAATTTAACAAAAAAATTTACGATACATTGAGGCTATTTTCGAAAGAAAACTGTCTAGTTCGCTGGGCCGTTAAGGGGTTAGTGTTTGTGTAATTTTATTTTTTGTGTTTATGAGGCCTGTAACACAAATGACGCGGCAACATAAATGTAACATAAATAACTGTAGGGAGGCTAGCTGGGTGCTCTGGTCATATTCATAGGTGAGGCAGCCCCCTCCACACTGCCACATCAGTGGGCACGGCATGAGAGCGTACAACAGCTGCTGTCCTCCCACTTTTGCTGCCAAGATGCCACCCTAAGTTCATCATGCATCTGGCCACCGTAAGTATATTGTACGTAGCTGCATGGTCACGTCATTGAGTTCTAATGTCGTTCTCGAACTGTGCGAAAATTTAATGAAAATGAATCCGATTGCGTTCAGACGTTGCGAAACATGAATCTAAAAATACCTCTATCTCATGAACCAGCTAGATTTGTAAATATCAAATACGGTCATGATGACGCTATCATGTTTACGTAGAATAATCATATTGGGTCGACATATAATACCCAGCCTAACTTTTTCGCCGCCTGCATGCATGTTTTTCGCACCCTAAGCGATTTAAGCGATTAAATCGCTTAGGCGGCGAAAAACATGCATGCAGGCGGCGAAAAAGTTAGACTGGGTAACATAGTGATTAACGCGAAAAAATAGATTAATGATTTTCTAAGTCTAGAGATTTTTTGAGAGTTACATAGTGTCTGAAATGTATTCTTCATGAATTTAGAAACCATTTCTTACGTCGATTTTTGTTGCATTAACGACGTGTAAATTCTATCTGTGGTGATTGGAGCTCGATAAATTTAGCTGGTTGCGTTTCCAAAATTTTAAAAATTGTAATTTCCGACATAATATTTGTTGTCGATTCATATGTGGAACGTTCCAAATCCAGCAAAATCGAAATAGTGTGTTTCACAGGAGAAAGAATTGAAAAACATGAAATTGGCCCATTTCCTAATCCAAAATTATGACTTCATGAAAATCTTCCCACATCAGTTCACTGATCACAGCATTGTGTTATTGAACGCCAATTTGCTTTTTAAAACCATTATCCTGTAATTCAATGACGATAGTTTCGGTAGCAAGGTAAATTATACAAAAGACAACTAATGACTATTTGAACAGATAATTGATTCGCCTCCATTCGGCGGCCTTTGCTTGGTGTGGTAATTAGCGAGTTTGTGGGCTTTTGTTCATATCTTCCACGCCTAATTTGTTTTTGTACAATTAATTCAGTGTCATTGACCGGTAAAACGTTCAATATATTGAATATTTTATCGTGAATTTTTTGCCAAACACTTGCTTCATCAGAAATAATGAAGAAATATACTTTTCAATGCCTAATTTTTGGAAAAACCGTCCTGTTCACTCACGACGTATCTAGACGCTGAATTGAACAGCTGCTGACCTATACTCCACCCAACCCACCCACCTGCACTCCCGTCAACTGGTGAACGGATAGTCAAGAAACTGTCATGTGAAGACCGCCATGTGAAGACCGCCATGTGAAAACCGCCATGTGAAGACCGCCATGTGAAGACTACCAAGTGAAGACCGCTATGTGAAGACCGCCATGTGAAGACCGCCATGAGAAGACTACCAAGTGAAGACCGCCATGTGAAGACTACCAAGTGAAGACCGTCATGTGACGACCGCCATGTGAAGACCGCCATGTGAAGACCGCCATGTGAAGACCGCCATGTGAAGACTACCATTTGAAGACCGTCATGTAAAGACCGCCATGTGAAGACTACCATGTGAAGACTGCCATGTATAGACCGCCATGTGAAGACTACCATGTGAAGACCGCCATGGGAAAACCGCCATGTGAAGACCACCATGTGAAGACTACCATGTGAAGACCGTCATGTGGATACCGCCATGTGAAGACCGCCATGTAATGACCGCCATGTGAAGACCGCCATGTAAAGACCGCCATGTGAAGGCCGTCGTGTGATGATCGTCATACGAAGATTAATTTGAGTCCGGCGAGATTTTCGAGGCGCGTGTCATTACGCTTTCTTAAAGACGACAAAATCTACGCACCTCAACGACATGTCCCTGGCATGCCGGTTACCTATACCATGACGGTGTTGTAAAATTTCTGAAAATGCATGTGCAATTTTCCAAAAAAAAAATTTCTCTAATATAATTTTATGGAGCTCTGGTAACGCTCACGAAAGTTTCTTCTATGTATTAATTTTAACTTTCTTCTCAAATTACAGTCCCGTCTAGTTTACTCATTTATTTTTAGGATGTGACCACGAGTTAGTATAAAATTTCAACAAAAGATAAAAGCGCAATGAAAAGCACAAAAGCACAACGATGTTCCATCGTATCCGACGAAACATCACTTTTCCTCGTTATAATTGCTACAAAAATGCTTTAATCGTCCAAATGGCCCACGTCAAAAGATCTCGTACAAAACGAAAAAAGTTTCAAGATTTCAAAAACTTCATTTGCACCGAGACTTCCCGAGTATCCTTTCGTGAAACAACAGAATTAAACCGAATGCCTGTTTGAATTTTCCATTTAATTTCCCGGAAAAGGATTGAATTAGGTAATACAAAAGTCCCGAAGCTTTCAGGTTTCGTCGATGAGACACTGAAGACATTTGACATTTTATTATTATTTAATTGCTACTAAGTGCAGAGAAAGAATAGCTCACTATCAAGGTTTGCACTGAATGATTATTTCAGAATAAAAGTTGGTCTTTTTCCAATTACGCTGAAGATTTGAAATTTCATGGTCATTGTGTTTACAGTGGTTTTATTTGTAATTTGACTTTGAAGGTGCACATAACTGTTTACCAGTGTCAGTGCTTTACGGTCAACTGAAAGAACCATCCAGAGTGCATTTATGGACGAAATTATGGCACAGGTGACAAAAACGAGAATTAATTGACGAACTATTTTTTCATTCAAGCTGAACGAAGGGAATTTGAGTGAATTGAGTGAATTTGATCAATATTCAGCTGTTAGTAAGAACTACTTTAGCTCAAAGAACAGCATTTACGCTCGTCGGTGTATCGAACGTTAACTGTCGTTGGCACCAGTCGTTGAATCTATTTTCTGCCTCACATCGTGAAGTTCGACTATTGCTAATTCTTGTTTTTAGGCATAACTGGATTCATTCTGTTTTTCAAGCAGGACCCAAGAATTAAGGGGCCACTGCATTACCCTAATTTTTAATCAAAATAAATCTTCAATATTAAGTATTCGGAGAAAGTTGCATCGTTTTATTGGAAGATACTTCATCCGTTAGGTGTCATTGTTGAATTTTTTCTGCAATGAAACTCAGTTTAACAAATTTGTGATATCTTGGAATTCATCAGACCCTGAAGAACGAACAACATTCTTATCCCTGAATAACCCTAACTGCTGGCCCTAACCTCCCTAACCCTAACCATCTAACCTTAACCCCCTAATCCCTAACCCCCTGAACCCCTAGAACCCTAACGCTATCGCCAACCCAACCCTTCACCATTATACTGCAGCCTCCTCATTTCACAGTCATAGCCCTACATTCAAGACTGAGAGCTTCCCTAACTCTTCGACTAAATAGAGCAGCACCAGGATTTACAAATATTTGAAGAAAACGAATCTTTTTAATCTTTTAACTTTTAATTCAATTGAAAAGTAGTTTCAAAACAAAAATTACATCATTTCATCACCTACTTTTGAACTTCAACAAAGTTGTTTTCATCAGACTGCACAAATTTGGCCAACTCATACACTCTACAATTTTCACGCACATTTGCAAGGTCAAGTAGCTTCTTCTCATTCGCCATGAATAGAAATTGCTTCTTTCCAGCCTTACACCCTTTGAAACCAGCTCATCTTACATTTTTCTCACTCTTCGAGTTGATATCTTTTCAGATGTCACGCAAAATCCAGTCGCATGCTCGAGAAGGCATTTTTACGATGAGCAAGTGATACCCTGTGCATTAGACTGTCTTTCTTTCACTTCCACATTTTTTAAGTAGTTGGTTTCATTGTAATTGTTTGTACACAATAATTATAGTTTGTAGATAGTTTTTCAATTATTTTTAATTGTAATTTGAGAGAGCCCTCCTCACGACATTTCAATGATTTGGGTTTTGTTGGTTTTTAGGATTGGTTTTTCTTGGAAACATTTTGAACAGTCGAAAATTTCAAATAATAATCACATTTAACATAACTGGAAAATGAGGGAAAAATCTGTTCCTACGCTTGCATTTAAAATAAATAATTATGTACACTATGTTGAGTTACAGAAACACTTATTAAAAATTCTGGTATCAAGCTCTAACTCAAAGTAACGGGGCATGCAATTTTAGAATGCTTCTGATAATTTCAACATATTTTATTAGTTAACGCGAGAGTTCGAACTTTTTCCAATTTGCTAAATAATTTTGTCAATGACTCTATGTTCCGACGAGTGCTATTAGTGTTTATACGCTCTAAAATCACATAAAGATAAGCCTTGATCATGCATTCCTGATTTTGCCAGAACAAAATCTCACAAAATAAAAAATTCTATGTAAAACAGAAATCCATCTCCTGCATCCAAGGCTGAGATCTCCTAAGGTAAAAAATCCTTATTTTTCATTCGGCACCGTGACGTACGCTCGAATCTTCTCACTTCAGACATCGTTTACCTACTACAATACTAAAAACAGCCGAGGCATTTAGAGCGACGATGCGAATCGTCATCCCGAACTGAACTGTATTGACGGCGTAAAAAATGGCCTAATGACAGGCATAGAACGGCTCTTTTCAATAGAGAAGTTTATTGGTAGCGCCGCAGAGCAGAGAGGAGCTTGGCCAAGTCCCTGGAACACGCGCGTTATCAAAGACCTTCTGAGCAGCTGTGGAGGCCGCAACGGTCGCCCGTCCCTCCGTTATTCCCAACACCTGCACAGCGTGCTATAAGCCACACCAGCGGGGGGTTGTGACGCATGTTCGCCAGCGGCGGACGTAAAGCGGGACAATAAGCTGAATACATTAGGGCATACTAAACAGTTACATTGTTTTTCATATTGATTTAACCGAGAGTTTTCACACTGGGGCATTGAGGCATACTCACTTCTGTTCCTAATGTAGCAGTTGCTGCTAATAAATACTTATCATTATTATTATATTGTCAGTTTTTAACTTGACAACTAAATTGTTAATTTTAGAAAAAATGCATTCGGTGAATGAAATCTTGTACTGTAATATCAATTGGCTCCTTGCACTATACATCAAAAAAATCATATTAGAGAAAAATAAACTCGCAATTTTTTTGAAAAATTAGTGACTTACTGAGGCAGAAGTCTTACATCAAAATTTCCATTAATGTAGGGAATTAGAACAGCTTCAACAAGGAGCATATGTTACAGCTGTTTAAATCGGCATTTTTTATGTTGTCATAAATTAGGTGTATTAAGTCAGAAATTTAAAATTTAGCAGTGAATTTGTGACCTGAATTGGACAGTTTTTTTAATACGAATCTGATAAACTATCGCGGAAAATTATTTAGTAATTGTGAATCATTATAAAATTAACTTGGAATGAGCTATATGTGGAGTATTCGACCACGAGACAAAGGAATTTAATTAATTTAAAATTTAATAAAGGGACAATGAATCTGAATTTCTTTATCATATGCGAGTGCCTGTTGCTCGTGGCATAGAAGACGCAGTGGCCAGAAGATTGTCTCATTATCTAACGGGCCAGTCTTTGGCATTGCAATGAAATTTAATTCCAAATTTTAAACATATTAATAATGAATTGAAAAGTGTCATGAAGTTCTAAAAAACACTATCCGCAAATGGCCTTAGATCAATAGTGAGGAAACTAAAAGTAACCTTTAGGGGTTGGGCCGTACTCTCATTTTCATATATTTTCTGATCACAACGATCAGGATCATACTTGTGGCGCATAATGATTACTTTCGTGTTTACTTTTCAAGTGACTCAGAGTAATCCATCCAGCACATTGTGATTTGAAACTTCAGAATTTTCCACTGATGACGCTCGATCACCAAAATAGCATGCAATTATCTTTAAGTGAAATAGATTGCCGTGATCCTGGAACCACTTGCACATCGCTGTGAATGCGACAAACTAAGCGTAAATTTTTGCGTCTTTACAGTAGCTACAAAATATACCGACGTGGGAAATCATGTTAGTTTACCCAAACAGTGATTGTCCAATAATGTTTCCATACATGTGTTCCTCCGTGATAGATAGAACCTAAACTCTTACTGATAAATTCCTCTATTGCTCAACGCATTGCGTCACTGGAATATGAACGCGTTAGATCAATTCTATAACAAATAGATGAGCAATGGTTTAATTAAAATAAAATATTTCCTTCGACACATTGCCCAGCTAAAACAAAGGAAAGTAAATCAGATTATCGCTCGTGGAACACTTCCTGAAATGTTTTTTCAAGTTTTAGAGTTTAAAAGTACAATTTTTGTCCAAATAGAGTACAATTTCATTGTGGCTCAAAAAAGAGAACAGTTTTAAGTGCAGCGAACAGACCAGGTCCAGCGCGGTAGGAACTGCTATGATTAGCACAACAGCGTTGTGTGAACTGCCAAGTTTGTGTGACAATTTCGCCTCTCAGATCAGTGACTTGCCTTCTTGCTTCTATAGTGGGATTCGGAGCTCTGTATGTGTACATGTACAGAGCGCACTGCCCTTGGCGACCAATGTTCACAAGTGGAGGGTCTGAGGGCGCCATGCTCAGACGAAGAGAGTGCCGAGCTGTCTATGTTTGCACATTGCGGCCCTGAGCATACCTCGTTTTCATACAGAGGGTCCCGAGCGTACCATGCTAGAGAATTGAAGGCCCTGCGCTAATTGAAGTTTTCAGTGGGTTTTGAGTCTACACTTGTACCCTCAGAGATACAATGAGCGAGTGATCATACAGGTCTTGAATTTTGAAGCAGCTTATAAATGACATTGAGTCATTTCAAGAATAGCACATAGTGCACACGGCCAGTCAAAAATTACGGGATTCAATATCTTTCCTGAACAAATTTTCGTTCGAGTGGAGTTTCCATGCCAAAGCTTATTTTAAAGGTAACTTATTGTTCTTGTGACAGTAATGAACACTTAGAATACAGTATTTTTGAGCTGCAATAGAAGTGGTTACAGCCATTCGCGTCATATCCTAGATACACAAATTCAGCATTACTGAAAGCAACTGCGAGCTTGTGTATGTATATTGTAATATGCAATACCCCGCCGAACTCGGTATCCACGATACGGACTCGAATATATAAGGCTCTGGATCTTTCTAATTTTTTTTTAATGTGACTTATTATAGTGCACTTCTTCAGTGAAAATGAGTGAGATAATTTACCCGTGATCTCAAACCACGACCGGCTGTGCTAATTTCTTCCTATCTATTACAACATCATTTGAAAAACTATTGCATCTGGTCACTCCACCAATACAGAAAGAATCAACAAACATGCGAGAACCGATATCACCTAGCCAATGGCTGTCACTCACGCTGCGAAATCTGGCGACTGGTAACAGTTTCAAAGATTTTAAATTCTCAACTGAAATTGCCATAACTTGCCGAACGTATTTCGTTAAAAGCACCAGATTTAGCAATACGAAAGTTCCACATTCCTAGGGAAAGGCACCAAGATGCTACTTTTCAAAATAATGCTAATAAATAGGTTAACAATTATAAATAAAAAATGTAAACTACATTCAAATAATATAATACATAAATAGCGAATGATACTCGAAATAGAATTACGAAACAACTGCGTAAAATCAATAATTTGGCAGTACATACAGTTCGAATCATGCTAAACAGCCTTTGTCGCGTGACATCTGTTGACCTGCGCTAGCAGCTAATGTCATCAACGAAGTCCAAGAAAATGTAAGTAAGATAATGTTAATGTCTTATTATTATATTATTATTCTATAATAAGACATTAAAAGTACCAAATATTTGCAATAGAGAACTCCAGCGTGCAAAAAGTAACAGATCTGCGTGTACACAAAAATGAAATTCGATATATTCTCCGGTGTTTACACTACGACTTCCAGAGCTCAGAATGAAATATTGACGTAATCAAATGAAACTTTCTACACATTGACGAACCATCAATGAAAAATCAAACTCATTTGATTACGTCAATACATTGAGTCAATTAATTGACGGTCGTCAATCAAGCACACAGACGATCAATTAAATCGTCAATATTCATCATTGACGTATTATATTGACAATTGAATTGATCGTCTATGGGCCGCAATGTCGACAATGACATGGTTAGATTGGCCTTGATGCTTTCTGGGGGCACCGGCTAGAAAGCAAGGTTTTTGAATTTGATCTTCTCTTGGCGTGAAGGTTTCTCTGGAATCATGGCCAGATTCACCAAAACGCTCACGAACATCGTAAAATATCTGTTACGGATATTGGTGGGATTTTGTAATGAGGGCTGGGCTTCATCCTACGCGGCGAATTTCACTGATAGCTGAACTTTCCGACATCGCGTAACGTTCATGCGACTAACTCGGAACACGTTCACCGCGTTTCCGCGGTTGTAAACGGTTGGTTTGGTTAGGTATTAAATAGCAGAACAGGAAAATCGACTTTACTGCTCGAATACATTTTTATCGTTCTTAATAAATCTGAAAAATACAATTGCGCGATATATTTCAACTCGTACGGTTAGTTTTTTCTGTAAAAGATCGCGAAACAGATGAAATGTCATTCATTTATACCGGTACATGAATGAGCAACTAACCGACTAGTACACAAATGGTCCAATACGCGGGGAACGTATTAATGCTAATTGCTGGTTTTATATCGTAAGCATAACTGATGATCAGTGATGCTAACTTTAAAGGGATCAGAATGACGAACTTTTTCAAATTTATACTGGTTTATCTAGAAGACCCATTGAATTATTTTTGAATTCAGAGGTTTATTGCTTCTGCTTTGAAAGTGAACCTTTTACTTGATCCTTGTTCATTTACTTTATAGATTCTAGATTTATGAATAACGGGAACTAACGAAAAACTTCAAATTCCCCTTCAACGCTAGCTTTCAGAAGCAAGAGCTTCAATGCACAGTACAAAATGCTCACAGCATATTGTGCGCACAACACTGAGGGGCTTTTACACTGTTGCGATGACTAGGCATTCTGCTGAAAGTTTTGAGCAAGACTTCCTCAGGACGAATTTACAGTTAGATGGGCCGGCCGCATGTTTGTATGTCTGGTGGAAGAGCGCTTTAAAATCTTAGTTTGTCCAGTAAAGTCGAAAGGAGAGGCACCGTCGTCTCTCGGCGCCATATGGATCAACTCAAAATATTTGTGAAGCGGAAGCTGCGGGAGCTCGAAAAACTCCTTTGTAGTCCACTAATTAGTCCAGCAAGGCGACTGCGACTGCAAAATTGTTAACTTCATGGCTTTGCGACTCGTATATTGGCTTCTGAACCCACTCTGATAGTGACGAGATCTTGGTGAAATATGGGTTTTTTGGCGGAACTTTTTTTCGTCAAATCATCGCAGACCGTTCTTAAGCGACAGAGAAAAGAGATTTTCAGTTTTACGAATCTAATACTTGATTTATTGACATTTTCTTACACTTCTTTCTTACTCACATTTTCTTGGACTTCGTTGATGACATTAGCTGCTAGCGCATGTCAACGGATGTGACGCGACAAAGGCTGTTTAGCATGATTCGAACTGTGTGTACTGACAAAATATTGATTTTACGCAGTTTTTTCGTAATCCTATTTCGAGCATCATTCGCTATTTATAATTGTATTTTATCTATCTTTTACGTGATAGTGAGTTCCCCCACTTTAATGCTCACGTTTTTTTATGATAGTTGTGAGGTGACTCTTAAGCTAAAATTCATTCCATTACAGATTTTTAGAGGCATTTACCAATTTAGTGGCCTGTGTATAGTCTTGCAGCCTGTTCCATTAATATCACTAAATGATTCTCCCAAATATTAATTTTCATGAGCCTTTTCCATTGTTAATTATATGCACGTTTTACTGTTTTGAATGTTACGCTTATATGCTCACTCTAAATAGTAATTTTTTACGTTCAAATCATTGGGTGTTCCCCCAATCATTGTGCAAGTCTCATTCGTCAGTAACGTAGCGTATAAACTTTCACCGAATCATTTTGTAAGGATTTTCCACTTATACAAGTGCAAATGGGTCCGTTGCATAGGGTCTGTGTGACTGGCTTAAAAGTATATAAGTAGCAACTTCATAGTCTTAAAAATTTTATCGTATCTGACTAAGGATTCGGAAACCACACAAGTCGTTATTTCCGGTTTTAAATAATCTCCATTTAAAATCATACATCCTAGTCAACTAAATGTGTGTAAAAACATGCGACATTAAAAACAGAACCAAGAAATTTGGATATTTAAAGTTTCCTTTCGCATTCACGATCACAACTACCAGACATATGGAAGCAGTTATTCAATATCTTGCTTGTTTGTTTCCTGGCCTCATCGTCCGGTTTATTTGTTTTAATGTTGGGTAAAATAAACTTCATGAGCAAAAATGAATCCGTCAGTTATGCACTGTTCATTAGTGACCCAAAAGTTCTGATCATCGCAACGCTGTAAATCGCAAGGAAGATTTCGATAATAATGATGAATGTATATGTATTCAAATAGCTAGTGATATAAATGTTCATAATGCCTGAAAGCTTGTCACTCATGGCTTCAAGTATGACAACCGTACTAGATAATTTTCGATATTAATGACAGACTGTACACTAACATTACCAGGCTTGACGTTCATTGATAAACCTAGACATTGTCTCTGAACAACATACGTGTAGCTGCGGTGGAACGAAGGCGCTCAAAAGATGTTGTGCATCGCTGTCCGCACGTTCGAATGACTTCATCTCGTCATAAAAACGCCCTCGACCTCTAAAAAGTGAGTCTTTGTTGCGTAGATGGACGCCTTATGGTGGCTCCTGTATAGACAGCTGCAGTTTATTCGACAATGAACTCGGCTCATCAAATGTGAGTTTTGAGTTTGAACGTGATGTTGTTTAGAAACTGTCCACTGAACTTTGTGTTGGGTGATCATTTTTTGGCATTTAATTTATTCAATCGACACTCCTTGAAGGTCACTGCTAAGGTGTGCCTTTTGTCTTTAGATAACTTTCCATTTTTTCATTTGACATTCACGGTCACAGTTTGTTAGTTCACTGTTGATTCAAAGAGCAGAGAACATTTTATTTGTCTTCTTGTGACAGCTCATCCTCCAGTCGGCGTAGAGTCAAAGGTTGAGTACATACGTTGAAGGCGAGCAAATCAAACGATAGATCGAGTATTCTGAAAAATATGAACATCAGAATCACTTTAACTTTCATACATGATCTGAAATATTTGTTGTAACCGTAAAATGACTGCAGTTTAATAATTGTTTTAAAATGAATGCATTTGAGTTTTGCTACATTCATCGTCTACTTATTTGTAATTTAGTAATTCGATTAACAGGTTTCTAACGGAATTATTGGAGAACTCTTAATTGCGTTTTGTATTTGCCTCAAAACTGTGCTGTGCGGCCCGTTGATGTATTCCAATATGCCCAGTCATTTGTAAATGGAAGTCTAAACTTTCAAGAACTGTGCCGACGCACTAACTTTCTGTTCAGTTTTGTAACTGAAACATTGAAAAAAGTATCTAGCGCTTACATTTAATTTTTGAATTACATTAAAATGCTTAATAACATTGATCCCTTAAAATCTTGTTCGTTTGGAAGGCAATTTTCACAAATTTCTTTTGTTTAGCCACGTTTCATCACAGTTTTTTGAAAGGGGATGGATAACTGTAAGATGCCCATTCATGACTTATTATCGAATCAAGTCTTTGAAGACGAATTTGGTTTGGACGCTAACGATGCGGACGAATTGTATATTTTGTACACACGACAGGCTCACAGTAATCACATCGGCAAAGTTCCATAAGTTTTTCGTGAGTTTTACTGGACAGAAAATTTTTGATGACACTCTTCACAGAAACATTACAATTTTCAAATACGTTAATTAAACTTTCAAGCCCTGAGGGGAAGGCTTATTCTCAATGGCATGAGCATCGCATAAAAGTAGAACAGAATTTCTCAAATCTCATTTATGGGTTCTCATCCACATACAAAACTTAATTTTTAGATTTTTGAATGTGAGTTCAGCTCCACAAATCGCAGCTGCTCTCGCTGCCGCCTCACGTAGCGAGCGCAGTGCGGTTGCGCACCGCGCGCATCGTACATATGAGAGTAATATTTGCGGCGCAGCATCTAATTGGTGCTTCTGGAGCATCATGTTCTTTGCGCCATTTTTTCAACTTCGAGCAATTCACGGGTTATTAAAACTTTAATTTAGCTCCACACTCTTGTACAAAACCTGTTATTTTGAGAGCAAATGTTAGGCAATCTGGTTTTCGTAACCAGTAAAAATTTTTGTTTCCAGTCGCATGTCGACGCAAATCAACGCTTTCTCGAGAAGCAATAAAATGCTTAACGATTCTTTTGATGGACCCAAAATAAACATAGAACAAGAAGACATGTCATTATTTCCCATTATTTTAGGTTTATTGATACTTTGCAGCCCATGTTGGACTGAAACTAAAATTCCCTCAACATACATGTACTTTTTTCTCAAAATCGTTCATAGAGTTGATGAAGGTTGCCATGACCGGAGTCGAATGAAGGTTGCCAGATGATGATTGCCCTAGTTATGAAAGTTATCAGCTTTGTGACGATTGGTCGCATACGGTTGCCAGGATATGGCTAGCAGTTTCAAGATTGTCGCCAGTGTTTTAAAGGATACCAGCTTCATGAAAGTTGCCAGCTGTATGAAAGCGATCAGTATTATGGAAGTTGCCATCATTATGAATGTTGTCAGCATTATGAAGGTTGCCAGCGTTTTGAAACTTACCAGCTGATGAAAGTTGCCATCGTTATGAAAATTGTCAAAATTATGAAAGTTTCCATCGTTTTTAGGTTGCCAGCATTATGAAAATTATCATCTTAATGACAGTTTCATCGGTATGAAAGCTGACAGCATTAGAAAAGTTAACATTGTTATGGATGCCAGTATTATAGAGTTGCTATTGATAGGAAGGTTGCCAGTGCTTTGAACGTCGCCACTATCATGAAGTTGCAGCTTTATGAAGGTTGCCGTAATTATGAAGGCTGACAACGCTATAAAGGCTGCAGCATTATGAAGGCTGCCATAGGTTGACAACGTTATGTCGGCTACCAGCAATATGAACTGCCAGCGTTATGAAGGTAGCCATTATTATGAAGGCTGATAGCGTTAAAGTTTTCAAGATTAAAAAAGGTGCCGGCGTTCTGTAAAAGAGCAGAGGAAGGGCGTCAGCGAAACATGGAAGGTTACCAAGATTGCGAGCGCTATAGGGAGGGAAGCGTATGCAGGGAGCCAGCGCTGCCCCGTTGTGTGGTACGCCTCACACCGGCGCTGGTAGTTCACAAGCAGGAGGCGGCACACGCGCTTGGGTGCTCTTTCTTCACTGTCGTCATGCAGTTATCTTCAAAATTTGCTAAGTCTTCTACGAAGGAATCACCTTCCAGGAAACCTTTGATCTGACACAAATTTGGGGTCAAACACAGCGTGAAAGAGTTTGATCACTAAAGGATGTTCAGATATTGCAGAGATCACCGGACTGCAAACTGTACTAAGAACTGTAAACTTTGGCTGGAAGTTCTAAACCATTGTTTTACTATAAAGTAATTAGGCTTTCTCAAAATTCATGAATTTACTTTAATGATTAATTATTCAATATGTTTTTAGTGATTGGGCTTGTGTGAATCGATTTATTTTGTCTTAAGCTTAAGCTCTTTAAAGACAGTTTTATGTGTCATACTCTTTTCAAAATTAGCAGTATCAAGCGTATAATTAAATAAAATAAAGGAGTAATCAAATTCCAGACATCGGTGTCACAACATTTTGAAATGTATCACTTTTAACTAGGTGAGAAAATGAAAGCGACTTCTCAGGAACAATAATTTCCTTAAGAGCTTGAGTTAATTTTACTTCGCTATTTTGCAGTCTAAAACCTGCGCTTCCCAAACTTTCACGCTATCATTCCTTTCAAGTATGTATGTTCCCGTTAATTTTTCCCTGTGCCCAATTACAAAGGTCAGATATTTCTATAAAAAATTAGTGCTTTATGTCTTCGCTGAAACCGTGTTTGTAACGCTTGTTGTTTATTACCTATTTGGTTTCGTGATCGAGTTATTTAAAGATCTGCCACTGTTAACATTTCGCTTATACGTCGGAGCTCAAGACTGTGATTTTAACACTTTATTTTTGAGCTCTCTTCTCACAGAACGGGAAATATTTAGGCTTCTCATACGCGCATGTTCAAGCGCCGCGTGCGGGACGGCCTCATGAAAACGTTAGATTGGACTCAAAAAGTCGGCACTTGAGACGCTAGGATTCCTTTCTCATTCATGACCCGTTTTCCTCTAAGCAAACAGTTATGCAAGCGCAGGCTGACCAGGAGTCGCACTTTGTGTCAGGCACTCATTCAAGCACTCTAATTCTTCACCAGAACGACAGCCGTGTATGTTCAGTGCAGCTGTCTTGTTGACTGAGAAAACTAAACGAGAGACTTCTGCTAAGAATATAACTCGGTATGATGTGATGGCACGCAATACTAAACGTTTCCAAGTTAGTGGAATAGCTTCACGGTTGCAATTTTTAGCCGTGACGTTAATTAGACGAGACAATTTACCGTTAGTTAGAAAAATCCACTGCCCTTTTTTAGCGCTCATGCAATTAAGTTACTTTTATTTCACAAAAGCAAATGTTGTATAACAACCCCAGATGACCAATAAACTTCCATTTGAGTCAGACCTGTTGACCATGATCTGTTTTCGGAGTCATTATCGTACATTGTCAGTATTGTGGAATTTTCGGTTATTGCAGGAAAACCTTTAGAAGGGCAACATTAAGTAGACGATTATGTAACACAGTGAGTAACTTAACAAAGTAGGCTTGCATGTCGACTAAATCGTTCATAATAAATTTCATCAAGGAGCAATAACTTTGTTCTATCTCTTCAGAATTACCCAGTTCATGCCATAAAAATTTCCAATGCTGTATTCATTCCGGCTCTAAAAATATGCGTCGTAGTGCGAATGCCATTGCTTTCAATTTTTGTTTGTTTCTTTTACAGCTCATCTACTTCTGTTAACTCTTTTGAAAACAGACTCAAGCACTGTAAAAGGAATTTAAAACCGTTTTGAATTCATGTTCAGTGAAAGAAATGTTCATTTAAAACCCTCAGCACTGACCATTTGCAGTTGTGTTGTCGCGGCGTACCGAAACAAACTTTTGCAAAGGTCGTAACGACAAATCAAAGAGCACTTTTCAATCTAGAAATGCATGAATGAGTTGGAGATTAAGAAACTTGAACACATATAATTCATAACACTGTAATAACCTGTTCGCAATGAGGAGCGATGAGCTCGTAGTCAAACTTGTAAACGAGATGCAGAAATAGCAGCTGATCACGCTCCTACAACAGTACGGTCAATCAAGGTCTCTTTTTTCATTACTGTTGATTAGAAAGACCGCGGCGAAAAGAACTTCCACTCGATTGGTCATTAAGAAAAGCAAGTCTGCCATTCCCGTCAGTTATGGAACTCTGAACTGTTCCCTTGCTAGTCCTTTCCTCTACAATTTTGGATGTCACCAATGATAACTCTGGGCAGATGTTGCGTTGATTGAAGACTCAAGATGCTGGACACTTTAATGAGGTTCACCTCTAATAACTTGTTCCGCAGCGCCGGCGGGTGAGCGAACTCGAGCCATGCCCTGCAGCAGTAAATGTGTTGGCCGCGAGAGTGCTCGAAAAGCGTTGTGTAAGATGCAACTCATTTGGCTAGACAGCTGGTCGATATGGCAGTGATGCGGCGCCAGTGTTTGCTCAGGAATGTTCAAAAGATGATAAACAATTTCGAGGTGAATTAATCATTCTAACAAATTACGATGTATTACTTCAAAATAAAGAATTCATTTCGATGACGTAATTACGAAGATGAATCAAAAATTACCCTTCGAATAAAGTGGAATTTTCTGAAATAGAGGGCATAAGTTGAGAGTTAGTGGGATTTTTGAGGATTTCATAACGCTGAAATCATAAATTGAAGTGATTTATAATGAAGTGTTTTTCATAAACTGCCCCATATCAGTAAAGATTTCGTAACGATGAGCATTTTCTAATGCTCATAACTCGAGTTCACGAGATTAGCTAGTTTTTCATGTGCTTAATTTTCCAATAGTATCTTTCTGCAAAGGAAGTATTTGCACCAAGTGATTTTAGACTAAATTCAACACTCGAGAACCGTTAAAATCATAATTAAGACAGATTTCAAAACGTTTCAATCATTTTGAGAGAAAAAGTTTGCAAGGCACTCATCATTCACTCGATCAATATAATGATGATGATCCTGAAAGTAAATTGCCGAGGAGAAGTCATGCGATCTATATATGGACACGATGCACATTCGCGAAGGGGAATTCATTTCGAAAGAAAAAGTAATTCGTCTCAATAATATTAGTTCTCGACCCCAACCACAATGAAAGGCCTAAAATGTCATTTATTTTGCTTTTGAGGAAGCGTGGCAATGAAAAAGTGGTTGCAACGCAAGCAATCAGTTGTGGTTTTGTCTTAGGAACAAATACTGTTTTTACGAAGAGATCTTCCAAGAACTGGATGGCTTATGCTCAGCGATGTATTGATTGAGATGAAGACCACCCGGCGCTGCATGATGTCCAATGTCAATGTATTGGGCAGTATGGAACACTTGTGAGAGCTTTCGATCAACAATTCGGTCTGATATTTAAGGCTGTCACCACATCGTCACTAAATCTGTGGGTTAGAGGAGTATGAAGAGGTTGACGAATTAAAAGCAACATCGTCCTTATCAACGTGTCAATCAAAATTTTGGTAGATTTTGTGAAAAGGATCTCAATCAATGGAGCAATTAATACTTCATCACTCGATGACACCCGTAGAATTTAGCAAAGCAATATGAGTTTTATGAGGCTGACATTCATATGTTCGGGTATATCTCGCTCATGTACGTGTGCACGCACGAGCATGATACAAAATCTACAACGCACGTGTCACGTGTGCACGTTCACGAGACGTAACTGAACACGAAGTTATATTTCCAATAGGGCAATTCGTTGAGAATCTTACTCGTAGAATGAAAAGAAGAACCAGTGTAAAAACGTACGTTACATTTAGTGCAAACGTTTCGGAAGAATTTAGCCATTAGACACGAAGTTCGTCTGAACGTGTGCAGTTGAACTTCAGCATGACATAAGAGGTGTCACGCTTACACATGACACCATATAGGCAAGAAATCTTCTGCTATGATGGATGAAAGAAACCTGGATTAGATGACAGACATATTAGTGAAGATTTATAACGGAGGTCTAGACGGAATAATTCACCTCATGCCTGATACCACCCTGTGCGACCCGAATTTTGCGGTCTGCTAATATTTCAAAGCAGGACTCGAACTGCGGGTTGCTTGGGCTGCTCATATGACGAATGACGCTTCTAAATCGACTCACTCATCGTGCGTTCGCCGGAAAGCCGTCAAGCGGTGCTTCCTCCGGGCCATCCTCGCCTGCTGAGGCATGTAGAAGTGACCGTAGACTGACAGATTGTCAGATACGTTGTGCTCTGAAAGCTCACATGCAGATATGGAGAAGTAGCAGCGATGGTCAGCCATAGCTTAGAAGTAAGCCGCTACATCGTCAAGCGGGGAGAAAGTTGATCACAGTTTTACTCACGATTCCAGTTATTCGTCAAGGCTTATCGTAATCCACAGCTCGCACGCCAGTGTGATACTGGAGCATCTTGTGTTGTTCACGCTCGCAGCGAGAACCGTTGCAATGCACGAATCATAAGGAACTTTCTTCCACGGAGAGTTGCAACTGGAACTATGCATGTTATGTAAATTTTGATCCACATCTGAATGAGCTATGATTTTTGTCGAGCATCTCGTACAAGTTATCATAGAGAAATAAATAAGCATAGGTTTGAGGGACGCTCATCGATCGTTATACTTTTTAGAGCGTATATGAAAGTATCTCAACAGAACGTCGGTGTTCGAACCTTGAACAAACTGTCTAATATGCCGTGACCAACGTGCTCTGCATTTGTTGGTTTCCCTTTTGAGTTCATGTATTCTGCTATACCAGCTCATAATTTTTAATGGCTCTTCTTGCCATTTCACTAACACGAGCAAACTGTTCCATAAATCCATTCCTTAGTAATTACATTTAGCGCTTTTAGAACAACGAGCCAAAAATCCATGTCATCGAAAAGTTTTGTGAAGGCATTTGTGTCCAACTGAGCCTTTCAGCATCTGAGTCATCTCAGATAGTTCATACCACACGATCACACTGTGAGTAAATTCGAGTTCATCTCAAGACGATTTGATTATATTCCAATGCAGCAACTTGTTCACAACTGTTGGCAGAATATTGACATAATGATCAAATTATTTTGCTGAAGTTGCTTTATAAGTAATGGCCATTAAGAGGTGAAATTACTGATCAGTAACTTAAAAAATAAAATTCTATTAAAAGTTTCCAATAATGATAACGGTGTTCCAATAATGAACTCCGATTAAATTCACTAAAAGTCGGGTAAATAATCAGAGCAAATCTTCTACTCGATATATTATTGAAAAGTTATTTATTATTGCGACTTTTTAACAGTTCGAACTGAAAGTACATGCTGAAATATATAAGCAGCGTGTTTAGCCATCCCTAAAGAAAGGAAATATGAATTACGTTTGAGGAAAGAAACATGTGTACCGTCACTTATTAGAGAACATCACAAACTTCACTCGCACTCGAAGACGTTCTGACGTGTATACGTCACGCAGTGATGCAGGGAGTACGAGGGTTTTTAAATTGTCAAGTAATTTCCTATACTTCGATTGCGACCTTCGAATATCGAACTGAGGTGAGGCGAAGCACCGCACACAGCAAGAACGTGGAGGTTGAAAATTTATTTTTCGATGATGCACTTATAAAGAATAAAGAATAGTTTCAAAATACAATCTGCTTCTTCGATAGTCGTCGGGCTATAGGGTAGAAGTGGATTGCAGAGCCGTCTTCATTTTAGGTGTATTTTTAGACTGCGTGATGAGCACGGACTAACTTTACTTAATAAGGTAATTTCACTGGGGCACGTTAGTACACCATGAAACATAATTTAAATAATTGGGATGACTAGTGACGGACATGCACTTGAATAACATTTCTACATTACAATCTTTCCACTTCGTGACATTGCTATGTTTCTCAACATCTAGTCTCTTGCTACACACCGTGCAGGGAGGCAATGTAAGCCTTCTGGTCTAGCGGTACAGTGTTGGGTCTCAAATTACACGTTGCAGGCTCGGGTCCAGATGGGCGCAAAGAGGTCAAAGCCGAGCAACCGCCACTTTTCTTTTTTTTTTCAGCAATGACTGGCGACAGCTTTGAGTCTGGTAACAACTTCCATGTGGTACGGAGAAACATAATTATTTAAGCGCATTATTACTACGCATTCTTTTACGGAGGCGCATCAAACACATTAGCGGAAACATGAGTCAAAACACAAACTCAGTCATCATCCCAAGCTGCAGCTGTGGGGGCCGACAGCCATGCCGTGGGCAAGGCTGCGACGAGCACAGGCTCAGCCAGATGCAATTGTCCGCTTCTCATCCGCATTGAGGCTACCGCTACCAGCTTACGAAGGTGCCAGGAGTTACTGAGAGTTGTTCGCAGATGCTGGAAGTTGATAGGAGTTACCGAGAGTTACTGGAATAGTTACTAAAGCTTTAACTGAACAAATTGCATAGTGTTGAGAACATCCTCTCGAAAGCTCAAACTACCTCGCATCAAACCTTTATACCTCCTAAACTTGGAGTTGCGTACAAATGTTTCATATCTCAACCGTTCAGTCTCTCCCGTTGATTATTTCTTGTCACGAGATAATTACTCAGACACAGTTCATGAGCAACGGAGGAACAACCCGATTGCTTTTAATCTTTCTCAGTCTTTTGCTTTTTTTGTTTTTCTCCCGGTATGCCAAGCATTGACAGGGCTGTTCAATGACCTATTATCAGGCAGAGTGTACAGAATAAGAACCTTTATGCTAGGAAATTTTACAAACCGATGCTGTAATTTACCTATTTATGTAGCTGCTTTTTGACAATATTTCCATTATTCAATTCTCCCTTTTCTTTCCTTGGTTAAACATGCAGCGGAGCAGCGCTACCTGATGAGCGCCGGAGTCGGGCTGCGCATGGGAAGTTGGAGATCACGTGAGGATGGGCCGTCAATCGTTAAGTGAGAGGAAACATCGTACGAGCTAGACTTCCTCGTAAATATTCGAGAGGATTTTAACCCAATTCTAGAAAAAACATAATACAATAAAAACCACACGCTGGAAAATGTGACTGCAGAATTGCTATTTTAAAGAAGAGGAAGCTAGAGTTTGTGAGCGGAAACGAAGGTGTAGCGAAGCTGTAAGGCTATTACCCTCTGCTCAGCTATGCCTGTTACGTTAATGATGTCGAAACGAATGCTTCACGAGTTTTAGTGGGAAATCAGTTAACGTGAGATATGCTCTCTTCTTCATGAAAACCCTGTGAGCTTTTACTCTCAGAACAACAGTAAAAACTATAAAGTATAGTTTATGCTGAACAAAACTGGTTTGCTATGCTTTTGCTATTGCTATGTGCACACTACAAAAAAACTTGAAGTCGCTCCTTGGAAATTATTTTCAAATTTGTGAGGATCAGTTTACGTCGTCGTATAATTCAGAATTTGTTTTCTATTCAGACTAATTCAGAATTTTTGACCTATTGCTCACAAAAAATTACGCTCTTTTTTGCTTGTTATGAGAATTACATTTAATGCCTCAATATGGAAAGTTTGAAGAACATAATTAACACCTAAAATGGTAGAAAAACAGCTATATAGCATGCAAAATCTCAAAGCCTTAATAGTAATTTTAGACTAACGGCTTAGTCAGCCTATGGCAGTTCTGCATCACGTCTGTTTCACAAATTTACCACATTTGCATGTGCACTCAGGTGCTCGTACATCTGAACATTGCACCGCAACGGTACTGCTGTAACACATCAGCTCTCATACTAATGTAAATTAGTCGTTGTTTTTGCTACACTGTCAGTGCAACATTGAAGTTACATCTTAAATTAAGCTCAATTGATTTTGAATTTCCTTCCCATATTTCTTTCTTAGAGATGTATTGTTCAAAGTGTTTATTACTGGAATGAAAACTTTTCATTGATGCCATACACACTCAAATTTTTTACACATTGTTCACCACCGACCCACCGCAACTGTTCTCTACGAAGATTGAAAATGCTTTTCAGTTATAAAATGAAAAAATTTAGGAGTTTGCTAGGATATGGAAAATGAAACAACCCCTCAAATCTTCAACTACGTTCTTTCTGCGTCGTTACTGCTTTTGCAGTTTCACAAGTGTTGCAATACTCTGATTCCAGGGACTCCATGTTGCCATGGGAGTGAAAAATTTGAGAGCAAGCGGTGAGGTCAACAATCTCCAGTCGTATTAGTTAAATGCGGAGTGTCTCTGATATCTTTTCACGAGTACAGGACAATTTTACGTACACCTGACAAACGCTTCAATTTTTTTGTGATCCGTTAAGCAAAGTGAAGGTATGTTCCGTGAGTAGTGTTGCTCCTGGTTGACGTGATCGCCACAATGAAGTAAGTTAAACCAATACTCGCGTAACGGACCTGTGCTTGGACGCCCTCAACTGCTCCAGTTCGTGGCTTCAAGACACCGAGGGGGAGGAGGCTGGGAAGCATCTGGTCTCTGGCACCTCAAAGCAGGGCAAAGACGCTCGTTATTTGCTAATTGCTCTTGAGAGCGTTTAAAGAAAGTGAAAAATCTTTCTAGGCCAAATTCCATTGCACACCGTGCTTAACGCGCTGAGACTTGATCGACACTTCGATGTAGATCAGAAAAAGTATCTCGGATTCGTGATCGATAGAATGTGCGAGGATAATGTGTGTGTTTTTCTTTCGAGAAAGTACGGGTGGTACAAAGCGATTTCAGCTCACAGTTTCAGAACGAAGCCTTTTATTCGCTAATTTACCCTGCTAACCGCAACTATTGCAATCAGTGTATGATGTTGCCACGCAGCTGTGTGTCAGATTTGGTGCACGTCGCAGTGAACGTAGATCCAGGGACTCAATTGGTTGAGAAATGAGAACTCTTCCTAATTACATTCCGAAGGCGAGTTGCGATGTTGCTATTCAGAAGTCGGTGTGCTCACTGAACTTTCGGAAAGTAAGTGCAGCTCACTAAATGAGGTAGGAACTGCAAATTGGTTCGAGATGGATTACAGGCATTGACTAATGATTAGGGAATGAATATGTGCCAAGATTCTGGTGTTGGAATACGGATCTGTATCGGTGATTAATGTTATGATAAGATCAATGCTTGCTGCTCGTACAACCGTAAACATTTCAGATGATGGCTAAAGTTTCCTTCAATTCTTATACCTTATCTTCCAACAAATGCCTAGGATCACTGAAATTTATCATAAGGACACAACTATTCCGAGGGGAGACACCAACTTGTCATTGTATACTTGGTGTCAGCGCGTGATGGCGTACCAGATCTGAGCTAGAAACAATCCCATCCAACAGTTCCTTGGATGAGTTCCCATTTCGTTAACAGCCTTTGAAATTGAATAAAACTATCCGTTGAACCTTTGGTCAGCTGGACAACTTTCCGTCTCGGAGACCGCTAGCGCTCCCTAGATTTATTGTGAATGTTAAGTAATGAATAGCAAAAGAACGCGCGACATCATGAACAAACAATGGGAGTGGTCTATTGGTCTAAATTATTCAAGTTTTTAAATGATCTAAGGATTTTGTTTTTCTCATTTGATTCCAAGCAAGTGGTTAAACCAATCATTTATTGTAAATTGCACGAGGAAACATTTGCTAATCGATACATAAGAAAGAGTTTTGAGAAGTATTTTGGATGCTCGTTTGGTTTCACCATCCTCTTCGCAAGGCTGATGAAGACGCAAGCCTACCTCTGTAAAGTAAAGACTTGACTCAAATGAAACAACTTTGCAATAGCTTTGCTTCTGCTGCTAAAATCTGAGACATTTAATGCTACCTTATCATTTATTGTGAGTGAATGGCGTAAATTTCCTTATTCGAGATTTACTGATGAACCGTTCGAATACTCACAAGAACTAAGCTGTTTGACACAACAAGAGAAAGGTGGAAGCAAACGGTAGAAATGGAAACAGACGTCAACTATCCACGCAAATTTGGACTCATTCGTGCATTAAATTTCTTTGGAATAGCATTATTGGAAATAGTACAGAAGCAGCTGTGCAAAGACTGACATTTGACTACCAAGTTTTCAAGATGGGCTTCAGGTATTAAATTCTAACTTCAATTACTTGGTTATAGATTTAACTCACTGAGATAAGTTACTGATCTACCTCACTCAGATAAGTGACTAAATCAAGTTACTCAGTTATGTTGCAGATCTTAGTTACTGAGGTAAGTTTTTTGAGTCAAGTCACTAAGATAATTCTACGAGCTAAATTAATTCTTTCTAATTTTATGTTCATTTCGAACCTCCTGTTAAGCAATCGTTAAATGTCAACAAATCTAGCCTAGATCATTGGGACATATGAGTTCGATGAGGTTCAAATCATGCTTTTGCGAGGGTGATGGTCATGATTAATCTAATTTTTGTTATTCTTATTTTCATCTATGCAAGTGACTCGCTTCAAACTTTGATTAAAACATTGAAGAAGTCAATGCTTCATATCAGGTTTGCAGCATAGACTCTATTTTCTCATTGGAAATAGGAGTCATAGTCTTACTGCTTCAGACGACGGTAGGAAGTCATACGACAAATACTAGTACACCGGTGGTAGCTGGCCGCAGCGCCGTTAGCGGTGGGTTGCCCCCTCGCAGCGCATGTGCGTGTCCACGGAATTGCAATAGGTGGCAATGGCTGATATACTTTGAACGAAACGATTCAAGGAAACCGTTTCTCAAATTTTAAAGACTCAGGATAGTTATTTTCCGTCCATTTTATTGAGAATAAATTAGAATATTTCAAAAAATTGTTGGTGCAACAGTAAAATTCCCTAAAAGTTACACCCTTGCCATTTCAGAAAATGTAAGGTTTATCGTGCCAGGAGCCCACTTCTTTAATTTTCTGTCCGTAATTGACAAGAAGAAAATTTTGTATTTCTTGAACGCCATTTACGTCATTCCGACCTGGATGGAAGGAGTCATGACTACCCAATTTTTGTATGTACTTCATGCTGAAGGAAACTGCTACTAAATGTTAATTTAGCAACACATTATGCATTTGCATGACTTTGAAGCTGGGGTTGTAGAAGAAATAACGTTTTTGGTTTCGAAGAATTCATTCAAACTTAGAGAAGTCTCCTGGAATCCATGCAGAAGAAAACCAAGTGAAACAATACGTTTCTGGATCCAAATTGTTAATTGCAGTATTTTTTACAGTTTCGTTTTATCAAAATAATTTTTTATAAGATACTGGTGCATAATTATTCTCTTGTAGATCACAAACCGACACAAATAAGATGTGCCAACAACAAAAATGCATTAACCCAAATCCCAAATCAAAATGACTTCAATGGAAGTGCCATGATTTAGCTGTGCGATTTCTTTATTAATTACGAGAAAGATATATGCATATTGTTCGATTTTAGTTCACTTACCTCGTATGCATGGGAATTGGAGACTCTTCTTTACGCAGGACAGGTGAGGACAGGGGACAGACGCAATAGGGAATTTCCGCATGCTTCCAATGTGTTAATCCAAAACAAAACTAAAAAACTAAATTAAACTGGTTTCACAGTATGGGAATTCGTCCCAGGAAACAACGGAAAAGTATAGCCTCTATTCAACAATTATATTAATCTTTCAAAATGAGAGAACGAACTATTTTTGCAATAGGATGAGTGGCGAAAAAGTAGCAGAAGCAAACACTTTCTATAATTTTATACTATCGGAGGCCACTCTACGCCCACAGTCTAAGTGTACTTTGAAAAAAAATATCTGAACAACTTGTGATCTGCACTTCCTACTTACACCGACTGAATTGAGGCTTCAAATTAATGTGTAATTATTTACAGCTTTATAAGATCTAAAAACAGGATAATGTTTGAGATGGCGTACTCTTGATTTCCGACACAAGAAAACAAACAAAAGTTTAGAGAGCCCTCATTTTAGTTGATACATCAAAAATATTACACGGAGAACTGATAAGAAATGCTTCTCACAATTGAAATAAATTAATCCTGATTCCTATCAACGATGTAGTCAGATCACTCTCTCATCAAGTTCTCTGGGACTCGATTGTCTTCCGTTGAATGAAAACTATACTTTCTTCTGTAGTTGTTTTCTAGATATAAAATGACATAGCTATGTGGGCATTTGCTTTAAATTCTGCCAGTAGTTTTGCAGAATTTGTTGAGAAAGACATTAGGATAAAACGTTCGAACTCAATGTTTTCAATTACGTTCCATCTTCCCCATATCTTCCTTAAAAACAAATTTGGACGTTCCGCAAGAACAGACACCTTAATTGCCGTTAATTGTACACTCTGCCGCTGTGAGACACATTTCGGTCTCGAGCTACAGAGTGCCTCGAATGGCTGCATCTCACAAGATAGCTAAAGGCATCGACCATAACGGATTGGAATAGAATCACTTGGTGATGTTCAAAAAAATCATCACCTTTTAACGATGGTTGGGAGTGAAAATCACACATTTTCTATGTTTGTTTGGGTTTTAAAGGCCATGATTTTAGATGCAAGGTTTAGCATGAGAGTAAATCTAAAAACATCAGCATGCGTTACCGTAACATAAGATACTATAATATAGGTTAAAATAAAATAAGTAACAATAGCATAAGTTACACTAAGATAAGTTACAACAACATAACTTACAATAATATAATCTGCAACAACATAAAACTACTATAATATCAGCATAAGTTACAATAACATTTTTATGCGGTGCGGATGATGTCACTACTACAAACGAAATGACAAATTCCCATGAAACCCAGCAGAAAAAATTCACTCGTTGAGGATAAATGGAAATAATCTGAATGACGGCGGAGTGTCTCGAAAATAATACAATGAACTTGATGTAGAGCTGCTACTTTCCCGATGTAGTTGAGCTTCCCATAACATTCAGCCCAGCCAGGCTGCAGTCTAATGTCTGTGGTACCTGTCCTCAGCTGTCTATAAATTGTTTAATTTGCTTCTGAACTCTTTGCTGCTGATTTTTGTTTGAGTTTTCCATCATTCACTTCTATTTATGTAATACATCAGTATAGTGTTTCAATAAGAGCGCAATTCACTGTTGAAGTTATACTTGAGTACATTTATACTTGGGGATAGAATGTATTATTTATGCATTAACACACTTATACTCACCTACGGCCCACCTGCTTAGGCAGGCAGGTGGCAGGTGGCTGGCAGGTGGCAGGTGGGCATGTGGCTGGCAGGTGGCAGATGGTAGGGGCAAGTGACAGGGGGCAGGGGGTGAAAGGGAGATGGCAGGTGGCAGGTTGCAAGTTGGCAGCGACAAGTTGGCTAGTGGCAAGTGGCATTTAGCAGGGGGACTGGGGAGCAAGCAGGTGGACTGGTGAGCAGGTGGGCAGGTTGGCAAGTGGCAGGTGGATAAGTGGGAGATGGGCAGGTGGGTAAGTGGGAGGTAGGCAGGTGGGCAGGTGGGCAGGTGGGAGGTGGGCAGGTGNGATGGGTGGTGGGCATGTGGGCAATTGGGCAGGTGGGCAGGTGGGCAGGGGGCAGGTGGGCAGGCACGCCAACTTACCTACTCTGTGCGTCAGCTTCTCAATACATCCGTCAAGTCGCGCAAGTGTTGGGTTGGTTGAGATTACCTACGTATCAGGTCGTATCATAAGTCCTGTCTGTTTTTTATCTTTTTAGCTAATTTGAACTCGTATTACACAGTAAGGCATAAACCTGTGATCTACTTTCTGCAAGGCAATCAGTCCGTTGTTTTCTTCCGTACACTTTGCAGTAAAATAGTTCAGGATATTTAGTCATTTTAATCTCCTTTCCTTTATTTGAAATCGAGCTATCAACCGAACACATAAGACAAGTAATGCTGTTTCTGTTTCACAAAGGATGTAATGCGTCAATAGCTACCAAAAATATTCAGGAAGTGTAAGGTCCAGAAGCAGTTACTGAACGGGCATGTAGAAGAGAGTTAAAAAGTTCCGAAATGGTGATTACAGCCTCGAAGATAGCATTCGAGAAGGTCGGCCGGTTGTATTTGATCCAGCTATATTGAAAGGAAACACGTGCAACCAATCCTGCAGTATTCATAAAAACAATTTAACTTTAAATTTAACTTGAGTGCGATGACATTTCAACGTCACTTAAAGGAGTTTGGAAAGAAGCCCAAACTTGGGAAGTGTGTTCCTTAGGACTTCTCCGCTGTTAATCGTCAGCAGCCGTGAATGTTAGTGCGCCTTAGCACTCCCGCCAACTGCAAGCACCCTTTTGGGATAGGATAATTAACAGAAATAAAAACGAATTACGATCATGAATGTTAAAGAACAAAATCAATGGCTAGGTCAACATGCAAGACCAAAATCACAACCGAAAGCAGGACTCTGTTCGAAAAAGATTTTGTTGTGTGTCAGGTGGAATATTAGAGGAATCATTATTTACAAGCTTCTTCAAAACAACCAAACAATCAATTAAGAGCTGTTCTGTCAGCAGCTGCAAACGCTAAATACTGCTTCAAAAAAGAGAGAACCCAGTTTTTTTCAAGCGATGAGGCGTCATTCTTCAGCAAGGAAGCTACTGTGCGCGCGCATAAAGCAAGAATAACTTAAGACGTACATGGCTTAAACTCAGAAATGAGAAGCAGTATTGTATCTGCCCCATTCTCCAGATATTGCTCCTTCTGACTTCCATCTCTTTTGGAGTCAGGACAATCATTAAAGGGGAAAAACTATGAAAGATAGAAACGAAATGGAAAATGAATTGAAGCTTTTTGACTCGAAAAATAAAAATGAATACGAACTGAAACAAAAAAAATACTGAGAAGGCGAACAGAAGTCGCTACTAACGATGGAGAATATGTCATTCAATAAAAATATGTTGCTTGATATATATCTACTTTCCTTATCATACTAGTAAAAAACGGGCAGGACTTTTGGAACGACCGGGTACAAAGAAAAGGTTTGGTGAGATTGAATTAGGTAGGTTATGTGAATTTGAGTTATGTTGGGATAATTTAAGCTAAGATAGGTTAAGTCGAGATAAATTTACTCAGGATGCGTCAGAACAAGATTTGGTTAGGTTACGATTGTTTGAAATAGGGTCGGTTGGGTTACTAGGTAAATAAACTACCCGTGCATTTTTATCTGGTCCAGCTAGCCTATTTACTTGTGCACCTTCACCTACCTACGTGCGTACCTATTCCTGCGTGTTTCGCTTCCTATGATTCCATTAGCAAAATCGTGAGAGTTAGAATGCCATGAAGAAAAAATCATTTCGAGCAATAGAGAATATCCGTATTTTAGATGTTAAAATTACTCGTATGCGACGCGCTGAAATTTATTACCATGCTTAGATGAATCGTAATGTCATGAACAGTTTGGCTTACCGGTGGGACCTGGGACCGGATTTGTACAGATTTCAAGTCTTTGTTTTTCGAAGTTGAAGAAATTGACTTTAATTTATTCACGGGTCAAATGGGTTAAGTTAGGAAAGTTAGGATAGCTTTGGGCAGTTTATAGGTTAGGATTAGTTAGGCTGGAGTTGGTTCCAATAAGTTGGTATAGCTAAATATGGGTAAGATTCGGATAGGATAAGTTTGAATAGTTTAAAAATAATATAGAATAAGATAGGTTACGTGAGTGGAAAAACAACTGAGATAGGTACGTGAGGGGAAAAACAACTGAGATAAGTACGTGAGGGGAAAAACAACTGAGATAGGTACATGAGTGGAAAAACAACTGAGATAGGAACGTGAGTGGAAAAGCAGCTGAGATAGGTACGTGAGAGGAAAAACAACTGAGATAGGTACGTGAGGGGAAAAACAACTGAGATAAGTACGTGAGGGGAAAAACAACTGAGATAGGAACATGAGTGGAAAAACAACTGAGATAGGAACGTAAGTGGAAAAGCAGCTGAGATAGGTACGTGAGAGGAAAAACAACTGAGATAGGAACGTGAGTGGAAAAGCAGCTGAGATAGGTACATGAGTGGAAAAACAACTGAGATAGGTACATGAGTGGAAAACAACTGAGATAGGTACATGAGTGGAAAACAACTGAGATAGGTACATGAGTGGAAAACAACTGAGATAGGTACATGAGTGGAAAAACAACTGAGATAGGTACATGAGTGGAAAACAACTGAGATAGGTACATGAGTGGATAAACAACAGGCAATTTTTCAAGGCTTCAGCAAGACATTCTTCATTTTGCTTCTTCCTTAGTTACTCAGTTTCTTCATTAAAGTTATATTAGTTCCATAACATGGATGCGTGTTATTTTCTCCTGTAATTTGAAACTCGAGTGTGTGTGGTAGGTCGAAATTGTCAATAACTATGGCAGTGTTGCTTCTGGGTTCTGCAATTCTGATTAGCTTCTCAGAAATTCCTTGGAGAGTTAAATTTGGTTAGGTTTTATGTAAGGATGGTTCATGGTAAGATAAGTTAATAAATGAGCTTAGGATAGGCGAGTTTAGGACAAACAAGGACCGAATAATTAAGGATAGATGAGGTTAGGATATGTTGGGACAGATTAGTAAAGACAACGTATGTTTAAAAACATTTAGTTAGGTCATGTAAGTTAAGGGAAGAAGTTAGCCATACATTAGATAACAATTTTAGAAAATTTCTGTTAGAACAAGTTAAGTTAGGATAGGTTAGGTCAAAATAACTGTAATTGACATGTTTGCTTTGGAGAGTTGAGGTTAAGATAAATGAGTAGAGAATAATTTAGGATGAGTAGAGGAGGATGAGTTCACATACAAAAGCTTTAGAAAGTTCAGGTTAAGAAAGGTAAAGTCGTTCAGATTAAAAAATTTACGAATGACCGTTAATTTTTGCCCGTATCCAGGGAGTGTTCGTAAATAGCATTTGAAATAAAAGGGTTCAACACCTATAATAGTATGAAGTTTTACATGATTTAAATACAATTTTAATTCGTTAAAAGATGGATGTCAGATCACATTGGTTCGCAAATTGCCTCGCTAGAAAATTGTGTCCTTGTAGTAAAAATTGTAAAACAAACCCCTCCATCTCTTTCGTTAGTACAAATGCTTGTATTTCTCCTTCTGATGAAGAATTCCAATTATTTAACATCTATTTTTTCGAGAAAAAAATTTAACTACAGTTACGTATTTTACAGTTATTTTTTCCATTTTTAAATTTGCTTATTTTCTAAAAGTAAATTTTCCTCAAGGGACTAAAGATCAGGATTCGTACAAAATTATTCGTTAACATCGTACTAAGTTACAGGAGTCAAATAATAAGATAGGAATTGATAGGGTAAGGTATTCCTAAGGTCTATTCTTCGCATCTGGCGTCGTGTCGTACACGAAGATTGTCACGCTGTGTGCTCTACAAAGGGACTCTTTTCAAGTAATGCAAAAGGTAAGAAAATTCTAATGGCTTATTTAGAAAACTGTAAAAGATTCATCCGGTTTCATTCAAATTCCATCATTAGGCACAAAACTCCTAGAAAATAGAGTTTTATAACCTAGGATGAATATTCTCGCAATTAATTCGAAGGGCTGCGAAAGCCTCCAAGTTTGGAGCCATGCAGTTAGTTCCATTGTGTCCGCATCCGCAGCATTGAAATTCGCGTAAATGCGTACGGAAGACAACATCGTAGAATAACTCAATTAACGCGTCCGTTAGTCGAACTCAAGCAAAGACATCGCGTTGGACAGCGTCCGCAGCAACGTAAAAACATTTAGTACGACTGCACCAAAATGCAGCCGCGCCTGCAAAAACCAAATTAGCGAACGGTGAGCGAAGCAAAAACGGGCATTGTGTAGCTGATGTGCGATATTGAGGTGTCATGGGCCGTGGAGCGGACTGCAGACTTCGGAGTGAGGTGAGCTGCTTCCGGCAGCTCTTATTTGATGGACATGAACGAAGCTGAGAACCCGAACAGGAAATTAGTAGAAGGTTGTCGAGCGAATAAAACCTTTTTCATTCTTGAACAATATCTGGTGAGTATTTTAGAACGCCACTTAATATTTTCGGGAACAATTTTTAGTAGCTTGTCAAATGGTCAGCGAATAAATGCTTCTTGCCGCAGATTCATGACATCTAATTGAGGTCAATGATGACTCCAATTGCCACCGTATTCTAGCTCGCACACCTTAGTTTTCTGAATTCTTAGTTTTCTGGCCTCTAAATCAAAGTCATCTATTAAACTTACAGAAAGTCTATTAATCTCACACTTGCACGTGAGCATCCATGAGCATGTATTGACATGAACCTGTGAGCTGAGCTATAGAGTTATAAAAGTATCATTCCCCTGGGGGATATTAAACATTTTTCATATTGCATCGAATCCTGACTGATATTATTACGTTCAGCGTCCAAAGTTTTTAAATTTCATCAGTCTCTAAGATCGATAAGTCTTTAAAAAGATGACAAACACACGTCTTATTTGAATACTGAGAAAATGAGTCATTTTTTCAGTTCAAAGTTCTTAAAAACACCTACATAAATAACGCTGTGGCTTGCAGCGTGATAATTCTAGTGTCCAAAAGTTCAGATACTGAAAATTAATATGTTTTCAATCAAATTTATGGTTGTGAATTATCAGATAAACTTGAAGATTGTCGCTTGCAGCTTTTTACACGAAGACTTTCATATTTAAAAAGCAAATCCTATAAAAATAATTCAGCCAACAATACGGAGTTAAATATAAAGATCGAAAAGAATACGTCGAAAGCTTAACTCTTCTCTCAAGATGAAGCATTTTTGCGCCTTGGATATCATTCTGATGATTTCTATTCCCGAACATTTCTAATGCTGGCCAAAATCTATGCGCAGCTATTGCCTGTTATGTGTCGTTTCCATGAATATATTTCCATTTTGCGGATCTAATTTACGAAAAACAAATCAATAAAAAATGTCAAGCAAGACTAAGAATTGATTAATCAAAATCGCTGTACAGGGAAATTAGGAGTTGGGTGCACCAAATTTGAAAAGCACCGTTGAAAGTTATTGCTTCGGCAAATAGCTTCATGCAATTTGTTCCGTCCAACCAAAAAATAATGGTCACCACATCATAATTTTTCACCATAATTTTTGGGTTATTCTATTGAAACGGAACTGGGCATTTCTGTCTTTTCTAATTAATACATTTCTGGAAGATGGATATGCTGCACATAGCAGAACTTGTTACGATAGGAGAAAGGTTACCTTGCCCTGAGTTACGAGCTGCTATCAGAAAGTTCCTGGAATTAGTCAAATAATAATTATTTATGCCTACCGAGGGTACTAATGGCTTTCATCTTAGGATATATTCCGCACAAGTTGACGCAACGAAGCTAGTGTTCCTACCATGTCTGGAAAGTGTTAAAAAATCAATTTACGATAGACTGTTAACCACCTGTATGATGCACGTCTGACCAGATGTACTTTCTTCAGTCTCGGTGATGGTGAACTTTTAAAGTGTGGTGACTGATGTTTTGCATCTTGACCATAGCTATAAGCTCTCTTAATTAAATGCCCGGTTACAGCCCTGGTGGTGAGCTAGGTAGGGTGATTTTCAAACGTTCTTTGCAAGATCGTTGCTTAAGTTTATGAGTCAAAATCAAATTATCAACTGTAACAACATCACAGAACAACTTATTGACCAAACTCAAGCCCATAATGCAATAAAATTGAGCACATTAATTTATTTGATATTGGTTAATCTAACTCTGAAAAACTGACTAGTGCAGTCTCGTCTAACAGCCGGAACTTTCAGCATTACATTTTATTTATTTTAATCCAAAATGTCATGCAATTGATAACCAGTATATTGAATTCTTTGTGCCGTTTACATCCCTTTGGACATACGATATTTGGGTGGCATATGGTGCGACAATTTTGAAAAAAATTCCACGAGATAGGGACCAAGAACTACAATTTTTTCACTTCAAGTTAATTAAAGTCAGGTTCAATTTAATCCAAGTAAAATTCAAATTAATCACAGTCAAATTTTACATATATATATGTATAGGAATGCATTTGGATTTTATGTATGTAATGTTGTCTTCCATACTATCGGTTTTTAAAATAATGTTAAAAATGTCTTTTTCAGTATCTTATGTACCGATTTCTCTAATATAGGAGTATAGAAGAAAAGTGTTTCTCATTGAATTTGGATAAGCGCTTCCCTCAAGATGGATCTCTACAACTAACCAACCAACGGACTATGAAACAAGTGAAAATGAACAAGAAAATATACGCCCAGGAGTAAGAAGAGGGGTAAAGAGAGGAAAATACAAGAAAACACGAGAAGCAAAAATGCAGAGTGATAAAAGCTGCATTGAAAGATGTAGATTGGAGAGCAGTGGCAACAATTTTCTTGCTAATGCAGGAATGTATCTGTGTAGTAATGTACTCATATAAATTGTAATCAAACAGAATAGTTCATTAGTACTCAGTGAATCCCATTTGAATATTTTTTTAAAGATAAAATATACATATAGTCCGGTAGTAATCTTTTATATTTGCATGTTTATGATTTCACATATATGTGCGATAAAGTGGAATTTCACGCGTATAAATATCTATAAGTGTAAATAAATCCTCGAAACTATGTGTATGTGTAACATAAAATTACCTTTTGAGCATAAATATTTGAATGATTGCACACTGCCATCAACGTAAAATTTTAAACAACTCAAATGAGGAGCATAATACGAAGTTTTTATATTTAAGTTGCATCTTTCACATCGCTCAAAGATCTGAATCACTCTCTGCCTCCTGATACTGGATACTTACCACATTTTACGACAGCTTGTTCTTATATTGCAGAAATTTTATGTATTCCTTGCTGAAAGGAAAAACGACTCTCTTGCTCATCACATCCAATAGATACATATTTAACGCAAAAAAGCTCAAATTAACAAGTGATTATGTCAATTTGTAACTCAAATTAGGGTTCGACTAATTTGAATATGACTTGGAAAAATTTGAACTTGACTTGGATTAAATTGAACTTGACTTGGATTAAATTGAACTTGACTTGGATTAAATTGAACTTGACTTGGATTAAATTGAACTTGACTTGGATTAATTTGAACTTGACTTGGATTAAATTGAACTTGACTTGGATTAAATTGAACTTGACTTGGATTAATTTGAAGTGAAAAAGGTGCAGACCTAAGAAAAAATTAGCTAAACCATTCCACTTTTTGCGAGGAAAACACACCGCAGATATTCTACGAACCTGAACAACAGAAGCATAAATGGTTGACTAGACCTTGCACGCGAGGTACCACTGTTATTTCCGACGGTCAATGGAATTTGCATATCGCGATCTGCTCGGCAACCAACGGGCCTTTGTGCGCCAGCCAGGGCACGTTTGTGAGTGTCAAGATCGCCTCAACGAGACCATCAGTGCAAACACGCCGTTCAGGGGCTCCTCTGCACCGGCCCTGCGTGTTGACCTTCCCACACAATCATTGCCGAATACTTGACAAGTCCGATGAGAGAATTCCGCGATGCTCTTCGAACGAAGAAATTTCAATACCCGATTAGGCTTGATGTGTGCTAAGAACACTCATTTAATTTAATTTTCTTAAAGCAGTAGTACACCTATATATTTTTTAGTACGTTATTATGTTGCATGTTTTTCGTTCATCCGTGTGTATATCTGTCAGTCCGTGCGTCACGCTTTGAGTTTCAAGCGATGTCATGGTTCTGGCACACTGTCGTCTGGTCTACAATCGTTCTGTAAATAGAAAATTTTTGATTTGGTTAGGATGCGTTATGATAAGATACATTAGGTTAGGTTATTTAATTTGAGGTATTTTAGGTTAGCATTAAATAAATTATGATTGTCTAGGTTAGGATAGATAGATCAAGATAAGGGTGGTTAGGATTGATGAGATAGGTTAACACGTTAATTGCGCAAACGCGCGGTTACGGCCGGTTTGGGTAGGTAGGAAGCAGCACAGTTGAAAACATGTCTTCACGGCTTGATTAAATTTCAATTCTTTCTTAGAAGAGTGATAAATATAGTTATACTACTGCATTTTAAGATGGGCGCATTGTCTAATTGTAGTAAAGGTAGTGAAGCAATTCAATTGAAATGGTTTGATTAGGATTGGTATGAATAGGGTAAGATAGGTTTGCTTAGGTTGGGCATGAATAGGGTAAAATAGGGTAGAGTAGGCAAGTTTGCTTAGGGTAGGTTACGGTAGTTAAGGTTATGGTTGGAGATGTTAGGCGTAATAAGGTTAGTATAGGTATGGTTGAGATAATAAGGGTTAGGTTAGAATCATTTAGGATAGGCTTGTTCATTCAAGTTTAAAAAATAACCGCAAATATTCTCACGTGTTCAGTGAGGTTAAATTAGGCTATGAGGCGTTTTTCATCGTCTTGTTGTAATGCGTGAGACAAAGTTAGATTAGTTTAGGACAGTTTGAGATACGTTAGGGTGTGGAAGGATACTTTAGGAAAGGTTAAGTTATGGATTGATAGGTTAGAATTGGTTAGGTAAGGATAGGGTTGGTTACGATAGAGCTTATTACGTTATGGACCGCTAATGATAGGTTGGGGATCTCGAGTTTAAAAATGACCTTTATATTTTTCACATGTCCAGCTAGCATATAAAAATTGTGATGATAAGTAAACTTGTAATATACAAGAAGCTGTACCACGAATGTTCTAATCTAATAACATATTTTGTTGATCGAAGGTGTGGTTCACAACTACAAGTCATACTCGAGGTTAGACTGAACTACACTGTGTGTCAAATTATTAAGGAAATAAATTTTTTTCCATTATTTTAAAAACCATTTGATAAAATTGCACGGAAATTTCTGGGAATGTTGACAATCCTATTCCGCTAATACAGTTAACAAATAAAAAAATTCAAACCAGTATTAGTGTATAATATGGCACTTATTGCGAGTATCTGATGATCTAAGTGTCCCAAATTATTGAAGGAGTAAAGAAAAAAATACAATAAACCAACAAACCTCTTCCGTTGAAGCCATTGGTGATAGGCTGTTTTGATAGACAATATTCAAAACCATTAACATTGTAGAAAATATTTTTGACAAAATATTAACTAACAACGCATAAACTAGAAACTAATATTTCTAATTAAGTTTACAAATTGTTTCCGTCATGTATAGTTTCAAAGCTACCGTAATTTTAAATTGCACCTCGACTTTATGGACACCTTGTGTATGTATTCCTATACATGTATATGTATAAATATACATATACACGCATACACATATAAGATACAGACCGGCTTCACTACATGTTCATTATAATTTATACTAATCAATTGGGCGCCAACGGAAAACAAATTATTCATCATAAGGGAATTGCAACATAAAACAACGATTTGCAGTCAATATTTGGTGCTCAGGTATGTACTCTACTGTGTGTTCTTGTTAACCTATTTGAACTGAGGCAGTGAACCTAATTGATGAAAATTACACCACGCCAAGTTAATTTTAACATAGGGAGGCAGACATTTGCAATGACATACTACGATTGGTTGATTTTTTCTAGTTAGTGACGCATTTCTCCCATGTCCCAGGCAATGTACTAAAAATTAAATACAGCGGCATAGCGTCAGATTCGGAAATATCCGAAAAATCAGTATTGCAGTCTAGTTGGGTCAAGATAGTGTAAGTAATTTTATCGGGCGTATTTAATTTTTTATTCACATTCAATGCCATTAATTTTCGAATTTGGTATCGAGGACTGAAAAACATGCAAACAGGCTAGTAACCAGCAATCTTCGCACCATTAGAATGAGTTCATGTGAGGATTCCCAAGGATGAAGGCCTTATAGATTTAGCTCCTGTTAGACTTAGTTCCTGCAAAGAAATCATGCCAATGGCACCTCATGAAGAGCTAGGCCAGTCGGTACATTGGGCTGACAGTGCTGGGTTAGATTAGAAAATATGTTAATTTAAGCCTCCCTAAGTAAAACAAAAGCGACCATTGAGAGGAAGGTGAAGTATACCGTTTTGTTTGGAGTTGAGGGAATGTGAAATTTATGCACAAGGGGCATAGAAACAGCAAATTGAGAAAGAAATTCATGAAACAAGATATCAGTTGGAGAAAAAAGATGTTAGTTTAAGAAAACAGCAGTAGGTGCTGAAAAACCGGGCAGAAGTGAACCGAAAAAAGATGGTCTGTAAGAAAACCAAAACCGATTCCATTTCAACAATAGGAAGACCTACATAACCTCTAGCTCAGAACCTCATAAAATCCTTCTGGGAGCGCTAATTCCTATAGATCTTGACAGTGATGGAATGAATATGATCCCATTCATTAGATGAAAGTCCCAGTACGTAATAGTTCGAAGTGGCCATCATTGGCTTGGCAAATTCTCCTTGAAGCTTGAAGGATCATTTTCCAACTTCACTCAGACCCTTAAGTCTAGTTTAGGATTTTAACTGAGCTTATACAATTTCCTCAGTTTTATCTTGACAACAGGCGTATACAGTGACTATCAGCACTGAACAATGGATGCGTGATGCAATGACGCTGATCTATATAGCGCTTACGGTCTTGCCGTGTCCCGTTTTATGAGGAGCTCTGACTGCTTTCAGCAATTAGGCTCTGAAAAGGGTCTAGGAACAGAAGAAATGGTTTCGAACTGTGACCTATCGACAGTTACTAATGAAGGAGGCGCTGCGAAGGCTACCTTTGAGGCGTCTGCACCGTCTCCTGAGAACTGTACAGCCTTCGCGCACTGCCGGCCCTTGACCTCGCCGAAACTCGTGCAATTCTTACACCGAAAAACTTCAGAAATTTAGCACGCTGTTTTACTGAAAAATTTTCTCAGCCGACACATTATTTGGTACCAAAGAAGTTCGCTTGGGAATGAAGAGGACGGTACAGAAACACTGAGGCTGTGTCGGAAACATGTTTGGAATGAAATGTCAGATTTTGTCCGCGGGCATACTTAAAAGTGTTGTATTCAACTGTTTAGCGATATAAGTGATACTAATAACTAGTCCAACTCTAGCGGTATCTATCATTGAGTTTGATGATGAACGAGTATTTGAAAAGAATTATATCTGAAACCAGCAAAAAAATCGTATATCAGTTGGGTTGGGAGTGTAGAGGCCAAGTATTATACTGCCTGAAAACCTGAACACAAGAATTTCACAACGAATGGTGCTCTTACACCAACACTTATGTAAAAATGTTTGGTTAAATCTATAATTAAATGTACATACATTTGCGTGAATTATTATTTTCATAAATATGGATGTTTATATGAACATGTATGTGTATATCTTTTACACATTTGTATACATACATTTCTTTATAAATATATATGTAGACATACATATGTATACAAATGCTAATTTATATGTATTTAACACGTTAACCGCCATGTGAGCCACCGGTGGTACACAGAGGGAATTTTCATAATGCTGTTGACTATAAATTTGAGTTGAGTATTGAAATTTAGTCTAACATTTGGCGGTCAACGTGATAGTTTATAACGGGCGTCCCACAAAATGTCACCGACTTTTTAAATGATTTTATCTCCGCTTCAAATGAACACTTATGAATAATTTTGTTTGCATCACAATTTAGTAAATTTTGTTTCCTTTTAAATTAATTTAAGTTTTTGAAAATAATTTGAGTAACCAATTTACAATGATCAATTTACTGAAAGGGGAAGAAAAACTAATTGTTCAAAGGAAAAGTTTTTAAAACAACACTGGTGTTCTTCTGCATTCCTCAATACCTACTGTTAAAAATAATTTCACAATGATGTATCCTACATACCACCAAGTATTTAAACCCTGTGAGAGGTTTCAAGTTTGAAGTGTTTTCAGCAATAGTGTTTCAAGAACTGAAAGAAAACGGTGAAATAATCCGCAAAACTCTTTGTTCAATGGAGGCTAGAAGTAATACTTGACCTTGAGAGAAATGTTGGGTATGTCGAAGGATATTAAATTACTTTATTTATCTAAACGTTATTTAAGGTAATGATTTGTTACTCTTTTAAATTTTTGTTAGTTCGGTTTTTTGGAGAGTACAGAATAAGGAAGAATATCAATATTGTTTTAAATACTTTTCCTTTGAACAATTAGTTTTTCTACCCCTTTCAGTAAATCGATCATTGTAAAGTGGTTACTCAATCAATTTTCAAAAACTTAAATTATTCGAAAAGGAAACCAAATTTACTACATTGTGAAAAAAGACAATTCAAATATGTTAATTTAAAGCGGAGATATAATCACTTAAAAAGTCGGGTACATTTTGTGAGACACCCGGTAGATATTATCACGTTGTATATATACACGTACATGTATCTGTAAACTCGTATGGATGTATATATATATATTTTTATATAGGTATTTGTATACAATCACATTTTCCAATATACACATGTGTACACTTCAAATATCATCCCTCCATTTAATAGTTGCTAATATCTGAAGTGGAAACCAAGGCGGGATTTCCATGCCTCCATCATATGATCTATGACGATAATATTGCGGTGCATTATGCAGCGAATTTCCCTCCTTCCCGGCTCCCTCGCGACTGCCAACTCCGGCAATTAACTCGTTGAGAGGATGAAGCTAAAAACTGAGCCATTTGTCTTTATTCTTCAAGGTCTTTCAGATAAATATTTACAAATTAAAAAACATTGGTAATTCTGATTCCTCTAAAAGTTAGAAACACTGAAGTGCATCAGTTACGCGCAGTTGTCCATGAAGATGGTAATCAACACTTCCAGTACAGTTCGTTGCATAAACATTACGGAACGGAGCAGTCGAAACGTCCGGCTATTAGCGAACTTTGCCGCACAAGCCGAAACCCAGCCTTTATTGCAGAAATCTTCAAAAATACTTGGCAGGCAGCTTACGATGTTTGTAAGCGTTTTGATGGAACTGGCCATAATTGCTGAGCCATCGACGCGCTCAAGTAGATAAAATTAGCAAACCTCGCTTTCTAGTTGGCCTCAAAACCAGCGTCAAGGCCAATCCAACTTTGTCATTACTGACATTGGCAAAGAAGAGGCGACAATTTTTCATAACGCGACAACGTCGAGATAATTATTCATAGAGCTATCAAAAGCCTTGGTAACCTCCAATACACAAGAAATACGCAGGAAGAATCTGCTAAAAATATGAAAAACTTTGTTCGGGGAGGTGTAAGAAAGTTTTGAACTGGCTAAAGACCAATAGATCGGCCGTCAAGTTCTCTCCAGTGAGAACATTTTAACAGCTGATAGGTCTTCTTTCTGACGTAACGATCGCTGGATTACCTTTTTGAGTACTTATGATAACATACCTATTATAATCATCAAGTACCCACGATTATCACAAAGAAACTAGCCAGTGTCATGACCCTGAGTGTGGTTTTGAACGAGGGTGACGTCTTTACCTACTTCTTCACTGACAATGAAAAAGGGAAAACCGAATCCTACAGCAGCGTCTTGCCTACAGAAATAATTCCATGAATAAAGAGTATGGCTTTAAATGTGACGTCCATGTTTCTACAGGGCTCGGCTTTCGCCCACACGGCGAGCAAAACCGTTGGCATTCTTAAGAGGTCCTGTGAGCGATTCTGGGAGAAAGACTTTAGGCCTTCCAACTCGTCTGATATGAACCCGTTGGATTATAATTTTGGTATGGATACTGAGACCGTAGCTTGTGCAAGACTCCACAACAGCGTTACAGCCATTAAGAAGGACATCAAAAAGACCTTGAAGTCGTTGGAAATGGGAGAAGTTATCCGGACCGTGTCCAGCTTTCGAAATCATGTAGAAGCCGTCTTTATGGATGAAGGTGGTCATACAGAATAAAACTTTAGTTTTTCTGGTCTACTAAATAAAATTTCATAAATCTTAAAACGGCTTGTTCCTTTTCCTTAAATCATTAGGATTTAAGCATTGAAAGAAAATAGAACGTATTCATTTCGAAACATGACCTGTCAGCGGTCAGTGTAGCTTTTGTTTGTTGAAACAGACTGCGGGTGGGTGGAATCTCAGAATCCTCACAGAACTTTTAATGGTGCTGGGCAGTAAGCTCTGGCGTATCATAGATAACTGTGAATAGAAAAAACAGTTTCATTCTGCTCACCCAATTATCGTGAGATTCATTACCCGAAGAGAGCATTTCTAATCATTTACGAAAAAGTTATCACATTACACGAGTTATAATTACTAACAATGGCGACCTAAATATTCTGAAAGACATATGAACCAGCAACAAGGAATTCGACTGCGGTTTCCAATTTCGGTGCCACGTGAGGCTTCGTACGGCCACTACATCCGCCTTCTCAATCTATGTCGTTCTTCAGTGCGCCTCTGATGATTTTGTTGTGTTATTTTCGAGATGTGCAATGGCATGACGTCCTTGATAGATGGGAGCTTCAATTGTAAGCTATAAGGAAATATTTATGTGTCTGTATAGGTACTCAGTTATCAAAGACAATAGAGAATATTGCTCTGTAGATTATTCATTTCCCAACAGAAATTGCGTAAATTAGTTGCCAGCTGTAAAGACTTTTTCGTATTGAATGTATTTTTCAGTTCTCACTCAGATACTTATCTTATTAGATACTGGTCATCGAGTTCGACGTAACTCATCCCTGAATGAAGGGGTCAATAATTGATCGAGGTAAAAAGCACTTATTTGCAACCGTGTGATGCGTAGGTGTGTGATTTTGAATGAGATATTCTTCTTGTCCTTACATCGGTTCATTCTTGTTAAGGGGTATTTTGCAGTGACTTTTTTCGACACCAGAGCTGTCATCATGTGGCTGGCTTAGCTTGTTAGAATGCACTCCTCAACTTCTTTTACGAGTTCGATCTGAAAATCAATGTCATGGATATTACATTACCGTTGGAAAAATAACTACATTTCAAAGACCCAAAGAACAAAATTTGAATATGCAGTACGTGATACTACGTAGGTGACAAAATGTATTACCTAGCACCGAATATCAAGCCAATTAGCAATAAGTATGGTGAATCGTAAAAACGTAATGCACATGTTTCTAGATAGTTTTGAATACTTTTCGAGTTCCTCACTGATTATGGCAAGAGTAGATGGAATTTTGTTGTGATTTGAGTGGTTAGTTTTCTAGACGCTGCACTTGTGTGTCTGCACGAGCACAGGAGACACACACTTGAGCGCAGCTCTGAAGTACGTTAGATGTCACAGCACTTATACAAGTTACACACTTTCTTATTTAGGTAACTCTTTTCGACATGGTGAACATTCCTTAGCCCTGGAAATAACATAATTTGACCCAAAATTACCTCAATAAATAACTATTTGAGGAGAATTTGACGCCTAAATGCATCACCTCCGATGACGAAGGCTTTTAGCACGGTAACATCCGGTTCATTTTCGAATTTGGTCAAAACAGGCCGCACTTCTCGACCCTATCTTCGGCAAAACCAGCCTCTCGTGCCATGTTTACAATTGAATTTCATCCGGGACTGAGCAAGGGTAAGAAAACGTTTCGGTGTTCTGACCCTGTGCAGTATTAATGGTACAGCTATTGACTTCGAGGCCAATTTTACCGCAGTTTTCTTTCACGGGCGTAGTTGCTTATGTCAATGCAGTAATTTCGCCACCCTTTCCAGTGAGCAGCACCGACGGGTTGCTATGGGCGGCAATATAGTAGCAACCACTGTTTTCCTATCTCTTTTGGCAGTTCGTGTCACAGTAGTGCACGTATAAATTTTTCCACACTAAATAGATTGTTGCCAAAAACTATATTCGTTCCAACCGGTACTTTTGGCGTGTTGCATTGCTTTAAACCATTAACTGCAATTACTGCTGAAAACCAAAGGAGATACTAAGCCCATTAATAACTGGGTTGCTTCTTGCCACTCCCGTTTGTGTAAGGGATCTGAAGACAGCTATATTTTTTGCAATCTAAGCTAACCCGATGATAATTTAGGCATTTTTTATTTCAAAAAATCTCATGGCAGTACTACGATAACTGATGAAAGAAATAGACACGCTGTAATGGTGTCTAACAAAGTTAAACGCAGCAATTTTGACATTGCAAGATCTCTGAAAGTCACCAGATCTTTCGTTCGCAAAGTTAGAAAGGAGTTGAATGAAAACAGTGTATGTGAATTGGCCACGAGCTAGAGAAAACAGCATTGTCAACAATCTGACTCATTCAGAAGACTTGAGTTTGTCAAAAGAGTGCATGGCATGATCGATGAAAATCCTGGGAAGTCAATGCGACATCTTACCAAAGATCTTCAAGTGTCTGAAGGAATAATAAGGAATGTTGTTCATCAAGACCTCGGATGCAAATCATCCGTTCTTAGGCGAGGTCAGTTTATGTCGACAAAAACTCGAGAGAATCGCTTAATGCGTTCTGTTTTTCTAAAAGTACGTATGATGTCCTCAGATACCTTACGCACCCTACATACCTAAACGAGCATCTGTAAATCAGCGAAAAAGTTATTTTTGGGAACAATTCATAATATCCCTTTTAATTGTGCTTTTGGTCAGAGAAAACTTACTCTGCACATTTCTTAAACTAATTAAAAAATAATTCTTTCGAGGGTAGAATAATTTTTTACGCGTGACAAAATTTGACAAAAAATATTTAAAATCATTCATAAATGCCAAAAGAAAGCGATCATAAAATGCATCTTAAAACTATGTCAGTGGCACTGATTAACGTAAATTTAATTGGATTAATAAGTGCATGTGCGTGGGAGGATAATACTTTTATCACATTCACCAAAAATTTATGGCGTGATAAATAGACTCTCTCAAAAAATCGCCGCTGAATTAACGAGTGAAGATAAAGCGGCTGAAAAATATCGAGACCGTTACACAAATTGATATTTCATGAGCTATAAGCCATCAAGCAGTATTAAACCGGCTTGATTCATTTTATAGGTATTAAGGAATCGATTGCCCGTTCCGTCCACCTAACTGTGTCGTTACCACGCAACTCTGAAGAGGTCCGGCACCTGTTAGTGCGATGACATCGCTTGTTAATGGAGCTGCGACTCAAAAATGCTGGAAGTGCTGTGAGTTTTTAAGGCACTTTAAAGAATTTTTTGAGCGGACGTCATAGCACCAAGCTCGGGCTATCGCTCTGGAAAAATCTCGCCCGTTGGAGGCGGTAGGTGCCAGAGGAACTGCAGGTACTTTCGAGTGATGAGCATCTGCTCGTATGACGCAACTCGAGTAGTCCACCTCAAAAAATGCTTTACACCAGCAAGCGACGCAGCAGTTCGGGCCAACGTCTTTGTTTCCATCATTGCACCTCGCGAAATTTGTTGCGTTTGTATGAAATCAACATGCACTTAATTTTCTACGTTAATCCGGCAATACAAATTCGAAAATGAATAGTACCTCCGAGCGTTTTTTGCGAAATAAACTGCTCGATATTTTTATCGCATCTTATTGCTGTAATTAGTTTAATTTGTATAGCTGTCGAAATAATCATTGTTTTGTGATCCGATAATGAAGGCAGCTGTTCCAAATGATTTTCCTGAATCTTCTTTGATCTCATCAAATAAATTTTGAATACTCCGAGAGTAAAGGTAAACTAAGCAGCGTCATTATTTTACATAGCTATCATGAGAGCCCCATACAGCCTATGCTGATAAAAAAAATTAATAAGTAATTCTTCACCTGAACAAATTATGAAACCATGCCATTAAAAGTGCAATTATGCTGAGTAATTGCCCACAAAAACTAATCTAAGTCGCTTCCTCCAAAGGTGGTATTTTGCAACGCGTATTTCTTCATTCAAGGCCATTAAAATATGAGTTTCCGCTTTACTCAGGAAACGGCAAATTTTCAAGTGCACTTAAAATTTATTCAAGTCCATTCAAAAGTATTATTCTTTTTACAAATCTGTCTCCCAAACTCCCTATGCGGATTTATTCACGTCCAACATGAGTCCCTATGGAAACTCATTATACAAAGAACTAATGCTATTGAGTATAAACAGCAGAATCAAATAGTGATACGCTTTCAATAAGCGTTGTGATCGGGTGTGTTAGTGTGGCTCATCATGAATCACGACATTTAATGCGGTGAGGGACATTGACGGTCTTAAAATTAGTTTATTTCCTCAGCTTCATTTCGCATGCGCTAAAAAACGATAGTTAAAGTCATATATGCAGAGTGACGCAAGTATGGAACTGTGCTGGGCTGTAGAGCGTACAAATAATAAAATTGTCCATCAACACATAGATTTACAGCTCGGTCCTTCCAGCAGTCAAACTAGCTCGAGAGCATTTTAATGATTTGGAAGCGTAACACAACGGAAGCCCCTTATCAGTACGCAAATCGAAAAACGTTTCTGTGTCATAGTTCACGAGGCCTCACTAAAATGCTGAGAACTCGATCATGCCCTATAGCTATAATGATCCAAAAAGAACAAGCAGTATTCTCACGATCATCATTTACCTTATCGAGATGAAGATTTCTAGCCGACGGGAACTATTGCACGAGACGTAACTGTTCCTTCAACTCACACCGTATTCCGCTACGCTTTATTATATTCAGACGTCTATGGTGCTTCCCAAGCTCAGCTAAAAGATCTGATCCGCTACCGGTGGGTGTCTGAGCTGATTTAGCATTTTTCATGAAATGATTTCCTCCTGAAGTGTGGTTCTAAGATTAAAACGAAATTCTCCGGAGCAACCTGTTTTCTTCTTTTGTGATGAAGTCGTCTTTTGCTGCTGAGATTAAAATTTCTTATCCACAGCATTTGATTCACAACCATAAGATTTGAACATAGGCCCTGAGAAATGTGACCGAATGTTTGCCATTACGCGGAATTATCTTTGAACATCGCGGGCAGTAATCTAGAAAATCTAAACCGTGTTTTTTTATAAAACTTGCGGCTTCACGTATACTCGTATGACCAACATGCAATGAAAAAACAATTTTAAATTATTCTTTACATGTCATAGAACAAAGAATTCCTTTACAGTTCTATAAAAAACTGTTATATTTTCAAGGGGAAGGGATTGCTCGTGAATTGCAGATAGAAGCGCCGTGGCAGTGTGACTGCACGCAAGCTGGCAAGCATGAGCGGATGTGAGCGCAGACATGGACACGCAAACACCTGGACGAGCTCCGGCAGCATCATGTATAACAGTTTCTCACAACAAAACACTCCAGTTCATCCTTTTTGAAGAGAGTTATGGCAAAATTATGCTTAATCGGCCTGATCATCAACACTGCAAACCAGCACGACGAATTCAAACAAGTGCGACGAAACTGTCAATGAAGAGAGGTGGAACAGAGGTCTGCCATCTGATGCGGTTCATGGGCTCTCGAATGGTACAGCAGCAATTAAAATTAGTTTATTTTTTGAGCCATCGATGCTCTCGTGAGTGAAAAATTTACCCTTCAAGCATTAAATGATGTAACAAAATGTTGAAATTTTCTAGCGTGAGAATCAGTCTATTTTTTACTTCATCTATAGCCAGAAAATATTTAGTGTACATGGAACGCGTTCGAAACTTAGGTAAAAATTCTATGAGTATTTTATTCAAAGTTCCCGCTTAAAGAGTTCCACAAAAAAACAGCAATTTCTCCGACAAATTCACAATTGTCGTAAATCGGTTTTGGATCTTAGTATCTTCATTTCACCACGTCTTCATTCTATGTGAAATCTCGCGTCAAATTACTGCGATTGCTCTATTTTTTACATTAAATTTTACATTTATGTTCGGGATCAAATGGGTGCGTACCGCCATGCTTTCTTCTCGCATCAAGTTCTATAGTTTCCTAAATTTACATCAGATCCGTAATTCATTCAGAACATTCTAAGGTAAGGAAGGGTGTAAATTGAAACGCTTGATTTTGCCATGTGAAACTTAGTGTTGATCGTTTCGTGAAGTTGAAGAAGAATCTCACAACAATGGAATATAGGTTACGGATGATTGTATGTCGACAGCAGCTCGCTGAACTAAATATGTAAGCTAATTTGCGCTTAGATGATTTGATCCAAGTTAATATATAGGGTCTGAACTGCTGCAAGTGTCAGGTTTTGATGCTGCCGTTTTCTCCTCAAATGAACATCTTGCTGAAATCACGAGAGAAAAAACGTGCCGTTGTTTCCATCGTCAGAAAGTAACTCAAGCTGATTATAATAATACGAGGGCGCAGTGTAATTTATTTTGCAATAAAAGGTTTGAGTGTCATGCCCCTCTGACACCGCATCCCACTAACGCCTAACAGTCGCAAGCCTCGCCTCCTCTGCCAACGAGCGCGCAACGCTCGCGCTCAAGTGGGCCATGCAAACTGTCTTTTCCAGCGCAGCAGGGATTTTCTCGTCTGCTGCCGGGGAAAGTTGTCGATATGATAGTTAGCAATATTTTTATGGATACAATGCATTCGAAAGTAATCATTTTAGAGAAAAAGCCAAAATAAATGTCTTTCAATACAGAGAACTCTGCAACTCTGATTGCTTTACTGTCTCTGTGCGGCATGATTAAATTTTTTTTCTTGGTGAAGCAAATAACGCCAGTGCTTTTTATAAACGGTTGTACCGAGTGATAAAAAAATTTCTTAAAATATGAAACTAGAATGATTGTAAACGTTACTGGACATAAAGGCTATGGAATTTTCAAAGCAAACTGAATTTATGAATACAATTTCTTTCACACTCGTTAATTTAAGGAACAGAGTGCTCGACTCCAAAGAAAGAAAGAAATTTCTGAACGATACGCAACTTTTTTTAGCCTCTTAGTGTTACTTCAAATTCTGCATTTAATGATGAAATGCAGTTAGGGAACATACCCAAACAGTTATAGTCAACATGGATTTATATACAATTTTTGTGATCTGTAACATTAAAATTATCTTGCATTTACGATACAATGAGATTAAGTCCTCTGCATAACTCATCAACTAGACTATGCCAATACTCTGGTACAGGAGAAATATCACGTTCATTCAAAATTACAACTCGTAATTTGTTCGCTGCTTCTTCGATATTTCCTTATGTCCTCTGACCAGTGATATACCAATCCGGAATTGCGTGACGCCTGGTGAAATGAATAGAAATGAAGGATAAAGAATTTTCTGAAGGTCGCTCAATTTATAGTGTATACTTGGACGCTACGAAATAATGGCACATTTCTTTCTTCATTTTGTACTTTAAGTGTCATTCAAACAGGCAGCGAGTTTGCTTGCTTGGTTATGTTCCTACTTCTATCCTGTAAACTGAATTATTGAACACAATTTAATGGCCTGAATTTTCAGGGTTTTGAATGGCAATTTAATTATGTTGATTGAAATACAGTTTTATGTTTTCCCAACGTATGAATTAAGGTCGCTAAAGGAAAACATAATTATTCAATAGGTTACTTAAAAATATAAGTCCCGAATTTACTATAGATCTCACATTCGTAACTCCGTTTTTGATGGAAGATGGGAAATTTTGCACATGTCGTTGATTTTTTTTCATGCTTGCTTGGTTGTCCTGTCTACACCGAGATTTCTATAATTAAGTAAAATCTAACGTTCTTCGTTCGGAAATAGGACGGGAAAAAAATTAAAACCATCACGCTAGTAACAACGCAGGAGAATTTGACTTCTTTTTTATTTGACAGATTATTAAAATTAAAAATTATTCCCTATAAAACTATAAAATTAAGTAAAATCTAACTTTCTTCGTTCGGAAATAGGATGGGAAAAAATTAAAACCATTACGCTAGTAACAACGCAGGAGAATTTGACTTCTTTTTTATTTGACAGATCATTAAAATTAAATATTATTCCCGTTCTATTACATCCCAATTATTATTATGTAATAACGCAAGCAATATTGGGGATGCGCCGAGTTTCTTTTATTCATATTAGAGAGGTGTTTAAAGTTGGTATTTTGTAATTGAAGCTGTTTATTGACAGGCAGGATGTCCACACAAAGTGTATTCACTGATTTTGAATATTGATCCTATTACAAATCTAAGAATGTTGGAATAATACATGTTAGAATAAAATTGTACTGTAGAGTTCCTGGCAATCGGACTCATGCATGTCCGGATGTCAAGTTATTCCGGTAGTCAAGTCATCCGAATGAAGGTAGGAAAATTAAAGATATAGTGAAACGTTAATTACTTCATAAAGTTTGTAGGAATATTACAATCATAGGAACATGTGCAAGAATTGCATGCTCACATTCAAAAACGCAACATCATGTTTGAGGTTAGATATAACCAAGGAATGACACATGTTAAATTTATGTTTCTAAGATTGTAATATATATGAGCTTCATTTTACTGTGTGTAATTTAGCGTTAGTTGTTATTATTCATCTGTATTGTCGTTCATTGCCTCCTTGAAAACACGGTAAACACTGCTAATAATATTCATGGCATGGCCGGTTGTCATGCGAGGCCGCTTGTCAGGTGTCCCGTATTTGTGTTAGTTCGGTTGTCAGGAACTCTACTGTACACAATATTACTGCACCATAAATTCTTGAAACTAGTGGATCAACTTTTCGCGCACACCCTCTAGAATTACGTATTTTACCGTCGAAAAAACAATGATCACGGGCAAATTTTTGGGTTTAAGTTAGTCACAAAAACAATAAGAGTAAGCGGGTCACGGCTGGTCTAATATTGAAATATTTGTTCCGTGTCCGCATCTGATGGATGAGAAGTTAGGCTGGTGATGGAGCGTGTAATAGCGATACGCTAATGACAAAACTTCAGTATCACAAGTATTCAGAAAATAATTAATGATTAGCTCTCAGAGGACGAAGAAATGATAACAATATCTCAAATGCATATATACATAATTTCAGCATTTAATAATATTATTTATTAACTGGAGTCACTATTAAATAAAATGCAATAACCTTGAAAAATCAACAAAAAATATTTAAATTTGGTGTTAGTCCACCTTTTGCGGCTCCTGACGAAAAGTTATTGCGGAAACTGAGTTCTGTGTGTGTTCATTAAGCTCTGCAGTGATTTTAGGAGCCGTGGTGTAGCGATCCTCTCTAACAATTTCATTTAGAGTCCGACGGTCTCTCTCAGCCTTCGCCTTTCGGCCGGACCTATGCTTTGCTAAGGACGTTTTTTCTTGTCTTTCAAAGGCAGACATTACTTTTGAGGCAATACCTTTTGAAACGTTAAGCATTCGGGCAGTTTCTGTTACATTAGCGCCTGCCATAGGTAGCACCAACAAATTTCCCACCGTTGGCCTGTCGAACGTAACCTGCCCCATTCTACTCAATCCTACCATAACCTATGCTAACCCAAACTTGTATCATGCTATCCTGAACTATCCCTACTTATTCTAACGTACATTAATCAAAACAAGAATTTTCTATTCACCTCGCAAACTGTAACGTCATTATGATGTCACCTGATACTTAAATCGGCTCCTAATTTTCCCCTATGTAATTAGTGAAAACGTAACGCTTGTGGACTGACTGATCGACGGGCGACAAAACACATGTGGGTGGAATCATGGCATCGTTAGTGTATATTTAACACTTAAATTAATTTATTAATATCATGTACTATGAAATGAGACTCAAAGAGGCTGAGCTTTAGCCATCCATTTTAACGAGCGCCCACACCACCGTTGCGTGAATAAAGATACTTTTCCATATGTTTCAGTTTTGCACTGGAGCTTTTCATTGTGAAGGACACACTTGCATTCCGAATGAAAAAGATTTTGCAATTATTAACGCTCCCGTGAAGAACGTTCACTGACGATTTAGTAACAAGGCATAAACAATTAGATAATAGCTGTACTTAACGTGGGCATTCATACTTCAACCATTTTTCATGTGAGATCATATCACTCATTTCATGAGAAAATTGTATTTCTTGTACGACCCTTTACCATTGTATTTAAGATGCAGTGTCCGCACAAGGGCAGTCGAATTATTCACGTTGACGTTAAATAGCATTTTGCGCTGCTAATGCATCCTCTGCACGGAAAAAAAAGATTCAAGGAATAGATAATTGCTCTAATTTATAAGTAACGTTCGGAATTTTGACGGAGTAGCACACTGGCCAAAACTGAATGTCCAAGCTTCAGCTCTTCAAGCCCAAAAAGTCTGCATCTTGTAGATCAACCTTGGGTGTGCACGTCGGTGTGGTACTGATGCTGTCGCTCGTTACCAAAAAAATGCAGCTGCATTAGTGCATGAAATGCATGACCATGAGCGATAAGCAATGCATAGACTGAAGTACAGTAAGAGATGAGACTAGTTTAGGCCTATCTAGCTAAGCAGCAGAGTATATAATGGGAAAATTAGCACAAGAGAAGAATTAGAGCAAATTAGGTCGGGTGGAGGCGTTCGAAGTTAGCGAGCTGCCATGACTCGTCACGCTCGGCAGGTGTGCCTGCGCCGCTGCAGCTCCAAGTTTTCCTCCTCGCACTGGCTAAGTTTGCTTTGTTTTATAAATATGAATGATGAGCAATATTGTTTCCTTTGTATCATTAGGAGGGACACACACAAATGTAATAAACTTTGGTCCTGAATTAGTTTCAAGATGGGATTGTAAGTGCGAGTTTTCATTCGCAACCGAAAAATTTAGCCAGGTTGATAGTCATGGCCAATCCTAGTTAGTTTGGATGTTAGTACGTATCTGCTGTTGGGTAGAGCGGTAATAAATACAATTTTTAGCTACAATTAACACAAAAACATAAGTAAATTCATGCAAAGAATTGAATTTGGGATTTTTCTCAATAAATTTTACATTATAATTCTAGTAGAAGTTTTTCAGTACAATATAATTTTTCCTAATGTGGATATTTTACATCTTTACCCCTGGTTCTGGGAGCTTTGTAGGGCCGCCGTCACACGGAGACAAAATGGTAACGTTTCGTCACAATCGTCTACATAGCGGTACCATTCGGTCTGTCTAGCGCTACGAAACCGTCAGATTTCAACCATGAGCTACGGTGCATTTTTGGTAAGGATATCGCCACCATTAGGTAACCAAAATGGTGGAGATGGGTTGGCGCTAACTTATTTACTTGTACTTAGGATTTTTTTTTCCTGACGCGGCAAACATGTATAAAGTGCTTAATTTGTGTTATTAATACAGCATCTGTAGTTGAGCGTATTTTTTTCAGTGCTCTCGTCTGGTGTCTCCAGGAAGTTAGCCCAGTCGATTTTGATCACAGAGAAGGGTTTGGGAAATGGCATCATCAATGTGGGATTGATAGCTGGGATGAAACTAGTCTGACAATACAGTAGAAAAATGAATAATTTATGTACTTTAATTTTGAATTTGTATGAGCTATCATTTCGCAAGGCTTACAGTGAACTAATGATTCAATGAGTCATCTATCATTTCGCAAGGCATTCAATGAACTAATGATTCGCTTATACTGTTAAATATACTCCAAATGACCTATGTTGTCAAATGAAGTAACTAATATCGAATAACTTATCTCATTGATCAGTCTAATGCGAAACTAGGTTAAGTGATTTTAGGTTAAACATTGTTCTCGTCATTATTAGCGCATTATTGTACGACTTAGAATAACGTTGATGGTAGGATGCCCCAGAAGTCGCTGAACTTATTCGGGCCCACAGGTAGCTATACTCAAATTTGACCATTGTACTAGACTTAAGAAACATTCTACCTCTGTATCACCTGTGGTAAATAAATTGTTTAAATTGTTTAAATTGTTTAATGAGTGGCTACGAAAGTAAATAAACCAAATAGTTACGGGCCACGAAAGCAAATAATCCAAATGGTTACGGATCGCTACAAAATCCTACAGCGTGTGACAGCTCTCTGCATAATTGCGTCAAGCTACCCGATAAATTTGGTAACATAGCACTACGGATTGGTCATCGTGTGACGCCGCCTTAAGATTTTCCGTAATGATGACTCAAATAGAATAAAAGCCTTGTCAACTAAAACTCAACTGGTAGAACTCGCGGAAATTCAGCGATCAATAACATCGCAATAATATTAGATAAGACGACATGTAGTGTAGCTTCCCCTATTAAAATGAAACTTTCGTGAGTTTGATTGTTAATCTTTAACTAAACGGCCTCCTTGTTACGCTGTGAAATATTGTGCTTGCAAAATACACTCTAACGACAAATGATTATACATTAAATAATCTTATATTTTACGTGATAAAAATACTTTTATAGGCATGCATTTGATAACTAGCTGGATACGGGAATAGTTCACAGTAATCTTTTTTAAATTCAATAACCTAACCAATGTTGTCTTAACCTATCCTCACCTAACCTATTCTCACCTAAGCTGTACCAACAAAACTTGACCCTGTTGCTCCTGACGGTAGGTACTTTGCGCCAAATCGGACGAAGTTCTCATTTTAGGAAAATAAATAACAGTTTAAATCAATTTTATTAATAGGGTGGGATACTGGAATGAGAAGTAAAATTTAGGGTAATCAGCAATGTTCATGAATACTTTTTTACATATTATCACTCTGGAGATTCAAACTTGAATGTTTCTCTGGTTGCCTATGGTACAAAATTGGCGATATGTAATAAGCACATTGTTTTACCAAACCTTACTTAGGTTTTCTTATTTATATTAGATTCGAGTACTCAATAGGAAAATTGAAACTGGATAAAACCGGAGACAATGTGATTTCAAAATTTGTTTTCTGAAAGGTGGATACATTTTTTCCTTGGCAGAACTTCTCTACATCTGGCATCAAATATCTTTTCTGAACATATACAAGCGACAGCATCTACAGAAAACGACCCTAGTTCGGACAATTTCGAAAATACAGTATATTACGGAGCTCATTACTTCTCGACTTAAATCTTGCAGAGCTTGTAGTAACGAAGTTCTCATGTTGAAAAGCTAACTGAAATTTTCCTTATTCAGCCTAACCCAAATAACCTAAAGTATCCCAATGTGTCCCAACCTAAGCGGGTGGACCCATGAAAAATTAATTTTCATTTTTACCTTAAATAACCTAGCTGTCCTTATGTTAAACTATCTTTGTCGTTTTATACCAAGATTCATTCCATTTAAAGAACGACTTTAGAGTTTTTGAAATAAATGTAACTGAACGATTCCGTGCGTTAGATATAGTGGATGAAAAAATTAATGAATTCTCTGGAGTTGTATACATGAACCGAATCATAGCAAAATTCTAACATGTGCATTAACTATTTGTTTATACCAACAATTCGTACGTACTAATTTTCTAGATTAGTGTTAAGAGTTTCTGATTGTTCCCTGATATGTGACATTTAATGTTAGGTTTAAATGTATTCGTAACGTTGCAAGCGAAACTGGGTGACTGAATGACAAACGAACTGTCCGACGGATTAAAGTGCGGATGCAGCACGAGCGGAATGATATTATTAAATAATCTGATAAAATTTTGAAATTTAATCCTTAGGAATAAGCTGCTATACTTCACCTGAGTTCCTTATCCTGATTACTTTAAGCTTAGTTTGGTACAAGGAAACGAAACAATTAAGAACCGGCTTCTACGCTCGTCGATGCAACCACAGATAAATGATGTTAGAAATGTTTATCTAAGGAAACTCATCTAAGAAAAAAGTAACTCTAATTGAATAAACTAGTGAATGAACTGAGCAATATCGCATTAAAATGACGAGAAAACCTCAATGGGGCGCAAAGCCGCCAAGGAAGTAAAATTAAGGTTGGAAATGCAGCAGTCCTGAGGTTCTGTGACTTGCACCTAAACACGAACAATACATAACAAAAATGTATCATGAAAAAAGCATTTCCCAAAAATCGAAAAACCAGAAGTGACTTTAAACATGCTTTAGAACAATTCCTCTACTATTTATTTTTCGTGTTGTTTTTAGCTATATTCTCTCCAGTTGAATTAGGTATGAATTTTGTTCAAAGTGGAAAATCGACATTTATTTTTATTGCAAAATAAAGATAAAGAACTGGAGTTGAAGGTATTTTACGCTGAGATATCTCACAGCTACAATGTACCTCAATTCGACTGTGTTAAAAGTACATGTCAGAGTTAAAGTACACGTGCAATTTTAAAATCACACGTGCAATTTTAAAAGCACACATGCAATTTTAAAAGCACACGTGCAATTTTAAAAGCACACGTGCAATTTTCCACTATTTTAGAAAGTAACTTCAAGGCACTGCACAGGTGTGCTAATTTGAAAAAGGCCAATCAGCTTCAGGGAAACTCAGAGTAAATAATTGAATTACAGGCTGCGTTGCTTCCTGCAGTGACGTGTGAGGCGCATGTGTACGGAGCAAGAGTTCAGTTATAAACAGCTATTAATATAATGGGCCTTGAAATTATTTTAGTTCTTCTTAAAACGACATAAATTGCACTACTTTGAATTTTTAAAGTTTGAAACGCTATTTAATTCAAAATTAAATCCATTGTTCAAATTATGTGGCTCATAAATGACAATTTTTCAACAGAATTTGTTAGATTGATACCAAAGTTTCCAATGACTTTCGTAAATGAAAATTCACAGGCGTGGGAGTCTCGAGATTGCATTGGTGTGATTTTTGAAGAAATGGACACAACTAGGCTGAGTCATTTCTTTCTCAGATCGGTTGGGCCCAAATGTTGTTACCACAAAATATATTAGCCTAGGGGCTCGAAAAAATACATTTCTCCCTACACCTTAGACCGTTTATCATTTGTTCCAGCCTGAAAGAAAAAACTAAAATTCAAGAACGCATATTTTGATTGAAATTTGAAGACAATCATCTCATTTCAGTGTTGGAAATGTTTTTCACTATTTTTAGTTCTTTCTTCATTTCCCCAACAATTTTTTCCGAAATTTCAGATTTTAAAATTCGCTTGAAATTGGGCAAGCAAATTGCTGCGCTCTAAACAAATGCGTGAGAATTATTTTGGCTGAAGTCGGTACCAGCTAGAATTGTTTGACACGCACCGTAAACGATGCCAACTTGTAAAGAACGTATCTTATTCCCATAATGAAGACAAGTTATAGTTGGTTTGAGAATCTTGTTAGTGATTCATTGCGATCGTGAAAAATTCCACCAAATGTGACCTCATATTTAGGTGCTTCGGAAGTCCTAATATTCTAATTGCATTTAAAAAATTGAATGAAATAGGTTGCGAAACAAGTCACTCGTTATTATAGAAAAATTCTATCAGAAGTACAGTGCAAAATTGACACAGCAATTCAATAGATTTCATAGACATAGAGTACAGTTATGAACTAAACAGATGGGTAGTACAGTTACGATTGCAGTTCAGATTCATACAACGTGTACGTACTTCCTATTTTAAATTTCGCTCAAAATTGATAAAGGACAATGTCATGATGTGCAGCAGGCAGTATAGGCCGGGTGAACTGGGAGCACAAAGCCTAAACTAAACAGAGCAGCCAGTATTCGCACGAACCGAACACGTAGTGTCAGCATCACCTGACCTGCGCGATGCACTTCACAAGCAGCGTAGGCTACGAAGTAAAAACTGTGGCTTCGGGTGCCAGCTGTACGCATCAAATGATGTTGAAGCACAGATAGCATGCAGCACCAGCTTTGCTCATCAAGCACCTATGGAGAGCATTGGAGGCTATGGATTGCAAGGTGCGTCTTTTACTATCCGTTAAACTGAATGACTCTGAGAACATAGCTCAAAATCTGGAATATGAAGAAAAATCTTCATTACAGTTCATCGTACTAATACGTTAAAGTTTATCATAGTGAATTGTTTGCGCCATTAGCTCTAACCTTGCGTTAGTGAGCTGTAACTGCTGAATATGGATAGCCTTCTGAGGTTAGCTAACTCAAGTGTAAAATTATGAATTGCTGTACTTGAGATTTATTCCACTGCTGGTCTATATTTATCAACAAATCCATTAAACAGTTTTAATCGCTTACAGTTGATTGTTATTATTATATAAAACGGCAAAATCAACCAGAGAAGTAAAAAATACGAAACACGATTATGGACTTAGCAAAATGAAGGTGACCCTACACCTCCCAGTTTTATAAAAACAGTAAACGCATTTATTTGTGTGTTTATTGTCCAATATCACGACTTGATACCATTCTTGCACACTCACTTTTCTCTCTTGTTTCTATGGGGCCCTGCCCCGATGTGTGGGAGTCACGGAAGGCCCGTGGGAGTGAATACGCGTCAATTAAAGGTGTGTGCGGGGCAGCGCAGGCTAATCTGGTTTCTGCCATCAACGGAAGCACCCATGGTGGCAGTTTTATAAACTAGGTTTTCCCCGCTTGCTTGGTAGCTTACTCTACAAACTGATGGCTAGTATCTAAAACATGTATCTCAATGCTATGTCGTTCCCTCAGGGGAGTGAATTTTCACTCAAATTCAGTTCATCTTCCATCAGGTTTGGTGTAATGTTGGGTAATTTCTCCAGGCTTGGAAGTGTTCACTAACTTTGGCGGTGACAAAAATCCCGTAATTTCGATGAGCTCACGCGACCTGCATTTTCTGCACGCTGTTGATCTTTTCTTTTCCATTTACGACCAAATTCACGACAAGCGCGTTTGATTAACGTGAATTGCGGCGTACTACTCTATTAACTATGACGCGACAGTATTAAAAAAGTACTTCCACGCATTGGAAACGATGAACTGTGATGAAAAGATTTGAGAGGTGATCCATAGTTTTTCTCTTCTCTAGGATTGAGACTACTGGTAACGGAGTCGAACGTTGCTAGTATATTGCAAAATAATGTACTTGAACTATTCTGACGATGCCGTAGAATTATTTACAGTAAACTAAATTAAGCTTACTTAAGAGAGTGGTAGTGAGGCGGTCGGCTGCTGAATTCAGTCCATTTCTTTCCTCAAGGAAGACGATAAAAAATATGAGTTAACTACAGTGTAGCAGCGGGAGCGAGAACTTTCTCTCGACTTCATGAGTTTGAAAGGATGCATTGTATAAAATAACGTCATTTATGATTCATTGCAAAAAACGAATGTGCAAGTCATTTGTAATAGAAAGAGAATCACCACTGTGGTCATTTGAGGTCAGAATACAAAGCATACGGAAATCAATATCTTCTGTGAAGCTTTGCTAAAATTTTATCTAAGTTTTCACACTACCTCGCTCTACTGTATGTTAAAGACGAAGATTTTTACGATGTGACGTTGCGAGCGATTGAAGGAAAATTTCCTCCATCGACAGAAGTCATTTACTCATGAAGGGCTGTAAGCATAGCTTGTCTGTACATAAAATGTAAATCATAGATATTCTCTTGAATGCCTTTTGTGTTTGATTATAGCACAGGAATATTTTAAAAAATCACAAATGCATCAGGAACAGTTCGTCTAAATATTATCAGAGTAGGTTAACCTCTAACGGATACTTGAGTTTTGAAACAAAGCTAAACAGGAAGTTTACAAAAGTTCTCATCTAATCTGCGTAGGTTCATTGGGGCAGCGCAGGACAATGCAGCGACAGACAGCCAATCTGTGAGCTGATGGCGCCTCATTGTGCGGTCAACTCTGATGTGCAGGCGGTGCAGCGCTAATGTAGCGACGCAGACGGGCGTCCCATGAAGGCTGCTTGCGTTGGTCACGACACAAAATAGATCGTGCGCCCTCGTGTCTCGAGAATCATATCAACTGTGCCATCACGAGCCGCTGAGTGGGAGCACAAGTAGAAGACGCGTGTGTTGGTACCGCCTGAATCACGTCTCGACGTCTTGTGTTGGTGTAGTTTCTGCACCAGTAGCACAGGACGCCGTGCTGTTTTTGCGCTGTGTGAGAGAGAGGAAGACTTATTTCAGTATCTGCCTCTGAAAAATATTCTGAGAAGAGTTTTCAGGTAGCTCTGTATAAGAGTTGCATTGACAAAACAGTTCACCTGCCAACGCTAAGAAACGTGTACATTTATCGAAACGGTGAGAGAAATAAATGAGTCAAAAATGTACGATTTTCGAGTACAGCGGAACTTTCAGACCCTTTTCAGATATAGATGCAGTTGTTCATCTAATTTTAAGCATTGAATTACATATGGCGTTCACAAGACAGAATTGGAGATTTAAGTAAAAATTGTACAGAACCTGAAGTAGTGAATTTCATAATACAGTGCAATTCCTCCAATGCGCACGGTAGTTCATCTAGACTGCTTCTCATCAAACTTCTTCAATCCAGACACGGCATCTTCAAGTTGCTCAAATTTAGTTTAATCTATTTCAATCCAAATGTTCACAGGGATATCAAAATAATAAACTTATTCATATATGTAAATATTTATTCAAATTTTCGACTATACAGATTTTATTTAATTTTCCATTTCATTATTATACCATTTTAAAATATCGTCATGTTCAAAAAAGAAGAAAATTATTTTGACTCGATCCAAAACGTGAAATTGCTGAAAAAATTGAAAAATGAATAAGTAACTCTATCCTTATGAATGAATATAACATTGGAAGAAACATACTTTCTGAAATAAAAAAGCAGCCAAATAGAATTCTGAACGCTGCTTCATTACTTGAAAATTAAAGAAAAAATGTTCGTCGGCGGACTTTGCATTCATTAAAGGAATCAAACTTTGACAAAACAGTACGAGTGGTTTACCTCAAAACTGTCAGACGGTTTGGCAATATCAGACCCAATGTTAATTGCCAAAGCAAAAGCTCTCCACACTGAGATGAATACAAATAACAATTCATGTGCTTTATTCGAGGGTGGCTACGCAGGTTCAAGGCTGCTCATGGAATAAGGTAATTAAACATTTCAGGAGTACAGCACTCAGGTGATAAGCGGGCAGCGTCCATTTTCAGTGAAAAGCTTTAAAATTTAGGCAAGATAATGATCTAACCCTCGATGATATCTACAATACTGACAAAACGGGCATCGTTCGGAAATGTTTACCTTGAAAAACTTTAGCTGGCGCAAACGAACAAAACAATTGGGTTCATATAGAATGAAGAATCACTGTGTTGGTTTATCCTAATGAGCACACAACAACGTTTTCAACACAGTAGTGTATGCTATTGATGAAAAGAATCAACGTAACTAGTTTTAATTTTTTTAGCTCAAATTCTGAAACTAATAATGAATTTGCTTTAAAAGATCCTCCTCTTATTCAAACACTGCCCTACATACCATACATGCAAGATGTCCGGATTGGAGCTGTAGTATAATAATCCTTTTCCATGAATCTGCTTTACCGAGACGAGCTCATTTTTTGCTCCATCATCTTAAGTATAAAATTGATACTAACTTCTGAACCAGAGCATGCGTTTCACATTTAGACTGTGAATGTTATTCGACCACTTCAATTTGTACTCGCCGCACTGGCGCAGTAGATTTATTCCTAAAACCAGGTTCATAACGGGAATGGACTCAAAGTATACAGTGTAATGCTTGTGCCTTTGATGACTTGATGACTTGTGCCTTTCATTTTGCTTAGATAATATTTGTTGAAAACAGGCACACGATTCCTCTAATTCCTTCCTGCTTTTGACCCGCATTCCAACTTCAAAAAAATTACTTTCAGTCGATCTATTCTTGAAACAGCGATAGTTGATTCAGATCATTGATGCATTTTTTAGCTTGAGTTTTCTTTTAAATAGCGCATGCGTTAACTGTGGACTTCGTGAATTCGTTAAATCGTCGCCGACACATCAGCGAGCGACACAAGAAACCGACTTGCCTCTGTCGCCGCCACCCACGGCGCCGCTACTCTGCGAGTGCTGATATCACTTAAAGTCATCCGAGTCTGACTTGCAGCTTGAAGTGTTCACGTGTATATAGCTTGTCTATTGTTATTTCAATGCAAAGTTTGTTTTCCGCATTTATATTGCAATGTAAAAAGTCCTCTTTGCCCGAAGCGGCTATCATTAATCTCAGTTCTTCCATGTCTGACGCGTTCGCATGGCCAGTGATGCCATCTAACTGCACCAAGCACAAAGCTGCTCTTTGCATTTTAGAAGAAGGGAGTAAGGCACACGGGAACTGTCAGATTATACTTACTCAAGCGAGACCACCTCAGTAATAATTGACCTGAAAGGAAGTTGGCAAGATTTTGAATTCGATGAGACGAAATCTAAATGATTAGTTCTATGGATTTAAAATAATTCAAAGGGTATAGTCAAAAGTTACGATAACAGAGTGAAAAAATGCTGTGTAATAGACAAAGCAAATGACAAACTAAGAAGAAATTTTCGTGGTGAACCTTACGAACACTCTCCAAGATCCTCGTGATTACGTATCTTGCTATGTGTGAAATCGATCAGTGTTTCCTCGCACTTATTGACTTCAGGAAAGGCTCCAGGCACGACTTTCGAAGAATGAGACACTTCAGAGAGAAAAAGGTGAAGTGTTGCCTTTAGAGGTCACTGCCTGTCCAATGGAAACCGTGTAGAACAGTGAAACAGTGTAAACATTCTTCATTCCTCCCCAATCTTCATATTTTCTTCCTTGATCTCGAAAGCAATACGCTGCCCAAACAGTGACCGACTATGGGGAGCCTCGATCCTATTTAACTCATACTTGAATATTGTTAAGTTACACTAAATCAAGAAGTCTTACATAAATTTATGCGCTTTATAAGTACTTCAACCTGCAATTTACCCTTAATAACATGTGACCGCTCTTTCTGACGCAGGAAAATGATTAAACAAGAATTGAATTTTTTACTGCTAAATTCCATTTCCATTCGCGTAATTTTTATCAAGAAGGCAGTAGGGCAGAATGTAATAAGAAATCACATGGCGTGCGCGTCCTAGGGAAATGAGGACAAGACGAGATATGACGGGCTCTGGTGATCGCAGGAGCTGAGCAGGACTCATGATTAGTGCGTCCTTAGTTGGGTCTAAACAGGGACTGGTCACGTATGGAGAAATGGCGGTCGTGAAGGAAATCGGTCTTTTTGACGCTACGAACTACGTTCGTGCGGACATGTGATCTAGGTTTAGTTAGGAGAACAAGGGCTCATTATGAGCCAGAACAAGGGCTCATTATGAGCCAGAACAAGTGCTCATGTTGAGCCAGGAAAACAAGTGCACATGTTGAGCCAGAACAAGTGCTCATGTTGAGCCAGGAGAACAAGTGCTCATGTTGAGCCAGAACAAGTGCTCATGTTGAGCCAGGAGAACAAGTGCTCATGTTGAGCCAGGAGAACAAGTGCTCATGTTGAGCCAGGAGAACAAGTGCTCATGTTGCGCCAGGAGAACAGGTGCTCATGTTGAGCCAGGAGAGCAGGTGCTAATGCCGAAGCCTCGTAGCGTGTTCTCCCAGCATGAAGTGCAGTACAGCGGTGTGCTCCGTGGTGAAGTGTGGAGCATGTGATCCATGCTCAGGTGTGGAGTATGTGCTCCATGCTCAGGTGTGGAGCATATGCTCCATGTTCATGTTTGGAGTATGTAACGCGGAAAATGTGCTCCATGTTCTTGTTTGGAGTGTGTAACGCGGAACTTGTGCTCCATGTTCATGTTTGGAGTATGTAACGCGGAACTTGTGCTCCATGTTCATGTTTGGATATGTAACGCGGAACTTGTGCTCCATGTTCTTGTTTGGAGTATGTAACGCGGAACTTGTGCTCCATGTTCATGTTTGGAGTATGTAATGCGGAACTTGTGCTCCATGTTCATGTTTGGAGTATGTAATGCGGAACTTGTGCTCCATGTTCATGTTTGGAGTATGTAATCAAATTTGAAGCAAACGAGCGTGTGCAAACAGAGCCTCCATGCTCATAATTTGGGTCACGTGAGTGAGACAGGATCAAGATGAAAGAGATTTTCAACATTCTTCGACTCACGGAAAACTGATGTCGAGATAAAGTCATCACGACACGACTGTTTACACTCGATTTATCATACAAAGCTTCAATACTTTCTCTTTTGGCTCGCTATTGCATTGCTTTCAACAGCTAAATTAAAAACGAGCGGCGAGCATTGAGATGTTCTGATGAAAATACTCTTCATGCCTGAAATTCAATATCGTATGTCGTTAAAATTTTTACTGAAATTTCAGTAAATAAATGATAAATATTACGTTTGAATTTTATCGCGCAGTTAGTGTGCAACCGTAATTTTAAGGAAAGAGAAACAACAGAATAGAGCAGCAAGAATTGATTCAAAAATGTTGTATGTATTTTGTAGAAATTGCTGCCTGCTTTAAATAAGACACTGAATGAATGAGTAAACAATTCTGACTAAATAAATAGTTAACAAATTTAAATCGGATGTCCAAATTGAAGCATCATGTTGTGAAAAAAAGTAAGTCAGTGAATTAAATATATCAAAGCAATAATGAGTCCATGCATGGTAATTTTTAAAGGCAATGGCAATAGACAAAAAGTGAATTAGAATCAGAGAAAAGCGCGTCTTGAAAGTATGAGATAATGAAATAATGATAAATTGTAGTTTGCAATTGACACAATCGAAGCGAGTACATCGAAAAAACAACGCACGTAGTCCTGTCATAGTGGAAGGCGTTCAGTCTCACCCAACAGATTATCATGAAGTAAAGATGAGCTAATGCATATATGGGGACACACGTACATCTTCATGTACATCATGTACTCGTCGCATCACATGAATTCTCAAACGTGAAGTCGTAGACAAATTTATTCATTTTTACTGAATTACAGCCAGATCTTATTCGGGGTAACGTTGAATCTTGTATTACGGCATCTTTTTTTTAAAGAGAAGTTCTTAAATTTTTTACTGATCAAGAAACCAATGAGAAAGAAATTTGTAATAATGCAGAAGTGTGCTAGTGAAATACATGTGCTGTATTTCACACTCATTTTTTCTGTTTCCTATCGGATGAAGTTCGTTAATGCGTACCATATCATTTAAATTTCGAATTATTATTTGTAATAAAAAGAGAGCATTATTTCAAGCTGAATGCTTGCAGGATATGTGCCATTAATAGCGTGAAAAAAAATGGGAAAATAATTGCTCACAATATTGTATTTTTGGAACAAACGAATTTCTAAATGAGAGAAGAACGCCACCGGTTGTCTAAAATAAGGTTTCTTACATGCGACCAAAAACTCTTCCACTTGCCCAATAAAGTTTCTATTGGCACTGAACTAAGTGAAAAGAGAAAGGAAATTGCTTTTGCTGCGCAAACATTGATAAGCCTTCACGCTGTAAGATCTAACTGCAAGGCAGGTTATCTAAACCATCACAGTGATGCTCCGATGAGGCTATTCTTTGACCCCGTTTATGAACCGTTCTTCCTTTCACAAGGAAATTGTACGCGAGGGCTATGAATATTGAATTTGATGAGTCTTCTTTGATAGAGCTGCTGGAATCTCATCTGATGACCTAAAATATAAACATAAGCTTTTCAATGCAATGATTATTGGGGCACTGATTTATAAATCAGCTCAAACTTTTAATAATTGATCCGAAAAATTGCGAAAGAGTTCTAAGGAATTTTCATGGGCTACGTGTTCTATGCGTCTTTTGAACTTTTAACGAATGTCCTGTGCATGTCTCGGTCAAGAGAAAAGTCAGAGAGAGAAAGTGTCTCCAGTTCCGAAGAGTTTGGAGCAAAGCACCATGCAGGATAAATCAGCCAAACTAGGCACTCCCGATCATTTGACATGTCATGTGAAGTTATAAAATGCAATTTTTTATGTGAATCAGATTTTATATAAGGAGATTGGTAGGATGAAGCAGTAACTTTTACATGCGCTTTTTAAAATGCTAACGAGCGGAGGTTATTTCATTATAGATTATTAATGAAAATATACATTTATAGAACTTTAGTTTATGTGTAGAAATATTCACTTAATCCCTTATAGTTAATGACGTTATGGGGTCAGAGAAGATAATTTTTCAAGATAATTTTTTTAATGAATTTGTAAAAAGAAGCAGAGGCCGGTGGGAAATAATTCGTTGGGTTCAAATTTTATATCGGGCTCTGGTTATTCATTTATTCTTGTATGATACGAATGGAGGCTTTTTAAGCTCGCTAAACAAAAATTGATGTCTTCTGTGGAGCAATAATTATGTCAGACAACATCATTTTCTCATTAACTTAAAATGTAAGTTTTGCCGAGTCTCTAATATTTTGCATAGAGTTGCTCACAGTGCTTCAACTCCTGGCAAATAAATCGGCTTGCCATTTCTTCAGAGCATACACAATGTGATTCTTGCAACAACATGCGCGTACATTAATTGCACCAGTAACATCTCCAAAAAATTCAAGGTTTTCAAAATTGAATATTAGGTAGTAGTATCTATCTTATGGGAGGTTAGTGGCCCATGAAGCATTTCTTGAAAACAATCACATCACAATACACTCCACATTAACCATAACTTTTTATAGTTCACTTCGCCAATTAGTTAGCCATCATGTTAAGCTTTGATTTACGGAAGGAATACCAAATGACAGATGAAGTAAGGCCGATAAATGGTGGTACTTCAACCAAATGGGTAATTTAGGCAGGCTACTGCTTTGTCTTGTTTCACTACAAGTGCTTCTGCCGACGAACTGAGGTGAGGTTTATGGCTGTGCATCGAACAATAATGGAGTCTCATAATTTACTGCTCACGAAAATTCAATGAAAAATAGCACATTTGCGATATGCTCAAGAAGTTGGGGCACTATTAAATCTGACCGCGTAGAAAAGTAGAGTGAAAGCAAGGAACCTGCATGCGAGTATTGCCATTTGTGTCCCACCACGCCTGCAGCGCTGTGCTCACCAATGAGCTGGCTGGGCGGTTCGCGCTTGGCTTCTCGCGAATGTAGAGAACGATGGGAAAATAAAATTGTAAATTAGAGACAACTTGAACCATAGAACAGCAAATCCGATTTTAAGAAATCATCTTCTGTTTAATTTAAATCCCGTGATACCGTGTAAAATGAGCAAATACAAAAAACCTAAATTCCTGAAATGGTTAAACGAGTTTTAATTATCGTTAATATGCCCGATAAAAAACATGGAAAATGTCACATTTAAGCAGAAAAGGATATAAAATTCACGTGAAATCAAATTTCATCAAGATTGGCATGTAAAAAACAGTTCGACTAATTGGACGAATACACTTCAAAAAATCATTCGATAGCATAAGAAGAGACTTCACCACAAAAATCATGATTGCGAAATCGGATACGTGCATGCAATTCTGTTTGTGTGCGGACCGAGTAACGATCATTGTTCCCGCAAATAGCTGGAAGATTTTTCGCGGTGAAGTAATGGTTCGGATATTCCCGAGAACGCTTTGGTAGCGCGAGGCGGCGTGGGAACCCTTAATAGCGCACTTCAATGCTCCGTAAGCCCTGACGATGATATGTGGCGCTCAGTGTACAGCGGGAGGGCCATGCGCTGCAGTCGGGACAAATTGTGATAGCCTGTCATCAGGGCGCAACGGCTTCTGTTAAGTGGCGTCTCCATTTCTGCCCCGATGTTTATTTGGAATTCTGAGCATGATGGATACATAGCTATTTGTTGGCTCAGATGTCGTGCATTCCCACCCTCGGAGTTGCAGAAATTGGGAACACAATTGGGAACAACATGTCCCTTATGGGTAACTTCATCGTGAATGTTGTTAGCAATCGCAGCTTATGTTCCTTAACAGTTTAAAACAGAATAACGTTCAAATATTGAGTATAAGCCAGCTCTCCACTCCTCCTTCTAAAGAAAAGAGTAATTCTTAATTCTGATAATTCATTCGTGTAAATAGTTAGGTATCTGATACTGAATCTGATATTTTTTAGTCCTGAATTCACGTTGTTTTTCGGTGCTGAATTATAATTCAAAGGCTTACACATTTTCCAGATGTTACTGACCTAATTAAATTATCATTTATTAATGTTACGACTTTAATTTCTTCTGATTTTTATTACTGAAGAAGAGTTCTGTAATTATTTTATTCCCAGTCTAACTTTTCAGCCGGAGCACTTGAGATTTTAGCTGTGCTACACAGAAGCTGTGCTTAGACGACTAAAATTATAGAGACTCTGGGAAAAAGTTGAAACTTTTTCTCTTGCTGGTGCAATGTCTCAAGAAACGTAATTTTCTGAAAACTTGCAATATTTCGCAAAGTTTTTAGTTTTTAGTCTTGATTGGTCAAACTCTGGAAATTATTCATTGACGATTAATAAATTTATCTGACAAAGCATAATACAATTATAAATACTTTACTTCTTCATTGATTAGCTTTTACCCTATGCACTATGTAAGGACATATTGGTGTAAAAACGAATGCGTCGATTACAGGTTACTCTGCAAATCCGGAAATGATTACACTCAATACGCTCGTTTGTGGTCACTTTTGAAGTAATTAAATTCTTAATCGATTAAATCACTGTCTTCATTTCACATTACAGTTGTACGCAATACATTTCTAACTAATCAAAAGTTATCTTGCTCTTCAACAGACATATATGCTGATTCTTAGTTATAACACTTATCCTCTGTAACTGTATAAAAATATTGGTTTTACGTACTTGTTTACTTGCATCCCCATTTGTCTCTCCATGCTGACACACTTGTAAATTGCAGCCCGAACACTGAAGAATGATTGCAAATTTGTATGTCTGAATTCAAAGTTATTAATATGATTTGAAAATCATTTCAAAGTGTTCTTAACTCAAAAATGTGGGATTCAAAAGCAGAATTGACACTCATTAAAACAATTCGCTTAAAACCTATTTGAAGAGTAGATTTTGGCTGAAGTGGAAAATAACGCCGTCACACTTTAGGGCGATAGTTTAATAGTGCCTTGATATAACGAACATTAGACGTCTAGGTTCTATGTTAAAGGTTCAGTTTTGACAACCTTTGCAAGACAATAGAGTTTCATGAAGCCCCCAAGTGTTGATTTACGACAATATACGCACAAATACTGAGGTATTTACATCGCGAATCAACACTTGAGATTTTTTAAGCTCTATGTATTCCAGTATCAGGAGGTGCTCAATAAGTGGGCTAAATAATTTTTTATCGCTTCTAATTTCTTCGACTAATTTGTGCATAAATAAATTTTACCGGTTTTCCTCAATTTCCAGTATATTCTTTTTGAAAAGGGATTTTAATCCTCTACTTCAATTTGAAAAAATCATTCATCTACCAGGAAATGACGTATAAAACAGCAAGCTATCTTCTTGTCCAAAATTCCCTAGAAAACGTGTTAATCAATCAATTTAATTAAGTCAGATTAGGTTAGGTCGACTCAACACATCGAGTTACGGTAAAAAATAAAAAACAGCTTAATTTTGGGTTCCCAATTTTCCGAGCACGGTCCTCTTTTTGGTAAGTCCTCCAAATGGGTGTTATCCGAAAATATGTATATGCATCATTTTTATATATTCAATTTTTCCAACATTTGGGGCTTTTGTCAGATGTGGGACCATGTTTGTGCATTTCAGGGGCCGTTAATGATTTTAGCCATGAATTACATGACATACTTAGTATAACCTTACATAATCTAATTTAACTTAAGTAAAAAGAATAGAACTAAAAATACCGTATAAAACTTTTATTCGAATGAAAAATTGCAAATAAAACGAAAAATTAAACTTTAGGAGCATTCGCTCATCTCAAACAAAAAAACTTACCTGAGACATGGCATGAATTAGAAAGATGATAAATTGAAATAACCATCCTTTAAACAAAAAACTTAGATCTTTTTAGTTGTCCATGGTTAACAGGTAGTTTAAAGGTTAGTTATTTCAATTTATCATCTTTCTGATTCATGCCATGTCTTTTCGAGTAGATTTCGCTTGCTGAAGATGAGCGAATGCTCCAAACGTTGTACCCTTTGTGAAAACAAACTTTCTGCACAGATTCCTCGTTTTTTCCAATTAATTTTGGGCTGAATGAAATAGAGTGTTTACTAATATGCGTAGAATTTTATTTTCGTCTTGTTTGTCTAAAATTGGGATGTGACATTGAAATCGTTCTTTTAAAAATCACCTTAGAAATTGAACCAAATCTGAAAAATAAATTCTGCATGATTATCTACGAAGGGAGATTATGATAAGGAAAATGACCATCGATTTCATGTGGCCCCGTATTGCTGCAGTATATGGTAATCGACCTTAACTATTGAATAAAAAATGTACCTGTAAGTGTAGATGTGTGTACATATTCCTGTTGATAAGTTTTGAGCATATTTTTCAGCCATATATCAAAGCGTCAAATATACCATTGCATCAAGATGCATTTTCGGGTTGCAGTCATAGTTTTTAACTGATAATGAAGTAGAAAGTATAGGTACATCAGTCTTTGATATACTTCACTCCTTATTTTTTGTGGTGAAAATTGTGTTAGAGGTCAATGCATGTGGCCAGGATGGGCTTGGGAAGTCGAGGAAGAGTTACGCAAGTTGCTGCCGTTCAAGGCACTAGTGATCTACTTGCTTAAATGAATTAGAAGCAGACAAACGGTTCTCTAATGGAGCAGCAAGGCGGTCCGCTATGCAACGCAGATTCTCATCTCCGCTGGAGCACGGAACGTCCAGAGAGCTCCTCTGGCTATTACTCTTATCCGTTCGCTGTCGTCTGCGGTATGCATGCTTAGCACGGAGGCGAGGGCGTCGCGTGAGCGCTGTGACGAGCCAACTAAATGCACTGAAACGCAACATATTACAGGCAACGGTCACTTCTCTCTTTCTCTCTGTGTTAAGAAGTACTGACATGTCATTACCATGATAATGTGAGCTTTTATGAAATTTGCGTTGGAGAGTGCACTGCTGTTGCTTAGAGCGGGTTACGAAGCATTAAACGACCTTGATGCTGAACACCTAGATGAATTTTCCATGAATTTAAACTTTATTTCGATGAGGCTTAGCGGGGTTTGAAAAATATTTTCCTCCTGCTACAAGGTTAACTGGAGGAGACATACTAACGCTATTCAAAGTATATTTAATGGGATTGGGTAAAGCTAACGGAAGTTATGCTCTTCCCTCTTTCACGGCTGAAGCGTAATTTGACAACACGTGTCAAGCTTCCGAAGATTCATTGAGGAGCGACCCAGAGCGCTCGGTCTCCATAATTGGCGAAGGCTGCGCCGAGAACGGAGCTCGGTGTTTTCTTCAAGGCGATTGATGTATAACGACGTGTCAACAGTTGTGAAGGGCGGCCGGCATCTGGCGTAGACAGAAGATGAGCTTGTGTCTCCCACGACAGAAGGAAGTGTTCGCAGTAACTAGAGCGAGCAAAAGATGGACTTCTTCAGAGTCCGACTGACACCGAAAACGAGAATGCGGCTCGCATCTTTATGTCCATGGCCTCCTTTGGAGCTCTCGTCACATAACACCATTGTTGTGGCCGAGTGTCTGATGCTTACTCGTCAAAATAGGCTTTTAAAATAATGATCATTGCTGCTCGATTTGTCTCACGCTGAGAGTTTTGTCTCCCAGGAGGCCACTGGCTACACTGACAGTTTACATGTACTAGGAATACTAATAATGGGTTTTTGCTTCCGAATCACGTGAAATTAATTAAGCCCAACAAAACAACTTTGGTTGGATCTTAATCAGTCTTGAGAATGGAAGTAGCTAAATACGTAGATTTTATGTGCAGCTTCCTTCAGCGAAAAAGTGAAAATTGAATATGAGTGAAGAGTGAAGAGAAAAAGTGAATATGAAAATAGGATGAACAAAGAAATAACTCATGCTTGGAAAAGTTTATGATCATACTAATGATTTGTTATGGGGCTGGTGGAGACACTGCATCACAAGACCAAGTAGTTCTAGAAAAACAAGAACGGGATTAAACATGAGAGGAATGGTATCAGACATGCGGTGAAGTTGCCTTAAACTTAAATAAAAGGTAACCCAATGCAACTCGCACCTAGTGGATTGAGTTTCACCCTAAATGAACTTCAGAATATCTAACCTGCCGTCGTTCAGCAAGTTAAATCTTTTGTGATGAAGGATCTTATATTCTAACACAAAATGCAACTTTTTCCATCTGCAGTTACCCTTCATTAGATTTTCATATATTCTTTCGATAAGCGAAACATTAGATAACTTCACGCACGAACGAGTGTAAATCGCCGAAAGAATGTCAGTAGAAAGAACAATGTATGTTAATACAAATTTACTTTTGCGTGAATTCAATTACTAGAATTGAAAGAAAATTGAGAATACAATTATCTTACTTTCTACGTACAGGAAGAACTTCTCATTTACTCCACATAAGTCTACGTATTTTTAATTATTTGAACATTGTTATTTGATTAACTGTTATTGTATGTGGATTGAAATTATAAATTACTTCTCAAATTTTGGTTTCTTCACGTAAGCAGCTCTCAAATTCTGATTGTACCCTAGAATCATTGAAATTGGAGCATGCTGTAACTGGGACTTCATGTAACAGGGCATCCTCAGACGTGAATAGCTTCCCTACGAACTGAAACATTTCACAAGCTAAATTTTTCTCAAGGTTTTAAAGAAGTATTTCATTGAAATGTTAAAAATTATCGTAATCTTTTTATGCTCAATTAATTTCATTATTTCCTTTTCCTAACAGAACATGTTTAAAACGAAGTACACATAATGTCGCCAGCACACCTGTAATAATAGCATCCAATTCAAAACGATAGAAAGTAAATTTACTCCTGCTGGAGAAGCGTGAAATTATGATAAAAAAAAACAATATATTGTTAGTAGTATTATGATGGGTACAGAGGATTAGAAAGTATACTCTATTCAAAATTCTATTCAAAATTAAAAAGCCTTTTGAAAGCTTCGCTATCACATAAAATACTTAAATAAAAAATAGGAAAGGGTGTAATGATAAGCAAAACATAATCCTTTACTTAAGAATTTAATTGTTTACATTTGAAAATATTCAATTTTTACTACGGAATAGTTTTTCATTCAAGTAGAACACTGGCACTGTAACTGGAACATCGCGCGGGTTCCAGTTACAGTTCTTGTGTGATGCGACGATATCTTATTGTTTAACTATTTCAATCGGCAATTTGGACGTGTGTGTGTTATCGCATGGTATTAGATGGCCGTATTTAAATCTCCGACCCAATTATAAACGATCTGTGACCCAACCCTCTACACTTTCTTCTGTGAGATGGCGAATTTTATCATGGATGTTCTCCTCATAACTGATTATCATCGATCACGTTTTACCTTTACCTGGATTTTATTGCAATGTACCTGATTTATCTAATTATAATTGTTCATTTATCCGATTGTGATCGTATAATTCATTTACCTGATATAACCGATTATAATTACTCACGAACCTGACTTTAAGTGTTCATGTAGGCCAGATGTTAGTGTCAATGTTTGTCCAAGTGTTTGATGTATCTAATTGTAATTGTTCATAGACCTGACGTACCTAGTTATAATTTCTCAGGTTCTTGTTTAATGGGCATGATTCCAATTGACCATGTAGATACTTGTTACATTTTTATCTAACTGTCCGTGTGCGTAATCATTATCAGGCATTAGAGCACCTTCATCTATATTTCTGGTGATAAACAGAAAACGAATGGTGGCACAAAGATTTTTGAAGTGCGTTATAGTGTGTGTTGATCTTTTCCTCATCGATAGTAATTGAGGAAGACTAACCTATTCTTTCTTTTGTTATTGCGCTTTACTATTGTTCTCGAACGCATTCATTAAATTGCGTAACATCCAACACAATTTTGGGTGTTTCATTTA